>OZ025184.1:3450000-3780000 GCA_964019065.1 Catostylus mosaicus | reverse complement strand
TTTCAAAAAAAAACCAGGGCTCTTCATCGTTGCAGTACCATTAATTAGTCAGCACGTCATAAAATTCAGCAAAAGTAGAATGTGATCTCTCATCTTATACTTATAAGGTGATAATGGCCTATCTTATGATTTTTATCGTCTGTTTTGCAGAGCTTTACCTCGATATTTTATGTAATGAAAATTAATTGGGAAATTAAATGCTTTAGCAAATTCAGACAATTCTGTTAGCAAGTTATTAGGATATGAAATAAATATTAACACTAACCTGATCTGAAATTAGAATGAAGTAAACTGAAGACACCAAATAAAGGATGAAGAAAAGTGTTATCTGAACCAGCATCTAAAATACAATCACAGCAAATTAGAAGATGACGATTTTTGTCTCTAGAAACACTTTACGAGATTCTTGCTCCCAGAATAGAATGGCAAACATGACCCTTGCTAGAGCCATCATCAGCAATGAGATAAGATGCACAAGGGAGATGTTCTATTCTGTATAAGTCACCGCTTAAGTCACAAATATAAGTCAAAACCTTTTTTAAGATCCAGTATTTCACCGTTTAAATCAAACATATTATATATCTCACCGCGTAAAGTCGTTTATACCGAATGATCAAGTTGAATAAACGAAAAAGATGTCTCTATTTGTGGTAATATTTATTTTTACTTGTAACATCAAGCTGCTCGAATCCCAAGAACTGAACAACTTATAATTCATGTGGATATAAATAGTTCATTTTCTCATGGAATCTTTAACTCTTTGAGGAATGGGTTGGCAATGTTAAGTCAAAACAAGTAACATGGCAGATATGGAAATTAGCAAGAAGGATTTTTAACACGGAATAGAAAATGCATTACACAACAGTGATTTAGTCAAGATGCCAAAATTAATATAAAGATGCCGATATACTGTAGGCTGCTTAACTGATAGCGGAGATAATTAACAACGCAAATATAACCAGACGCCTATAAAAAAAATATTTTTGAATATTACTTTCAGCTTTAAAACAAATCTATTTTTAATAATTATCATCTGGTTTTTATTTGTTGTTTACTCCTGTCGCTTTGCATTGTTCCTCATTTAATTTATTTAGAATCCGGTGGGCAGCCTGCATTTTGTTTGTTGATTGATGATTTGCATTTCACATTTTTGAAACTATGCTGCCAACAATTATTATTTTGTTCACAATTTTAACATGATTTGAGTCCCCTGTTGGTGATATCTGGCACAATTTGCAAAGAAATAAATTCTTCTGATGATAATCGATATAAAATCATCAAATAGAATACACACTTACCTGCCCTTTTCTTCCAAAAGCGACTTTAGCAACATCTTCTATGTTTCGGATTTTTCCATGACAATATTTTTTGCTATTGATGACGAGAAATCCACCGTGTGTAGAAGCAGCAAGCACAAAAATTAAAACTGCTGAGGAAACGGCATATCCTCCTTGCTCAAAGGCAAATGGCAGCGAAAGAAGACCACCTATGGTAATAAAAATGGAAAATCTTTTATTCCCATTACTCCTAAATACAATCACAGATCTCGCTATCAAAAGGTAATTTCTTTTACTGACTAACCTTGGGTCACGGCATTTAAGTAAACAACAAGCGTAATATATAAAATTTCTAACGATAAAAAATAATAACGGGAGTTGTTAAAAGGATAAGAGAAACATTCTATTTAACATTTTTAGCACAACATAAACTTCGCTATTAAAATAGTTTGTGCTGTCATGCCTAGTTACAGCCAATGAAAATAATAGTTAATAAAGAAAAATATATAAATATAAAGGAAGGAAAGAATCAGTCCATTCCATGTTTCTGCAGAGAAATATAAAGTAAGTTGTGCAAGTAGTGGAGATGTTGATTTTGTCAAAAGTTAGTTCATTACACAGTTCTATAAAAGACTGAGATGAAGGGCCTAAAATGCCCATTGAACCCATCGAAAGATTTACAACTGCAATAGAGCTGTAGATAGAGGCTAGTCTAGAGATTAGCGGTTCGTATTTAGCCTGTTGCGTTCTGCGTTAACAATCAGGTTTGTTTCAAATCATACAGTTAACTCGAGTATGATTAGCTTGTAATCAGTAGTTTTTAAGGGGTCTGAGTGTTGAGAATCACCAGAGATTATACAAAGAGAAGGGAAGCAGTGAGATCTGCAGAGAAGGAAGAGCCTTCTTCTACTTCAAAAGATGTTGCTAAAAAATAATACGGAGTTGAAGGTAAGATTTACAGCCTGCTACAACATGGAGTAGCGACCAAAGTAGGAAGCAGAAAGAATAGTCAAATGTTTTACCAAAACCAAAAAGAGCCTAGCTGTTACGTGGTCCAAGGGAGTTTTTTACAGCTCAAATGAGCCCTTGGGGGCCTTATTTAATTTTTGAGTTTCTCAAGGGGAGCTTCAAAGAGGGGAGGCTTATTAGAGAGGGGGCCTTATTTAAAAAATCAAGGTCAAGGATCCAAAAGATCATTTTTAGTCTCCCTTAGTTTTCTGGTTTTTATCTAAAATGGCCTCTAGAGACGCTGAAAACAGAACTGGACAAGAACATTAGTTAGGCTCTAAATCAAATGAAATTAGAAATTTGCCACATTATGCTGAAATACATCATCAGCTATTATTAGATTGTTGCAATTTACTCTGTATTCATTCTTGTATGAAAAAGGAGGTGGCTTAAAAGAGAGGAGGGGCTTAACAGAGCTTCAGGCTAAATAGTTACAGTGTCTAGTTGTTATCAAGCTAAATATTTTTTAAGGGAAATTCCTTTGAGATGAAGACCGAATTTGGTTTTCGAATTGAAGAGGATTTTTGAAAAGATAAGCTTAAGTAGCTCCTTGAGAAGAAAGTTGTTTTGGAGACCTTATGTTTGTTGGGCTTTCATAGTGTTAAGTTCCTCTTTTGATAAATATGGCGAATAATAATGAAAAAAATTATAATAATAATAAAAATTAGAATAATAATAATAACAATAATATAATAATAAAATACAGGATAAACATTTGAAAACTACTGCTTTAACATTATGTGTCCTAATCAATATAAAATATAAAAAGAAAGTAAAGACTATTTAAATCTGATACAATTATGAAGATGCTACTACAGCTTTACTTATAATAACTGTTTAAATATGTTACCTCCAATCATAGTTGACACAAGAGTAAACACTGATGAAAATATAGTCCCATGGCGATCATGGACATCACTAACTGTGCTGAGCCCTCGCACTAATGGTGTCTTTTCAGTGAGAGGGTCATCTTCTGAAACAGTGCTGTCAAGTGAGTCCAATGATGAGAGAGATGAGCTTTTGGACATTGAAACAATCCTATAACAAAGAAAACAGTAAGGATCGGTGGCCAAGACAGGGGGGTGCATAGGGGGAAGGGAGGGGGGGGGGGGTTATTACTACCCCAATTTACTGAAAATATGATAATATAGAGATTTATCAAAAGTTTAGGAATGGGTATGTTTGTTTCTTAGTCACATACTGTCTTGCATATTGATTGCAAAAAAGATTACACCTTTCTAAAACTTTCCTAAAACAGTATCATTTTGTTCAGAAAGGCATTTGCCAATATCTGAAGGGCATGGCCAAACCTCCATCATTTTATCTCCCCCTATACCACTTCAAGGAGTCTAACAACACCACTGGTAAGGATGCAAAACTAGATTTTTCAAAATGAAGACCATTAATTGCCTTGGGCTGGGATTTTTTCTAGTCTGCCAATTACTTGGTAGGATATAAAAAACATTTTAAACAAACAAGTAAGTTGCATTAAACTTCAAAATATATAACAAATACAGGTATCATAGGATGAACAAACACAAGAACAGCATAAAACAGCAAATAACAAGAAAATTTGATTCTCAATAGTTTATAGATAGTAAAATGTTGAAGTATATATAAACATATTGTTATTTTACCCTGGCATATTGGGCTTCTTCAGGTAACAGCAGATGGTAACCCCCAGATAGTATCATGGAATGAAAATGATTTGAAAGGACCAATATCCTTTACCCTGTTCCCCCAGATAAAGTGCATCTGAACTGAATTGAGTTACAAACAAGTATTGCAAAATATGCTAAACTGCAAGCATGCAAAAATAACAAAATTTTTGGGGGCTCAAAGATTTGAGTATCTCAGACAAAAATAAAGGCTATAATGAGAAGATAATTTCAGATGCAGTTTACATATTTCATATTATGGAACTTCAACTGTGCTAAGCTGCCTAACCTCTGGCAAGGAGTAAATCATTTTACTATTAAAATTCAAACTAAAACTTCATACCTTTGCTGTTCAATAGATGATATATTTTGCTCTGCATCAGCTGGGATCAAAATACTGGGAACATTTATTGGTGAGTTTACAGACATTTTCTTATGCTGGTGGTATCTGCAACTCAATAACTATGTTTCTTTTTTCTTAGGAACCTTCCCAGCAGTTGAGTCTGAAAAGTCACAAATGATAGATGGGTAAAATGAGCAGAAATCTTTGTAGTCAGAATCCTTAATAAATATTTTAGTAAGTTAATAAAATGAGGATTAAGAATGCCACTCAGAAAACCAATCCTAGGCCAGTGGGGTATGGTGGCTAGTTTTTTCTTTTGGGGGGGGGCAGTTCAAAATTTGTCAAAGCTAAATAACGTTTGTCAGTTGAAAGCATTTTAAATGGTCAATCATTTATATTCATTCTGGTATGGAATGTAAATCATTTATTCTGGAATAGGGATATGATACTATATTACTCAAACTAAAAGCTGCAATTTTGAACAATGAACTAAGATCTAAATTTGAAAATTGGTTTTTGGGATGGGGGCCTAAGCAAGATGGAGGGATGTCACAGCTCTAAACTGCTGAACGCTTTGTACGCAGGCCACAAGGTGCCATTAAACGGTTAATTGCTAATATGAAAATAAATATATTTATATTGCAAATAAGATCCTCTGATGCATATTTATTGCCCACCTTATATTGGTAGGCCTGTAGGGTCACGTCGCCCTAAGTGGAACGATTTTAAGGACTCGGTTCTCATTTGCACAATTGAACATTGTAATAAAAACAACAAGCCTTCAAAATATTTCTTATTCTATGGTCATAATATTTGCATAGAGGCAGACTTATCAGCTCGATCTTCTTTCTGTGAGAACAAAATTACTATGTCCTCCTATTCCTTTTCGAAATGATAGGCCGTCGCCCTACTTGGGACGGTATTAAAAGAAGGAGAAAGTTTCGTAAATCAAAAGGATTCACAGCAATCCTTTTGCAAAAACGGAGAATTACACCTGCCAGAGACTTTTCTAATTCTGGAAACTTTTTGAAACATTGTTGCTGGACCTGACTGCTATGTTTGCTGAACGCGCCGGAGGATAAATTTTTCTTCTCATCCAATGGTCTCAAGCCGGTGCTACTGAGTTTCGAACAAAGTGCATGGACTTTCCGCAACTGTTCCACTTAGGGCGACACGAGGCTACTCATATCGGTCTTGAGAAAAGGCCTCCAAGGAACAAGGCAGGGCACAAAATCAATCGACTTTTTTTGACTTTTATTTACCTGAGGGTCGAAGAATATGCTGCCGTTGTTATTTTTAATGTACTCAAAGCGACTCGCAAAAAAATGAAAAAGAAAGTTGAGGTGCGGTGGAAAGAACGGAGAGGAAAACACAAGCTCTTACCACTCTATAATGCTTCTAACATTTAAATTCCGTTTCCAACCAACACTTGTCTTGGTAAAGCAATAAAAATTAACCAACACACAAAATATGGCGTCAGCAACACATTTTCGCGCGTTTTCAACAAATTAAGGTGACTCTGAATCCTTAAAATAGTCATTACAATAAGCGCGTAAGATTTTTTTGCAATTAGACGCCGTCCCACTTAGGGCGACGTGACCCTAGGCCTAAAATGCCGATCTGAGGTAGGTTTGGCAATGCTTAATTTCTCTCGCCAGATAATATCCTAATAATTTGTAATTTGTACCACACTATTATACTTTCACGTTATTCGTATGGATAGTTTTTATCACGGCTTAAAAATCTGTTTTCTGTCCTCAACTAACCTTTCACTTTCATCTCTAGCTTGCGCCATATTCCAAATTGAATGAATCATGTGATCAGTGACAAAACATGTGACTGAAAACATGAGGAAAACAAATGACTCATTCTTGGAGAAACATCAAATCGGTGGGGGTTGGGAGATTTGGGGGTGTAAGGGTGGGGTAAGCTATGCAGAATATCTTAAGACCACAAATTTTTTATTAGAAACTGTGAGTTTGCTGGAGCAAATGTGGCTTAGAATAAAATGAGGCAGAAAAAAAGAGTGCATTATTATGGTTGTTTGGCATCTTCATAAACAAAAGTTGCAAATTTACAATATTAGAGAGAAATCACAATGACGAGCAAGCATTAAATAAATAATGGAAATGATGGTATATTACAGTATAATGCAATACTATGTATAAAATGAACAATTACAAAAATTTCAATATACAGGGAATTTCATAAAAAAATTAGAGATGCATTGTAATGATAGATTCATTGCTTAAAGAATAATCAAATTAACAAAGTTATTACATAACCAATTAGCTTTCCAACACAGGGAAGCTAATACAGGCTGTAACAACTTGCTAGTTGCTAACCAAAGCCTTACTGATTCATAAATTAAACAGCAAAGTGTAACGGCTCTGCTCTGTCTAGCTAGCAGGGTCAAAACCATCTTCCTTGCCATAAAAGGGTACAACAGCCAAAATTTCTTACAAAGAACAAGGCACCTAAATTGGTCCACATCAAAAGTAAGATACCTTTCTAGATATGGTAGAATTTTAGGTTAAGCAATCCATGGAAGGAATTATCACATGAATTTCACTCTGTCAGGGGTGGGTGTTTGGTCAATAACATAGCCAACTAGCAAATTGTGTGGAGGGCTCCATTGATCAGATGGTCCCTTAAAAAACTGCATAGGATTCCTGCAGCATTACTCACAGGTCATAAATAAATTGGGGGGGGTGGGGGTATTCAAATCAATCAAGTTATCAAAATACTTGCTAGCATCAGCAGATCATTGGCAAAATATATATACAATGTGATTTCTGTTTAAGCTAAAAATTACCCAGGATATGGTTACCCTACAAGGTTAGTGCTTGGGTATATACCATACTTGCCCAGAAGCTGTTAATATTGCAGGATTTTTTACTTTCCATTGGCATCTTATGTCCCAGGCATAAATGCCCAACAGAAGACATTAACAATACAAATAAAAATGACAAAAACTGACAAATTACAACATAAGAGTTCATAACAATTAGAAGATGCCAGAGAACTACCTCCTTTTCTTAAAATACCTTTGAATCAATATTGCTGATTGTCTCATTTGAAGGAATTTTCTTCTCTGCCTGACTTGTCTATACCATCGCTGGATACAAGTTGCAGCTTCGACTTTAGCTGCCAATTCAAACTGTTGCATCAAGCTGACACTTGGACTTGTTGAGCTAGAGACTTGAAGTGATCTTTCATCTTCCGTACTGTCCTTATAACTCAAGTCAAAATGACAACAATTATCAACATCATCCAGCAATGTGTCATTGTCTACAAAACATCCATTTTCTGACATTTCAAACAAATGCCGTATTTGCGATAAAGTGACATCATCATCTTCTTGTTGATGATCGCAACAGTTATCATTTTGGTCCCAAGCTAAATTATTCAGTATATTCAGTTCATTTTGAGCAGTTTCAGATGATTCCTCAATTGTATGAAGTGGTTTCCTACAAGCAATTATAAACAAGTTAGACCATCCAAGAAAAACAAAAGTTTATTTGTTACTTAAAAGAGTCATAGAAAAGTAACACATAAAAAGTTGAAAATAAACACATTGCAGAAGCATCATAAGTAAAGTCATGGCACTCTTTAGACAGTATGCTAAGGGAAGCAAATGATATGTCATTCCTATCCAAAAGTCATTGAAATTTTAATTATGAATATGCAAAAGTTTAGAATATTCAGACTTTTTTCTGGAAAAGCCAGGGCTTGAAACCCCCATTTTCTTCCTGGCAGCAAGAACAGACATATCAAGCATTCAAACATTCTTGGAATAACCATTTAATGAAAAAATTAACCTTTGGTAACTAAGTTTTTTGTCGTTTTAGTTCAAGAAAAAGTTGAGAATTTACATTTTAGTGGAATTTTAAGATTAAATGAACTGAACTGAATGATATTTGAGTAGCTAATATAAGATGGCTGCTCTGAACCAAAATTTATTTGGCACAATACACAAGTATCATTTCATGGTTTACCATATCAGAAGACAACTATAAATTTATTTGCCATCTGGCAGCAACACATGCTTGACTTATAACGACATATCAAGCCAATCTGGCATGCTTTTTCACAGTAATCTGAATTTTGGATGCCTTACACTTATTACTTTAAATCACCACAGAAGGTATACAAAAAGGCAAAAATGTGATACCATGTAAAATATATGTGTAAAGGAAAATGGCATACGCAAATAATCGAATTTATCATTATAAATGATACTTAAAGATTGGGAGAAGAACAAGGTTATAGATCTAAATTAGGAACAGACTGAAACTAGAGAAGTTGCTTGCAACCTTCCGAAAAAGAACTTAAGTCGTATAAAGTTTCAACAATTTCGAGGGGGATACTTTGGTCAAACATGATACAGAAGTAGAGAAGGTCGGCGACCAAAAACAGTCAATAACCTGTTTCTAAAGTAGCATGTTTCAAACGAGTAAAGGCAGATATGTTTGAAAACAAACAGCGTGTAGTTTATTGGCTTGTACTTGCCTATCTATAGGTACGGATAGAACGTAGCAAGCCATGGCTTCGTTATATTTAAAGTTAAAAACTGAGAACAAACTGAGAGACGTTTATTTGACAAAGAAACCCCTCTGATTTCTTCAATAAGTACAAAGAAAAGATCCCGTAAAACAGCACTGTTTTTAATCAGTTTGTGTCGTAACTTGTTAATCAATATGACACTCGAAACTTTCAAAAACATTGAAACTTAACGAGACACTTCCTTGTCGGTTCAAATTTCGCAGAGGATTTCTGGGAACATTTGTCAAAAAAAAAATTTAACTTTCTTTGGTTAATAGTTACACCCATCAACGAAAAGGGTGAGGCTGGCGTTGGCAGCGTGAAAGCTTTGAATTCAACTGATTAGTCATCAGCGAGAATCACGGAAGCATTAACTCCAACAACCAAAGATTCCAAGATTACCATAGGATTATCTTCAACTAAAATTACATTCGTCATTTGGAAAATACTAAGAGAAAATGTCGATCATTTTTTTATGTTGATTCACGAAAACATGATCAGAGACTCTTAAAATATGCTCCCATTCATGTGAATGTAGGCCATTGGCGGGGGGCGTATCTATCAGTGTTGTGAAAGTGATATGGCAAAACTACGAGAAATAGTTTCGTAGATTTATGTTGAAATGGGAAAATAGACTTTTCTTGAAATATTAGGGAAGAAAATGCTCAAACTTACCCTTTGAAAACTGCATTTCTTGACAAGCGTGTTTTATAAATGCGTTTGAAACTGGAAACGACGGGAACGACTATCGGTGAGAAGTACGAATTTCCCCCATTTTTTGAGTTGTTGTTGGCCTTGGATGCCAGTATTTCGTCGATTCTTTTTCCGACCATTTTGATTGCGCGGTTGGTTTTACATCGAAAACAAAAAAGAACTCGATAACAACATCATATTTGAACAAAGAGGTTCGACAGGAATTAACTAAAATAGCCTTCCTCCTCCATCTGTTTTCAGCAACCGAGTGCTAATGCCGCTGCAAACTGAATCATCAACTTTGAGCATGATCACTTTCAAGATTGCAACCAATCACAAGGAACCTTTTAGGTAACTCGGCCAATCGCTGAGCTCATTGTCAGAGGCGATTCCCAAGGCAAAACAATTAGTTCAAAGTTCAGCTTTCAGGAATAAAATGGCGGTTTTCGATCCTTTTATGAATCAATAAAAACAACAACATCGTCATAAGCAGTACCGCCAAGAAGGAGAGGGGGGGGGGGGGGGGGGGGGACAGAGGTATCTTACCTGCGGCCTGAGTGTCATGGATTCAAATTAGGGTTAGCCCCGGTGGGTCAACTCCCATTGTCAATACAATTATTGTAAGCACCCGTATCTTTAAAATCTCTGAGAAAGGGATTCAGTTTCATCCCAAATCAAGGGCATAGAAATTGGAAAAAAGGAGTGCATTTTTTGAAAAAAGCAAAAAAAATTTAAGAAGAGAGTTTTTTAGGTCCAACTCATCGCATTAAAAGGAATATTTTCTTTTGTTTCAGAAAAAAGGGGGGTAAAATTTGAAATAAAAATCAGACAAAAGGGTCAACTTTCTAGAGCCTCAGACGTGGGTGCTTACACTTGACAATGAGAGTTGACCCACCGGGGGGTTAGCACGAATATATTTGGAACGTAGGATGTAGAACGCCTTTTCCATGTTGTTTGTTGCCTTTCCTGGTGCCATCCAGTGACAGCCGTCACCAGGTCATCGCAAAATTAATTCTTCATTAGCAATGTTTATTTATGTTGTCGATCAACATGTCTAGCTGTGGCTCTGTCTAGGAAGGATTAAAGGCCCTACCTTTGTCCCAAATGTAGGCCTTTCCCTCCAGAAGCTGTACCAGCTGTGTCCAAACATGTTTTCCCACATTTTTCTGTGTTGGTTTCTTTGGATATATGTCACAAAAATTGTCAAATAACAGAACATAACAGAACAGAACCTAAACAATAAATAACATTGAAAGCTCAACCGAGGTCTTTCTATCTGGCCTCCCGACAAAATTGGTTTCACCGAAATTTGTATTGATTCTGGTTTAACGTTTATTTGTATTGGAAAATAAAATATTTTTTGCCTTTTTGAGCTAGAATGAATTAAATTTGTTGGGAAAAAATAAAAATTAGAAGAACATGAAAGCAAAATATCTATTTCTTGATTTAACCTTGTATAATTCATAAATTAATATTTGAAATTTGAAAGCTTTTGTGCCACAATTTTCATGCAAGACAGCACTTGACTATGAAAACAAATTTGAATAAATGGCCACCCCTATCCTAAAATATTCTTAGAAATCTGGGGGTATGTGCCCCCAATACACCTCGGGTCTCCTTAACTGCAGAATACTTTTCAGCTGGCTGTCAGAAAACTTCCATGTCTTGAAATGAGGGAGGTTTGGAAACCATAAACTTCAGGTTTGGAGCAAGGTCAAAAAGTCTTCCTGTCAGATCTATTCCAAAAGCAAAAGCCATTATTTTTTCACGACAACGTAATCCTTGTTTATTTGCTAATCAGCTTTAGGTCTGATGATAGTTATAGTATATTTTTATAAACAGAACTCTGCTAATGGAAACTACGTGTAAATCTTAATGCATCTATAGAAAACCTCTTCGTCTCCCGGAGAAGACCTTTCATGCAAGATCAAAGCGAATGACGTAATCAGCAACGGGCTGTTTTAACCTCATGAAGAATTAACGCAGTCATTACTAATTATAAGCACAAGGTCTAAAAGATCTTTTCAACTACACAAAGAATCGCTTCGACAAGGAACAGCGCAAGATACTAGTATACTAAGCAAGAGATGTAGACTATTTATAGGCTTTGCATTAGATATCACATAATTTTTTCAAATAGGGCATGCAGTGGAGCCAGGATTGACGTAATCTGCAGCAAAAACCAAAATCAAAATAAGGCCAAAAATACACCGTAACCGAGAGGAAGGCAGAACCGAATGGTAATTCAACAAAGAAAGTTGTCCTATTGTGGAGGAGCACTGGTTCTGCGGAGGAGACATTAACTCCTCATGCTTCTCGTTCCTCATCTCTTTTATAATGTTGATTCACCACGGATGTCTTCTAGGATGTCTTCTAGGTTATTAAGCCTGAGCACAGATAATCCATTGCGAGGGAGATAAATGTTATTACAGGATTCACTTCTCTCTCCCTCGCAGTGGACAATGAAGTTAGTGCACATTGTAGAACATTTTGCTCGAGTATCCATAGCAATAAGGAGAATCCTGAACACTTGTGTAACTCCTTTGCTTTGAAACCGCTAAGAAAGCGCTCTTTCATTTTTATAACACATAATAACGTACATATGAGGATGTTGAGAGGGCATTGTCAAAAAACCATAACTTTTTAATAAAACTACTTTAAATAATAACATTTCTGAAAAATATGGAAACGATTTTCTAAAAATACAGTAAGAACAGCTAAATTACGTATATCAAAGTTGCATAAAATAAAGTTGCCCGTCTATGATGTCTAATCTACCATACATACCAACATATGTTAAGAAACTACTCGAATTTCAAGCTTGATTTCTCAGCTAAGGTTGCCATAAGCTTTGCTTAACATTGATAAAGTTCAAGAAGCATCAAGGCTAAAGTAGTAAGAGACAGCCGTCAAACGATGGTTGTAGAATTTTGCAAACATTTCTTAATCTAATAATGAATTCCTAATCAATGTTTCTAGGATATGAGGAATTTTGGTTAAACAATATTGAAAAAAGCAAAAAGTTGTTACACTACACATCTCCGATGCCGGCTCTGTACAAGTATAAGTTCAACTTACCAAGGGCATAAGATAAATGTTTATTATCAAACCATTGGTAAATATCAAACGCACAAATTAATTGAATTAATTGCAAGAAGTTTGATTGTTGGTTGAAACGCATTAAATGCACTTGGCCATGATACATGGAGAGAATAAATCAAATTTTGCCAAGACACAAAGTTCTTCTTACAATTATACTAATGAAGCTCACATTGGCCACAGAAATATTACCACGTCTTAAGTTTGCAAAGCTTTATGTCAGAGCTGGAAGATATTTTTCTATTTTGAAGCATAAGTCAAACGAGAAAGGATTGCCATTGGATTCATGATAATATCTAGATATTTCTTCATCAGTATGGCATCCAAATATGATTCCTATATTTTTTTTGATTGTTATATTTGGCAGTGATTCTTCAGAGGCTTCAGAGGAAATCACATATCGTTCTTCATAATTATCAAGTTCCCTGGGCTCTTATCTAAAATGAAGTTTCCTCAGAGGCAAGCTATTCTGCAAGTCAACCGGCTTTTGTTAACAATCGTCAAATGATCCTGGTACCTATTTCCCAATACTTTCAACAGCCCTAGTGTATGCAGATCTAGAGTGGCTCTTTCAACCAACGCTTCCTGGCTAAAATAACCACTGTGTGAACGGGTCGATAAGAGATGACTTCCACCAAAAGGCGGTTGGTTACAACGACCCTGTACTATTAAACATACATGAAAATGGAGATAGTGATGTCTGTACTTAACTCACAGGCGCTCTCAGATTAGACAGGTAACGACGCCCGTTGGCTTATCTTGGTATTTCAGTATAATCAATTTTACTGGTGGATTTTACAGGCTGTCGACAGCAAATCTGTCAGATCAATGCAGAGACGAAGAATTCTTAGCGGCTAGGCCAGAAATAAGCAAAGTCTTCCGTAACTCATACCCATATATAAACTAAGCTCCAACAAACCCGCACAACAACCATCGCATATTATACACGGTGTCTTATACATCGAGAGGTAACTGTATTAAGAGCATAAATGCCTATTTTGTGCGTTAACTGTTCGAATAGAGCGAGGCAAAGGTACTTGAATCTACGTGTCTGTTTAAAGAATACAAGCTTTGTCTAGAATTGCAATCACGAGGGCTATGCAAAAGACGTCTGAACTGTTTCGCTTTGTCAGTAGATCTAGGCGCTGTCAAAGCCACACAGTGCAACATGAAATGATATAATTACAAACTAGCAAACATAAAATCAGCATTGGCTGCTATGGGTATGAAAAGTTCGATACTATCATCTATCAAAGTCTTTTACTTGCATTCCATCTTTTCTAAGCTTGAGGCGAGTCAAACAGTTTGGGCCTTTTAGATGGTTCTTTTCGATTTGGTGCATACCTACAATGGGAAAATGAGTTTCCGATTATGGCATGTAGTTTATAGAGGAATCTAAGTTACTTGGTTTGATAATGTCTGCAGCTAACATAGTGGTGATAAAAGAAAACATTAAATTCATAGACAAATAAATCAAGTAGCAAAAAAGGTAAATGAATGAATATATATAGATAAATTGAGTAATAGGAAAAAAATTAATAAACTAATAAATAAAAAAACAAACAAGTGAATAGATAAATAGATAGATAAATAAATGAGTAAATAAAAATGAATAAATGAATAAACAAATTAATAATTATATAGATAAATTAATAAATAAGTAAATAATGATAGCAATAATGATTGAAAGAAAACGGAGCTATGAAATATTGCTTGTATAAGTCTTTAGGGGCAATTTTTTGGAATTTTTTTCTTCTTTATTTTTTAATCAACAGGAACATCCACAAACGCATTAATTGACCTGCCTTTGACTGTCTGTCCATATAGATTTGTCCTTATAGATTGGAACTTTCATTTCTTTCCGAAAGGCATATGGACCGATGGAGTATTTGCGCAAAAATATTCTAGCAATTGGCGATGCCTGAATGACTGAAAATACCAGAACGACCGTACGGTTTCAGTCATTGGAGTTATTTCCAATTGAATTTGGCCGAGGCAAACCGAAGTATATTAAATGATCAGGATAACAGAACAGTTGAATTTACCGACAATAACTGCTTATAGCCTAAGATTTGTCGACAGTCCCTTTTTTCAGGGGTGACACCCTCACGCCCTCCCCCTATAACGATGGGCCCTTGTCATCGTTCATCAGATCGTAATTTGTGTAGGGTATATTAAAAAAACAAACCACCAAAGGTTTGCTTTAAGCTTCAAAACTAACCGAAGAGCTGCTGAAAAGACTTTTTTGTAAAAAAATACCAAAAGTAACCGTTTCGTGATGATAAAATCTGATTCAGAGCATTGTAATGTGAATCTTTGCTAAGACTATTAATTATTTATATCTCTTTAACATGTCACGAAAATGAGACAAAATGGAATTACTTTATTTAACGTCCGTTATAGAATGATTGTGGCTTTAATTCAAAGCAAATAACATTCGAAAAATTTGCTTGACGTTGTGATTTATTTTCCTCTATTAGACTGCCATTCACCTATTAATGCAATTTCGTTTACGCAATGCTATAAAGATGCAACAGCAATGCGCGTCTTTTTCAGAGAACAAATAATAATGAACAGTAGAATCCACATCAAAGAACTCTCGCTTGTGGTGCCCTAAATTGTCCTACAACATTGTCTTCGTGAAAGCAAATTCACTCCACTTTCAAAAGTGCATTGAACTGTGGCAAATAAACAGGGTAAACTTAATATTACACGCCTTGTTTGCTAGGAATGCCACAATACTAATAGGGGGCCTTTACTGACCAGAAGGTCGCCTTCAGCGGGAGCAACTGTGCTCCTAACCTAAGAAAAGAAGCCCAATTCTCTTGATTTGCTATTGCTGTTCATTTATGTTTTGCCATTGCTCTTGTCCTCTTGCCCAGGAGTGCAGCAGGTTTCGATTTACTGCTCGCGTAAGACTTAAGACATTTGTACCTTTTAAATGGCTAAAGTGCTCTGATCGCAGATACGTCTGCTGGTCTTAGAGCTTCTAGACGAAACCAAGCTTTACGACACTACACGACACTTCATTGACATAATCTAGCCCTACTAATATTACCAAATCAACCGGGCCCAAATCTAAATCCATTAGCTAACATAAACCCCCCATCCAATCGTAGAATGGCCCTTACCCAGAGTGTGGCATAGAGATATGAAAGTAGGGAATCCCCTTCGTGATTGAAAGTCAAGTAACCAATTGGCAACCAGAGGTAACCCTCTTGATCTCGAAACAAAAAGCTAAGATCGTGAACACTTAATCAATACTTTTTAAATATTCACGTATTGAAGATTATTCGGATTAGCAAATATACACGCTGTGAAGACAGATGAAACTCTAAACTTTTCATTGGGAGATGATACGTTAAACGGCGCGCAGCTAACAACTAACGTGAGCCCATATCCTCACGACCCGCTTACACATTGGGGCCGGAATGCAACAGCCTTTTCCCCTATCTTGGTTTCATTTGATTGTAAATTGTTAAACAGCTGATTAATCCATTTAAGCAGTGTTTCTAATACGGAAGACTGATTATGAATCTTATAGAATAATATGCAATGGCACATTTTTAATAGTACGCGTTGATAACAGTACCATTGGTAAAAATGGTACATTCATAAGCAGGGCCTGAAAATGCATTCTCTTGAAGCAGAAGAAAAAAAAGAAGATTTTCTGCTTTTGCAATTGATACGTTTTCTACAAAAGACACACTTCTTATAGAGTAGCCTTAGTTGCCCTTTGAAGGGAAGTTGCAACTTGCATGCCCTTCAACTGCAGATTGCAACTTGCATCTCTCTGCTAGAAGTCTCACGAATCGTGATAAAAATGAATTATGATAAACATTAAAACAAGACAGAGAAATTTTGAAAATGTTCGCTGCAAAGCTTGGACCCTGGACCCTGAGTTGACAAAAGTGCACCCAAGGAGCATAGGATTTCAACCAAACGTCTTCAAAACAGGGAAATAGCATTCAGCATTGTAGTTCTCATCAATACAATAGGAAAGATGAGATTTTTGGGTGAGGACCATTGATTGCGAATATTATTTTCATCATTTTACGAACATGACATAAAGTCATAAAATAAACACAGGATTGCAACCATAATTTAATATAGGAGATGTGTAGTTCGTGCAATTATGGTAGAAAAGATGAAGTTATCAGGAGGAGAAAAATACGGGAGAATTTAGAATAATTGGAAGAAAAAGTGTTGTTTGTTAGAAATGAGATATTCTCAAGATTAATCGGAGCATAAGATAATTGCAATTATTTGCTTGCTTCTCAAACGTAATTTGCCGAGAAACAATGATAAATTTCCTGCGAGAATTTGCTCTTTCCCCATTTAACTGCCTTTCTACGAAGATTGCACAAGGCTCAGAAATGCGCCAAGTCTTTGTTTGGCCTAGAATGTCAAATTTCCTCAATTGGCAAGATAAACAGGGCATTGCGGCTGTAGCATCGATATTTGTATTGGCTTTACCGGCCTTTTTACAGCTGCCAGACTTAGAACGGTAAGGTATTCTGATGTATGAGAATATACACCAATACCATTCTAAGACATTCACATCTGTGACCACATCCAAACTTGCTTGCAACTGTAATGCTGTACCGAGTGCAAAGTGACACCCAAAGAATACCTCAAACAAAACATCTCTACATTACCCCCACACCAAACACTTCAACGTCTACTGATGCAACTAATTTTCCATTCAGCACCCCACAGCTCTCTAGTGTCACTGAACCCTTTAACCCCCGGTGACAAGACAGTTTTAAGCAGCAACCAATACTTTGGTCAGCTTGCAAGGGGGTACTATGATCGATGCTGTTGTAGTAAAGTAGCCTTACAAATTTTGAACAAAAAATGAATCAGGCTCTTAAAGCATTAGCCCCCCCTTCTAAGAATTAACTGATTCTCGCTAAGATCAAAGGGCGATATGACCCCTCTAAAGATTAAAGGGTTAATCACATTATCTCTACACAATCTCTCCTGCCAAGCCTCTTCCAGCGTTTTTCGCTTTCTTAAAAAATCAACGAACAAATGATAAACTATTGTGTATAATGACCCATCTAACATTGTTTAAAATTCTTCGCTTTATTCTTTAAAAATCGACTTAAGTCCCTGCCAGTAGTCAATGACTCAACACTGGATTAGAAGGAGAATCAACTTACTTGGGTGTGTAGCCAGCTTTGGTGCCATTTCTGTGAACACTTGCAGAACGGCCATCTAGTGGCCCAAGCATGCTCTCTGGAGCTGTGAAATAGAAAACAGTTGAACGATCAAGTTCATTCACGAAGGTAATTTGGTCCATATTTGTGGAACAAACTCGTGTGAACTATCAAGAAAGTACCAATACTGAACCATGTAAGAGGAAGTGATATGAAAACAATCTTTCTAGACTTTTTTCGGTTTTAAAATTGTTCATGGCTATTTCACTTAAACTCATTCTTCACTTCTCTTTACTTTTTCGCTGTGTCCCCATTCAGCTTTTTAGCCAAATATTCCTTGAGACGGCAATACCATAACCCCTTATCCTTTATTTTCTCGCAAAAGTAGAAAAATATTACCTGGCATAATGTCTGGTGTTAGAGGAGTCCCATCTAAATGGTGAGTGGCAGGATTGTATGGAATTTGCCGCCTACCTTTAGGCAACAAAAACTGATTCCAGTAGTCAGTAGGCAGCGAAATAAGACGCTCGACGACCTGGAAGAAAAGAATATCTCAAGACTGAAAAGGAAATTCTCCGTTACAGAGAATAAAAGTGTAAAAACAGCCAGATTGCCACCACGGTGAGCTGAACCATACTTGGTTCCAAATCCCACATTCTGTGTAGACCAATTTACTTCAATTTCAATGAGCGAATAACGTGGCATTTCTGATAGTATAAATTGGGGCAGAATCAATTCACAAACTAAGATTTCGCGGAGGAAACAGAAGTGTTAACGTTATATAAACTAGAACATAGTGATCTGTTCCTTATAATGCTTCCAAAGCCATATCTTGAGAAGATATGTATATTCCAATATATTTAATAAAATGCATAAAAATATACAAATATATATTTCTTTTTCATATAATATGGTCTTGAGTAATTCATGTGTGTAAACATAGCAAATTATATTTTTAAAACACATTGTAAAACAATTTCTTTATGTTAACTGAATGTATTTCACCAAGTTAAAATAAATCAAAATGGAATGAGGAAAAGTTTGACATTACTATGTCTGAAGAGCATTTAACTTCCACTTAAATAAATAAATTATGGCTATCCTGCATCACAGAGTGTGAAACTTGAAATTCAGTTTCAAAAACTGTGACGCTGGCTAATCATGGCCATTTCTGGCTAGATATCATCAAATAGATGTCTTAACTTATTAAAAGTAGCGCCGTCAATCCAATGCCTTTAAGCCCCATGATTAACTTTGCCAAAAGGTGAACAGAAGTAAATATGCAGGAGATAAAAACCGTGTGAGCTGAAAAGGATGCCTTAATGGCAATTAGCGCTGGTCGGTCTGCGATTGGGCCGATCACCATTCAGCTAGTCAAATAAGGGACCAATCAGAGGGCAATAACCTCCCGCTTTCGTTCATCTTTTCGAAATCATTCAGCATTGCATATTCTAAAATATTCGAAAACATACATTCTTTATTCTTCAGATATCGTTTCCGCTTTCTAGTGCCATTTTCAAGTTTTGCGGAATCGAAAGAGCGCATCTTGAAAAAGAAACACGACAGCAACACAGAAATAAATTTGGCATGCCTCAAAAACGTACCTTTGGCTGGACCTTTAAATCCTCGAACATTTCAAGATGCGATGGATTTGGGGAGCGGTGGCCTACAATTGTGGGACCAAGCACTTTTCCCAGGTTCGTTATGGGCATCTGGCAAGCAGGCGAGTTGGCCACCTTTTGGAAATGAACAACCAAGTAGGCAAGAGTGTCACGGTTGGCTTGTGGCAACTCACTGACGCACTGGAACATTGCACTGTCACTTACATCGGATGACGCTGTTTAAAAGAGAACAGAAGCTTTATATGATCGCAATGTAATGTGAAAGTCATGAATCAATTAACCGTAAAAGCTCTGTTAAGATCCCTCCTCCCCGTTTTCATACAAAAAAAGACTACAGAGTTAAGTGCAATGGTATAGTGATAGATCATGAAATATTTCGTCGTAATATGGCAAATTTCTATTTTCATTTGTTCGAGAGTCAAAATAGGGTGCC
This sequence comes from Catostylus mosaicus, assembly GCA_964019065.1. Lineage (NCBI taxonomy): Eukaryota > Metazoa > Cnidaria > Scyphozoa > Rhizostomeae > Catostylidae > Catostylus > Catostylus mosaicus. The sequence goes on along the minus strand of OZ025184.1, from coordinate 3,760,160 downwards.
GTTATCAGAAAGAAAATGCAATCTTCAGTTAGGCAAGCTCTATTTCAATCATTGCAAACAGGTAGAAGGAAGAGAGGTAGACCAAGCTTAATGTAGATAAAGTTAAAAGAAAAAGATCTGGAATTGGTAGACAACAAACTAAACTTGGGTACTGTCGGGAAAACCCCATGCGCGCTGTTGTCTTCATGTGTGTTCGTTCATTCATTTTAGTTATAGCAACTTATGAGTCAGGAATTTTACTTTCAATTGTATTATCAGCTTAAATGCGTAAGAGCCTCGGTATGAAGTAGAGGTTAGGAAACTGACTCAGGTTATTGAGAGTTAACGACTTAACAGTGCATTTAACTATTGTACTTGGCATACCTTAGGGTTAGGTCACCGTGAATTTGATTGGTTGTACTAGTTGTTATTCTTAATCCTGATTGGTCAGTTAAAATTAAAGTTTCTTGTTTATTAGTATAAAAGTACATGTATTAGTAAAGAGCGGGATTCTGTAAGATTGCGAATTACATGATGAATGAATGATACTGAAATTGTAAAGATTGCTGTTCTCTTTGAGTGAACTCTGCCTTTTAGAATAATAGTAAACCAGAACTAGCGAGTTAGAGAGTCGAATTCTCTAAAGGTACAAGAGGACACCGGAAGAAAAAAAATGCAGTGCTTGAGGGACTTGCTGAAGACAGAAGCAAATTAACTTTATTTACAATTTTGGAAAAACTTATGAAGATATTAATAAAAACCTACATATTTAGCAAGAATTTCGCACCATTTACAGACGCGCGAATTCTCATCTCCTAGTATTATTTTCCTTCTGAATTCAAGGAGCTTGCTTTGAAGCCATATTTAATAATGATAGGTTTACAACAGTAAATATGAAATGAAAGGCTTGCTTCCGTCTCTACGAACATAAAGAACTTACCAGCTGCATCGCTAAAAGCCTCATGCAAAGCAAAGGTGACAAGTGGTTCGGTCAGGCATCTCAGGAAGTCTTTAAGTGTTCCGCAAACCACATGAATGTCTCTGTATTTACTCTGCAAAGGAAGAGACAGATAACATCAAAGTTGCAACAGGAGTATCCATCGCAAAACAATGTTTTTGAAATTCTTTTCTCCAGTATTGCAGAAGTTTTATAAGATCATAGTTGATTGGTCGATTCATTTCTTGGCGGAATGTAAGCATACTATTGGTCAGCAGGGCTTGGATTGGTATTCCCCCTATTGTCTAAACGACAAAGACCAATTTTTAGCACAATTTTTGCAAATATTTGGTTTAAAACAAAATAGTTCCTATTGTCATGCAAATTAGATAATTCGAATTGAGCCAATCATAATAGACCTTGTAAAACTTCTGCAAGACCCCTTTTCTCGCCTGTTGAAGGATTTCTCAAAATAGCGATGACTTTGAAACTCTGAGAATCTAAAGCGGACAGTTGCATTATTATTGCAGCGAGGAAAGTAAAGAAAAAAATAGCAGGCTGCCTACCGGATTGTCCAGGAATGCTTGAAACGATGCATGTGAATGATGAATACAGAAGTAATAACGCAAAGTGGCCAAGATTATGATTTGACACTAATAGTTCGCCTAGCATACAAGTACTTCAAGACCATTGCGCCCTTCCCTATGCGCCTAGCATACAAAGTACATAAAAAGTCTACAAAGTTTTTGAAACATTTGACAGGGATGGACCCTCATAAGAAGGCGCATAGGGACGGGCAACGTGTGCAGCTACTAGGGGCAGAAGTTGGCGTGGAACAGTTCGGGTTTCCACAATCTACTGGGTTTCCACAATCTACTGGGTTTACACAATCTACTACATGTTGGCTTTCCCAGCTCCTTGCTATATCTTTGCAATACCGAATGATGATACCTTGGCGTTTGGTTGTGAACCTAGAGTTAATGATTATCGTTACACATGAGCCAAACATTGCTTGGATGAATTTACACGCAAATATAACTATTGATATGGCACATTTACGTAAATTATAAAAGGGTTTGCTGTTGGCTGACATTTTAATTCCTTAATGAAACACATTTTTTTTATTTTCATTCCAAACTTATCTATACAGGGTAACAATTCAATGTAGGAACCCGTTTTACAACTGGCTACAAGCTAAAAGAAGAAACAGAAAGACAGAGAAACGAAAAGAAGAACGGATTTGTCCATGTTAGAGACCTTTGTAAGTTTAAGTCTCGATTTATAGCAGTGGATGGATGGGGCCAATTTTAATTCTGAGTCAAGTTTATTCTAAACATTTACTTGACGATAAGCCAAGGACTTTTGTCTGCAGGATGTTCTCATTCGGGGGTAATAGCAGGTCAGTCTTTGACTTACGAAGGCCGCAATTATGCCCATCTGGCAGTGCACCCACTAAAGTATACTGGGGGCAGATTGTTCAGACATTTAAAGGCCATAGTAGAAGTTTCACGGTGAATAAGTGTTTCGACTGTAGACCATCCCAATTCTTTAATCAAAGGTGCTGTGGATGTATTAAAACCACTGTTTGTTACTATTCTCGATGCCCTGCTTTGGAGTTTTTGTAATTTATCCCACCTGGTGGTCCCACAGGAGCCCCATACGGAGCAACAGTAGTTTAGACGAGGCTCTACTATACCCTCACACATATCATTGAGTGTGCTAGTTGGAATTTATCGCTCAGGCAAATAGCCCGCGAAATCTTAGTTTGTATTTGGCTATCCCATTTTATATTTATGTGTATAATAATAAACAATAAACATATATCAATTGTGCTTTAGTATGTAATCAGAGGGGCCAATGAAGTATAGAGATGTTTAACGCCTGTTATGAATAAGAGTTGCTGAGCGCTAGTGGATTCATTTTCTTGCCTTTTCTCAAGAACTTTGACAATTATCTGTAGAACCAGTGAAAAGAATTCGAAATTCTAAGCACTACTGGCAAATTATAAACAGAGTTAGGAAAACATTACGGTCAAACGGTCACTAGCTGGAGGAAGGTCTACGAAAAACAATAGAAACTGCTATGACACACCAAAACCATGCCTATTTTCCAATGTCTTGTGAGAAAGGTTTACCTTTCGGTATGCTTTTGTCCGGTGGAATGTTAACGACTACTCTGGACTTTGATTTTAAAACCACATATCTGTGAGTAATAGCCGCAAAAATTCAATGAATAGAAAACCTTGCAGTGTAGTTTAGACAGACGTATCAAATAACTGCTTATCAATCTTTGTAATGCGGTCTGATCAGGATCCATTGCAATTATGCTTTTTGATTTGGTGTTTTCTGCGACGGGTATTATTGTTATTAAATGTAAAGCCGTTTTGTGTGTGTAAACTTTTTGTAAGAACGTACCAAATCAGGCGTCTTGCCTCTTGCAAATTTGTCTCGCAGCTCTCTGACCTCCTTTTCAGATCTGCAAAAAAATTTCACACTAAGAAATTGCTAAATGAAAGGCATCTACAAAATGTAAACAAGCAAGCGAGGAAGCAAGCGAAAAAGGTAGGAAGAAAGCAAGCAAGCAAACAAGGAAGCAAGCAAAGAAGCTAGTAAGCAAACAAGCTTGTATGATGATGATGCTGATGATGATAATTATGATGATGGATGTTGATGATGAGGATGATGATGCTTCATGGCACTTGGCCGCTCATTGCATGATGCTTAAGTAGCCTTTGGCGATGGGCACCCATTTAAAACACAATATGAATGAAAGCGACAGAAATGAGTTCAAATAGTTATAAATAGGGAACCACAGACAAACAAAATTAACAAATATTGTATACAGCACAAGGGAAGAAAGCATGTAAAATGATAGCCACATTCGCGATGCTTTTTTTCAAATATTTGCTTTCATGCTGTAGTTAGATCCGTTTTGTTGCAAGCGTTGAAAGATTTACACCAGGTAGAGAATACACACGGGCGTTACTAGAAATATTTGCTGCAATGGTCGCCGAGCAGCAAGTTCCCAACAAATTAGTCATGTCCCCAACTTTGAGTGGATGCACTTCTTCAGAAATTTTTTAGAAATTTGATACACAGATTGCCCTAGAAGGCAATGATTGCAAACAACCCGAAGAACGCCCTACTCCAATACCGCTTTGCTTCATCAACAAAATTGGCAAGCAGGATCATATGGTCTGGGCTTTCTACTATGCCGAGATAATCAACATTAAATAATCATGCGGTTTGAAAGAGATCTGCATTTTGGGCTTATTGCAATTTGAAAAATTTCGCCGAAATTTTGTACACAATTTTGGTTAACGGTATTCCGCTATTTATGACTGTTAATTATGCAATAACAAGTTGCTACTGATAAACAAACCTTGCAATTGCATTATGAGGACCAAAGAATGCAAAATTTTCGCGTTCAGGCAACATATTCTTGCTTGGTCTAGAACAATGGCGGTCATGCTTTCCAAGCCTTGCGTTCCTTGACGGGGGGCACACTTTTTCAGATCAACTTCGCGCGCCAAGATACTAATGCTTTTGTGAAGCAACAATAGACGGAAGGGCGCTTATGGGAAACGCTTAAGTTCCTATGCTTGAAATAACGTATAACAGTGACGAAAACAGTTTCATTTCCCATGTTAGTCTTTTTGTTACTGCTAAAGCCTACAAGTGCGCTTTTTGAAATCAAATAAAGAATTTTTTATTTGGGAACGGCTTTTTTCTGATCGACCATAGGAGTAAGAACTGTGTTGCCTTGGGGGGGGGGGGGTGAGGGGGAGGAGGGGAGGAATCCAAGCATTCTCCAGATTATAGAGTACTTTAAAGATCATCCAAGCATATTGAAATCCAAATAGCACAATTAAAAAAATACTAGTTTTGAATGAAACTCTGTCAGTCCTTAAATGATAAAAACTGAAATAGACTCTTCAAAATCAAACAAAGCAACTGGACCAGATAACATATCAGCAAAAATGCCGAAAATTGCCACTAACGATATCAATAACATACAAACATATCTATTCAATGGTGCCAATGAAACATGCACCTTCAGACGAAACAAAAAGGGCTGATTTAAATCCAATTTTTAAAAGGATAACTCAACAAAAAAGGAGAACTAGGGACAAATAAATGTCATGCACAAACAAATCTATGCTCACATGAATAGCATATTATATCCTCTACTTGTGGCTTTAGAGGGGATTTAGTACACAACATGCCCAACTGCGTCTAATTGAAGATCTGAAAGCATGTATTGATGAAAGACTGATTGCTGGTACCATGATGAGGGACTTATCAAAAGCATTTGACTGCTTTCCGCATGATTTTCTAGTTGCAAAGTGAAATGCATATGGCTTTAGTAATAATGCATTACAACTAATATACAGTTATCTCCAAGGCAGGGTTCAGATAGTAAAGCTGAAATTAAAATGCAGTGAATTGAGAGAGATAATTAAGGGAGTCACACAGGGATATCTATATTTATATGAGATTTTTCTATTTTTAGACCAACGTGACATATGAAATTGTGCTGATGATAACACAATGTGGATTAAAGGGCAAACAATTATTAATATAATCCCAATACTTTAATTTGAGACAAACCCGCTAAATAGATGGTTGAAAAACAACTGCATGCTTCTTAATAGAGATAATATAAATACGTGGTTATAGAATCTCAGACAGTAGAGTCTAGGGAGAGTGGAGTGAAAATTGGGGATTTTTCAGTAAGAAACACCGATAAAGAAAAATTGCTTGGCGTAGTACTTCGTAATCATCGAAAGTTTGATCATCACATAAAAGAGATTTGTAATGAAGCTGGGAAAAGAATCAGTGCCCTTGCCAGAATAGCGTCTCATTTAGATAAGGGGAAGAGAAAACTGTTAATGAAGTCGTTTATCACTACCTACTTTAATTATTGTCTCATTGTCTCGAGGTTTTGTGGCCGAAAAATGAATTCTGTAATTTAATCAATAATGTCCACAAAAACCACAAAGAGTTTCATATAATGACTATGAATCGTCTTTTGAAGGTTAACTTGTTAAAGATAATGCTTTAACAGTACATCAACAAAACCTGCAGAGATTGGCCATAGAAATGTATAAACCTAAGATCAGCCAAAATCCAGATTTTATGAATGATATTTTCGAATTTCATGAGCCTTTATATCCTCTCAGAAATCAGTAATTTGTAACTAAAAAACCAATCATAGTTACATGTGGAAAAGAAACAATTTCTTACAGATGCATTCAACCTTGGAACATCACACCGACTAAAATTACTAGTGTTAACAGTCCAAAAATCCTCAAAAGGCAAATAAAACAAGTTAGAATTCCATGCGCCTGCAAATTATGCACCCATTATGTATCAAATCTAGGTTACATCACATAGTTATTTAGATCGTAAAAAGCTCATCTTAGTTTTAGACCTTAATATACCAATGTATTTCTTCATATTGTTCTGCTATTTGTTATAATACTTGGTATTAATTAGCTTATTAAAATTATTCATAATTAAGCTAGAATCTGTTTTCAACTTTTAACAAAGTATCCAAAAAGGGGCATGAAAATTCAGTGACGTAAAAACACTGCAAACCTACAAACTTGGTTTGGAAGAAGAAGGTTTTGGTAAAAAATTGAGGAAGTTCTTTTGACAAAAATTAATTTAGATACTTTTGGTATAGATCTTAAAAGTCTGGAAAATAAATCATCAATAAATACAAAGAACCATTAAAAATCGTGTCAACTGTATGTGACTGGTGAGGTTATATTTCAAAACTATATGAAAAAGATAAATCAGGTTTGTTCAGTGAAAGTGATGAAAGAGAAAGTTTATGAGGAAATTTTCAAGTGCGTCAGGTAAATGATTTTTGAAAAGCTTTCATTTGAATCGAGCAAAACTTAAGAGCAAATTTTTTGCATAGTTTTCTTGTTTGAATCAAGTACTTTTTAGTGCTGCCTGTTTTTCAAGCCTTCTGCAAGAAAGAACTGATGATAATTTGAATAATTTCTTATGATAAAATTTGCTTCTAGAACCAGATTTGCGATGTACAAATCGTATCCTTAAGCCTGTGGCTTCCCTTGTATTTAAAGCTGGTTAGAGCCTTGATTCTTGCGCTAAAACAGACAAATGATATGGCAAGATCTCTAATTGCATGCCTTTGTCTGGTTCACAAAACAGCATCGAGGTATTATCCAGTAATTTTATATTGTGTTAAAATGAGGAAGAATGTGAGCAAAAATTTCAGGTTTGGAGGAAGGTCAACACCTTTTTGCAGCTCTGTGAAAATCATTGCCCTTTTTTAAAATCATAAATAGGTTTTCACAAGAACCAGCGGATCATTGCGTCTGATAATTGGTCTCAATATATTTTGTGAAGGATTGTCTCAAAAAATCTTAGACTTATATTAATCGATAATACGACTATGACGCTGTAAATCTGGGTCATGTGTTACATGGAATGGTATCGGATTATGTAGGAGAATCGTTTCCTGAATAAAAAATCAAATCATATTTGTTTATTGGGAGAGCAGGGCCATTTCAACGGAGGCTTGGGGGTATGTGGATTTTGAGGATTCGATATCTAACAAATTCGTGATGGTCACATAATGAAAATAATACTAACAAATGAATTTTGACAGTCAGGAGACGAATGAATGTGAATAACACTCCATCGCCTATAAGCATACAAAGCGAAAGATAATTTGTCAATGCGGGGATTGGGGATGATGAGGGGGTTTGGGCTTCCAAGTTTCTTATAAATGACCAATCACACATTTGATACATATACTACAAATAAGTAGTTTTCAAACAGTTTCGAGGATGATTTTCGCACATTATAGAATCATGTGCAACCAAGAAACCCAAAGGCAAACTGAACAGATTTCATGTTGTTCCCTACATCGATACATTGTCGCTACCTTCACCAAGATCAAAACAAAACGTGGAGGCAAATAGCAGCAAAGGCGATGCATTGATAACATTATTTCAAGCAAGAATAGGAACTTGAGTGTTTTCCGGAAGTATCCTTCCGCTGAAAAGTTCAATTGTTGATTCCAGACTATGCCTATTGGCATCTTGCCCGAACGCGTCAATGAAGTATGCCCCCCGCCATTGTTCTGGATTGAGAAAAAATACGTTGCCATTCAAATTTTTATTTATTAAAAGCAGCTTGTTAATGCATGAATTACAGTCAAAAACAGCTGAATTCATAAATAACTCCTTTTTCCATATGTCCTTCAGCAAAATCCTATTAAATTGATGTTCTGTTAATTATACCATGTATGACTGTAAATAATCTGATTTTATAAAGCATCAAAAGCTATTTGTACTGTTGTAATTAATTATTGTTGAAAATGAAATTGGAGTTGAAATTCCTGGAAGGAAATTTCGCAAATTGCAATAAGCCGTAATTCTGCGCTTAAAATGATGCGATAACTCTATTTTCACTTCACTTTTAATTATTCAAATAGAGTAAAGTTATCAATTATAAATACATAAATTGCTTTCCAAACTGCCCTGTACAAAGAAAAAAGAGGAGCCCTAACAATTTACAATTCGAATATGCAAAATAGAAAAACAGAGTGAAATTAGTTTAAAGAAATACTACGCATTTCCTCTTGTCAAAGCTTAGTTTGAAAGATAAAACTAATTGAGCTTCATGTAATGATCCTTAATTGCGACCATTCTTAGTCGAAGTGTTCGTGACTCAGTGCATGCGAATATGCTTGCGTGATTCATTATGTGATGGGGGTGTTTCCTCGTCCTGCGTTGTAATTACTTCTTCTTTTGTTCCCTCATTAGCTTAAAAAGTATTTATTTGGATTCTGATCAGTGCTTGAAAACATGCAGTCATCTCACGTCTCTCATGCCGGGGGGGGGGGCAAGGCATAAATTTTATAGATTCGAAACCACAAATGTACCAAAATCTATTGGGGGGGGGGGGATTGGATAAGAGCGGGGATTGGGTAAATTGTCACAATTAATTAGCGGGAGGGGACGGCAATTAGGCACCTAGGACTGATTTCTAAAGAAAAATAATTTCAGACTTTCTGAAGACTCAAAATTTAGCAGGGAACTTTCACGTTCGTGTTTTTGGTGCCTAATTCTCTGTTTATATAAAAAATTTTGTATAGATAAAACGGCAGGTGTGCAGGTTTCAGGTTGCAGGTTATGATCTGAGACGTACAATTCATATTGCACCAACTTTCAATGATGTTGTCCCTTTGGTTGCAAAACGATAAAGTTAAATCCCTACGATTACTTAGCAAAGGTCTACTTTTCACATAATTTTTTTGAGATTTGGAAAACCCCTTCAAAGCTCACACAGCGTGCATTCCATGCACGTTGCACGCCGAAGGTTCACTGGCTCCGCAAGGCTGAAACCGGGGGTTGTTTCTAACACAACTTCTCAATTTGCACGCCAAAATTGTTTGGGCTTAACGAACGATGACAAAGAGCGCAGTGCGTGCCGGAGATCTTCGGGCCTTGTCCATGAAATACACTGGTTCAACCCCCTGCTTGTGTTTTTAACAAGATTTTTGAAACTCCATCACGTGATAAAATCTACCTAAATTGTTCGAATTGGCCCCGCTGAAACAAAACCCCAGGGCGTATTGGCCTCTTGGCTTCAGTCACTTGATCGCATTGTGTTTATTCCTGTTTATTGTGCGCTGCAGATAACCTGTAAAACAGGTAACCAGCAATCTATGCAGCAATGGACTCCGTAGGGTTTAACAGCCTCCAAGACGGCACGAAGGAAGATTTCGAATTCATGGCAAATGCGTACAGAGTTTTATGTAGTCCTGAAGAGCTTACAACGCGAGCGCTCAAAATTTTGACTTCGCAAAAAGATGTGTTTGGCGGTGCGAAGGTCGACCTGTGCGAGCATGGCCTACAGACTGCGACAAGAGCATATCAAAACGGCGAGGACGAAGAGATGGTTGTTTGCGCTCTACTGCATGACATCGGCGAGTTGTTTTCGCCATCGAATCATGGTGAAATTCCAGCAGCAATACTCAAGCCATACATCTCGGAAAAATGCCATTGGATTCTCGCAAATCATGAAGTTTTTCAAGGTTACTATTACTATCATTACGTTGGCGGTAACAGGCTTAAGCGGGATATTTTTAAGGAAAACCCATACTATCAAGACACAATCGATTTCTGCGAAAAATATGACGCTCCATCATTTGATCCAAATTTTGCCTCGTATGATTTAGAATTTTTCAGACCGATGGTGCAAAGAGTTTTTTCAAGAACTCCGTACTTGAACGACCCGTCGCACCCAAAAGCTGTGGCTGTTACAGGACTGGTTGCTGACGTCGTTACAGAAGTATGCTAAGAAAATCTCAGAGGGCCCAAGTACAGCCATGACTATTGATTACAGAGTAAACAGGGATGTCAGTGGCGTAACGGAAAGGTTCGGGGCCCTTAGGAATATGTTATTTGAGGGGGTCTTTCGGGTATAGCCTTTTCTCAAATCTAGACAAAAGTAACAAAATCAACGGTAGAAATACTGTGCTCGATTAACTTGAAGGATCAACAGTGGTAGAATAAACAACTTCACAAGGTAAAAGATGCGAAACAGGTAAATGCTAAAGGTTAAAGGATATGTTTATATCTTGCAAGTATTGTCAAATATTGCAAGAAATCTGTCTCTTGAAAATTTATGCGTGGCACCTCTGGGCCACAAAGGCTTTGGGGCCCTTTAGATTTGTCCTCAGCCAAACCTACGTCGGCTACGCTACTGAGGGGTATGCAATCTCAAGAAGGATTTATTAAGCGCCCATAGTGGGATAAAAGGGGGGAATTTAGAATATGTCCGTCGTGAAAAAATAACCAACTATCGCAAAAAGCAGGGAAGTCTTGATAAGGCTTACAAAGTATCAACAGTCTATGCAAGATATTGGAACATGCTTATTTTCTTTTAGCCCCATAATGGATGTTGCCCTGTGCATTTCAGGTTATTCGTGGAACTATTTTACATTTGTAAACTGAATGAAAGATGCTTTTTGTCTTCCTATAAATGCCAGTAATCTGGATTAAGCCTGTTTCCGAATTAATTGTCTTGGAGAACAATGAGCAGCATGGGTGTTTCTTTTGAAGAAAGTCTGACGAATGACCCCATTAGCAGATGCACAATTTTCGACAAAATGTTGCTTGGGATGCCTTGTTACACGAAGGAAGCAACAGGGTTTGAACACATTTTTCTAAAAATAATAAGGTAATTTTTTGAAACAAAACATGATTGCGTATGTTGCAGTTGGATTGGAAATCCCGGTAATGGACTCTCTATAGTGTCTGATTACATGAACAGGGCTGACCCTATCAAATATGCTGACTCTGGTACCCGAGATGAATTTGAGAAGGATCAGCCCTCTTCCAGCCCTACCCAATCGATTACATGACAAAAGCATCGTGTCTGGCCCTGCGAACAATGGTCAGCCCTTTTACGAGTAGGTGGGATCTCGACTACTGGCCCTGTCTTCATGCTATCGTATTCTCAAATTTTAATATGTTTCTTATTAATACCGAGATCTCGGCAAAAAGTACCTATCTCGGGTAGAAGGACCAGCCCTTCTCATACAATCAGCCCCTTACTCAACGTAATATCATTACCTGCTTTGTTATAAAATAACCTGTGTTACGCAAAACCTATTTGCTGTGGCATCATTTTTCACTGGCAATAAGGGTACCTCATGATTTTTATTCAGATAATAAGCTGCTTAATGAAATTGAAGTAAAGGAAACTGTTAGAGAATAATTAGCTTAGTTGAATTTGGAAAGAAAAGTTTGTGTTTTTTGAGAAATCGTGGTTTTTTTGTTTCCATTCTGTTTATCTGGAGTATCACTACAGGGGGGAGGGAGTAATTATAAAATTTACTCCTTATGGCAGTGGTTGCAGAATTTGTAGGGAGTCTAGAGCCCGTTCCCCCAATCACACTTTTGTCAGAAAATCTAAGCACCAGACATCTGCTTCATTTTCTTTCTTATCTCAATATAATAGTGGGGGGTTTAATTAGCAATTGGAGCCAGAAATGAAGTAGAAATTTACTCATCAGTCAGTTTAAGATGCGAGAAGGAATCGTGAAGATATTTGAATCGTGAAGATATTTTATGAACCTTATTGGCGATTATTGTAATTGAAGTTTTCGTGACTCGGTGCATGTGAGTATGTTTGCGTGACTCTTTATTTGATGTGATGTTTCCTCGTTCTGTGTTGTAATTACTTTTCCTTTTGTTCTCTTAATAGCTTTGGTTAATGATCGCTTGGTATGTTAAAAATAGTTAGTTCGATTTTGATGAGCACTGGAAACCACACGATAGTCATCTCTAACATCTCTCTCTGCCGGAATCAAGGCCTAAATTTATTAAAGATTCTCTCTAACCAAAAAAATTGGATGCCCAACAAGAGGTCATTCAAAAAATGTGTGCGCTCACTTGGGGGGGGGGGTATGTTGTTCCAAATCGAACGAAAACGAACAGGGAGAAAAAACGAACTTATAATGAACAAGGGGGAGGGGATAAGTATGGCCAAAGCGAACAAACACGAACATGGAAGGGGGTTAAAAAATCACCAGTTTTTAGCGTACGTACTTTTTGAATGACCCCCAACGCGAATTGGCACATGCGAATTGGCCCATCTATCTGAAAATGCTGCACTTTTCTTTCTCTCAGTTTTGCTAAGTAATGTTGTAGTTGTCTTGTTTCCGTAACACTTTTAACTAGCATTAAAAAGTGGTGTTGAGGAAGATACCACCAAATGTTAAATTCATTCGCCCATAAGAGAAAAGGAGGGAATGTTCTCTAATTGAGAAACACTGTCATTGATTGTACCCTGCTACCGGACATCGGACATTACAGAAACATGACAGTTACACCGGAAACGGGAAAAATGGGCAACGGACACAAGATAATCTACTAACACGCTTTCCTCTCCAGCCCCCCTCCGCCTCTCCAAAAACTCGAGGATCAGCTTTTTCTTCACGCATGATTCGAACATTTTATGTAATGAGATCTATTATTCCTCCTTTAACCCTTTCGCAACCGGATTCTTTTTAATTTAACTCTTAAAGGCCATATAAATCTACGCTTTTCAGGGGGCAGACTTGTCAAATACGTTAGGTGAAAGCGTAAACTATTATAGAAAACTACCGTCTGAACATCTACTAATTTTGTACTTTACCCCCCTAGAAATTATCTTTTACGGTATTTGTCATTGGGCCATATGGCCCGTCCCGGGGTTAATGGGTTAATTTACATTCCTATATTATTATACAAGGTGTATCGTCTCTGCTGCATACTTTGTCATTTTACAAAGTATAACTTTAAAAACTTGAATAAAGGTTACTTACCCAGACACGCGATAAATGCCAACTTCATCTAATCCTCTTCTTTCAATCTCTTGCACGCATTTCACCTAGCAGTGAAATAAAGGAATGAAACGACGATAAGAAAGAAAAAGGGACACTATTTACACAAAACATTTTCGTAGCAGGCAATAAGGGAGGTTGATGAAAACAATAGTTGCTACAATATTACGCCAAAAGCATGATTAATTTCTTTATTTATTGAGGAAAGGTTTTATTATCATCTATAATTTGTACTTGTTATCTAGAAAGATAGATAGATAGATCGATCGATCGATCGATTGATTAATCGATTGATCAATTGACTGATTGATTGATAGATTTAACTTATTTAGGAGGGTTTGCCTTCAGCGTTGCTAATTTTCAAGGGGCCTTCTGCCTAAAAGCTTAAAAAATCCGAATGAATAAAATATATCAAAATTAAGAAATAAAAAGATACTACTTTATACATTGAATATAAAAACTAACATTTGTAAAAAGCTTACAAAAAATAAATACAAATGGGTATATAAAAATTTACAATAAAGTTTATGTAAATTCATATCCATTAATTCTTATGGCCCGCTTACACTCGGCGGAAGGGCTATTCCATAATTTGACACCTCGATAGTGAAACCATTTCTTAAACAGAAAATCATTTAGGTAAGTTATTTTCTTTTTTCCATTGTATTAGATTTTTCAGTGTTGTGAATCTTCATGTTATGGCTAGTGGCAGAATCTGCATGGATCATTTGAGGGGGCATTCTGGTAAAATTTTATACACTATTTCAAAAGACGTGTTAAAATCCTTTGGCTCCGCATTATATGAAGGACCATGTCACCCATCCGGACCTCCTTTGGCTTCGTTACTGGTTTAGGCTATGGGGTAGTCATTTTCTTTTACACAGCATGGTATCCTTCCTTTATTATTGTATAGTGACATAAAAATCATAAAGTTTAGAAGGGTAGAAAGTCATTGTTAGAAATAAAATGTAACGAAAAAAGGGATGTTACTAGAAATCAAATATTGGCGTCTGAGGAATGTAAACCAATGCTCTTGACTTGGGGGCGGGGGCAGGCATTTCATCAACACTATTACCTTGCGATGTCACTCCCGGTGATAATACAGTTTTACAGTAGCAACTAATGCAATTATTCAGATTTCAAGGTGGTACTATAATTGATATAGTTGTAGCAAAGATCCTTACACATGTTGAACGGCAAATGAATCAAGCCATTGAAGCACCACCTTCACATTAGATTATTTATGAGCTAAAGATGAAAAATGTATTCTTGCTACTTACCACAATCTTAGGTATTCTGGGCTCTTCATGTGCAACGTAAGATTCTATGGTTCCCTCCTAAATAAACAACACGAACGTATAAATTAAAAGAGGCACCTTCATTTAAAAAGAGATAGAAGGATGAGCGTTGCGCAGGTGAGGATGATGCGCTGGATGTGTGGAGTCACCAAAAAGTTAGAAACAGAAACTAGTTGATAAGAGAAACAGTGAAGGTGGCTGAAGTAAGCTCGAAGATGCAAGAAAAAAGACTGAATTGGTATGGGAATGTGATGGGGAGAAGTGAAAGCTATATTGGAAGGAGAGTGATGGAGATGGTTGGTCCAAGACACAGAGGGCGAGAAAGGCCTAAATATGGATGGAAAGACAAACAGAAAGATGTTTAGGAAAGGAATCGAAATGAGAGATAGAAATGAATGGAGGACAAAAACGCGAAATAGCGACCCCGTATGAAATTGGAAAATAGCTAAGGAGGGAGAGGGAGAAGAAGAAGGAGAAGAGGAAGAAGATTGTAAATAGATCTATTTCCTAAAACACTTTGCTATGATAGTGATCCTCGTCCGTTTCGCAGAGAGGTGGTACATTAAAAACATTCAAATAATAATAAACAAAAAGCTCTAAGATACCTTCTTTCGCATCGGAGTTTCTTTTGTAGGAATACATGGCAGAGGAACCTTGGCTTTACAGTCTGGATGGCAAGCAACTTTGCAGTCTAAAATGAAAGCATCATTAGCCCATTACAACCTACACGAGTGTGGTATTTGGGAAAGTTTCAGCTTAAAAATTCCGCCATCTTTGCTTCTTCTTTCTGCCAAATCTTGTTGACTCCGCCACCCCCGGGGATTATAATGCTGTCCAGTAACAACAAGGAGATCAGCTCAGATTGCAAGAGGGTACAAGAAATGGATAATAATGGGATGGACTATCTCCACAGATGTTTTAATGCAGATGTATCCAGATATTTAAAGGATTAGTCTTCCCTCTCTAAGAAATATCCAATCCCCTCTACATGGTTACTCCCTGGATGACAAGGTGAAATCAAGCAGTCGGAATAGTTGCATCCATAAACACCTCAACTTAGATTGCTTATACTGCTTATGCTTGCACCCCCCCCCCCCAGGTGATAGAACAGTTGCACAGTGGCAACTGATTCGTTTGGTCAGGTTGGAAGGGGGTACTATAATTGATGATACTGGAGCAAAGAAGCCTTACAAGTGCTGCGCTACAAATGAATCGATCCATTGACAGCAGCAGCCCCCCTCCTAGGAAAATAGCAAATTCTTACTAACGATCATAGGATCACTTAATCCCGATGGAAGGGCTAAGCATGAAAGGTTCTTTGGAAGATCATCTTGAGTGATGAGAACATTTTACGTAATAAGATCCACTATCCCTCGCTTTGTTTACAATTGTAGCTTATAATGTAAAGCGTATCATCCATAAATGTTGGTGAATGAAATGAAATTAGAAAAGACTGCCGTCTGCGAGCAGGCTACAAGCAGTTGCAAAACTGTTAGAACCCCACGGCAAAAAACAGAGTTTTCAGTCGTGTCAATGGGAGGGGGAGGCTAGGCCCAACACTTTTTTGCTACAAATTCAAATAATTTGCAATTGATTGCAGGTTCACCTCAATGTTCCTGTCAATAAGAGCAACAAGAATTGTCAACTTCTGCTAACGCTGTGCCAGCAATTGCGTTTCACTACTGAGATCTACATTTAGCTGCATAAATTTGAAATATTCCCTGTTAAATCCAATTCAAAACTTGTGCCAAATTAATCAAAAGCGTAAATGGCTGAAAAATATACTTACATCCTTAAACAAGAATCGACTTAAGAGGCAAAATCTAGGCTTTTAAATTGGCTTTTAACATAATAAGCTCTGAAGTTCCTCAAAATAATCAAAATACAACATAATGATTATGGGATATTTAACCATAGCTTACCTTTACACTTCAATACTGTTTTCGTGAAGCCGATCTTTTTCCCACACTGTGAGTACAAAGACAAATAGGATAATTGGAAGATCTATTTTTGTCCAATCAAATTCAGAATTCAGAAATTCAGATTCAGAATCAAAATTCTGGCAAGGGGAAAATGCACGGAAAGAAAATTCTTCGAATCATACAGATTGCGTAGACATAGGCTAATGGGGCCTTGGCTAGCGGCAATGCTATTTATGATTAAGAATCAATAGTTTAAAACTGTTTTATCAAATTATAAGAACTAAAACACAACTACTACCTAGATTTATTTGTATCCCTCATAGCAGGACACGACCCGAGGTAATTGTCCCAAATATGGGAGACACTTTCAATAAACTATCCATTACAAGTATATAAGAGTGTCAGAAAGGGTGGGGTTGCTGCAATTTCTTTTAGAAATTCGCGTTGTGTTAAAACATCGTGTTATCTTACTGCATGATGTTATAGCATCCAATACCATTCTGTTCGTTATAACATTTAAATGTGGATTGCCATATAAGAGGAATTAAAA
The DNA here is from genome assembly GCA_964019065.1 of Catostylus mosaicus. Classification (NCBI taxonomy): domain Eukaryota; kingdom Metazoa; phylum Cnidaria; class Scyphozoa; order Rhizostomeae; family Catostylidae; genus Catostylus; species Catostylus mosaicus. The sequence continues at coordinate 3,743,096 of OZ025184.1, read as the reverse complement.
AAATTAAATGAAAAAAAAGGAAGAACTTCTTACCGGCACACATGTCTCTGGCTTTACCACAGTCTTTGACACAAACGAATGGAACTGAAAGGATGCAACAATATAGCATATTATATCAATGTATTATAACAAACATAAAATACAATAAAGATTATTCTTTATATAGCACAAAATAAACCTAAAGCCATATGTCCTATATGGTAACATTCGTTCATAGTGGAAAAAGACCTGAGTTAACAAGTTTGCACTATGTTAGGCATATACAATTTACAGCTATAACTTACTTTAATAGGAAAATACAACTACAATTACATACAGAAAATACAAGATTGCTTAAAACTTTCAATTGACTGCATATAAAGCGTGGTCCCTTTCAATCATTTTCAAAAACTGAGATGCTATCATTAGTCAGCACGCAGGCTAGTAGAAACGATGAAATAAAATGGCAAATAAAACATGTTTTTAAAAGGTCTAAGATGGCCAACCGAAAAGAATTAGGCGCAAAAATTCCACTAAAAAATGTCCGATTTTATTTTTAGTCCCTTTTGGGCAAAATTCCAAAAGGTCTAAGATGGCCAACCGAAAAGAGAGACCTGAGCTAATTTGCTATAACAATACGCATGCATGTTTCTGCCAATGTTGTGAGTATTGAGTATTCTTTGACAAGCTAACTGTATTCCCAGTACAATTAATTGACATACCTTTTGTCTTCTTGACCGTGGTGTGTTCAGAGTAGCATACTTGACTTTTTGTGGCACTTGCTCAGTGTCACTAGAATAACAAAAGTTCAGTTACTAGCAGTCAGTGGCAGGAACCAGCCGTCATCCGTTCGTCATCATTTGCTTGTAGTAAAATTTTGATGCTGCCGAAGATTATAAAGCAAAAGAAAGACAAGTAGGGAACTGTAACAAACTTTACACTGTGCGTACCAGGGGAACTACACTGCTCTGGCGTAGGAAAACAAATTATCTCTAAGATAAACCGTTGTATTACTGTGTCTAATGACATAAAAACTTTCGAAGATACAATATTCAAGAAAATTTTGAGCTTTTCTTCAACAAATAAGTTCCAAACCTTCTCCGAAACAAAAAAGGCTTGGTCTGGGTGTGGCTATGCTATTTCTATTGTTTTTAGCAATTTTCCTGATGGTTGCCAGCTATGGCACTGTCATGTTTTCTGGGCACTTGGGGCATATGGTTGCATTCGTCACTTGCTTCCTGCTTATAATTTTTGCGTGATTGTTACTGAAATAAGCTCACATACATGCGGTTAATTCTTGGGGCAAACTGTATGTAACGTACCTTAACTTTGGATACAATTTTGAGTCTGTGGCCTGCTTGGTCAGCTGCCTGAAAAATCCAATCAACTCAAATTAAAAACAATCATTAAACTATTAATGGCAAGGCTAAGAAAATGTTTTATCCTTCCTGTGAACTTGGGCAATTGGTCAAAGCTTTCTGCTAAAAAAATGACATAAACATACATATATTCCATATGTAGTTAAAAACTAAGAAAGCGAAAGCAAATAAAAGTGACAGATTTTCGGCACACTATGGCCTTTCAAACTTACGATGATTAACTATTAGGAACCACTGTTACTATCAAGTTATACATGCATACAGCATAAAAATATATGTTGAGCGAAAAAGAAACATTAAATTACACTTTTTATTTCTTCAAGCTTGTTTCGTGTTGAAATCACTCTTCAGGGAATGTTTCTTCTCTCAACAAATATCACGCACTACGTGCACACGTATCGTGCATACGTATCGTGCACACGTATCGTGCACTGTGCCACGGATGAATCAAACACAAACTTCTTTGACATATACATATAAATGTATACTACCCATAAGGGGGCTACCCAACAGTAAAAATTGCAAAATTGTCTCGTCCGTGACTCGAACCCACGCTCACCAGATTCGAATGTAATAGTAAGCTAATGTTACCTGGTTGGCTTTGAAGGAATCTGCTGATCATCAAGAATCATTGAAGTATTTTCTCTGTCCGATTCACTCAGGGTACTTAGATCGCCTGGTATAAAGACAAAATCACTTTGATAAAATATGTAGACAGATGGATAAGAAAAGTGTATAATGTTATTGTAGCAAGACCTCTGGATGCTAACAAGAGATTTAAAAGTGTTATGATATTCCCGATGTTTTTTTTGGAGCGAAGGGTGTTCATAGTTGCAGTTTTCCGGGCATTTTACTTTTGCCACACTGCCGCTGCGCACAGTTTTTGCTTTTTTGGGCAATTTCTCGAACATTTTCAATTGAATAGTAATAACATTTGACTGAGGAGAAATACATCAAAGAATAATATTTCAAGCCCAGACAAGCACAAAAAATTTTGTGGCAATTTGTAGTGTTAAAAAGGATCAGTCGTCACAAAACTTATCTTTGCCTCCGGTCAAAGCCTGACAATCTGTGTTGGGGCCTGATTACATGGGAAGGGGTGGCCCTCCTGCCAGTGACAGATAATTTTTGCCGAGCTCTCAATAATGATAAGAAACATTTTAAGATTTGAGAATAAGATCACATGCAGACATAGCCAGCCTTGGTAGCAGATATCCGCCTATTCGTATCTTGTGCAAAACACGTGTACTTACTGGTGCTGGCGTGCCTCCTTAAGTGTCCTTTCGTGGGTGGTCTTCTATGCTTCTGCGGAGGTGGGCGCGAGAATTCTCGGTCCAATCGCTCTGTTTGAAAGCCAGGACTAATTGTTAGCCTTGTAGATGTTGTTACAGTTTCCCTCACCTTTTAAATAGAATTTGTAATAAGAATTATTAAGTTCTTAAAACAAACCGCACGTATTTTTAAGAACTATCGAGGCTATCAAGTCAAGCTTAATGGCTGCTGCCAAAGCTAGACAGATTGTACATTCAAGGAACTTTGTTGCATAATAAAGTTGATCATAAAAATGATCAAAGCTGCGAAACGTGCACTTGGCATTTGTGAGGAAAACATCCTCGAAATAATGATACAAAGATTGTCTCTAGTTAAGAGTATGACTGGGAACTAGATCTGCCTTTATGAGCACCATCAGCATCTGTTACCTTCTCTATGAAAGGTAAAGAGAAAGATAAAGTTGTTGGTTTATAGCTTGTTATTTACCAGAGGCTTCTCTGCCGACTCCATACATTCCCCCGGCCACTATGCATAATCGCCTATAGATTGGTGCATGCAGAGACGACGCTTATAACTACGGACCAGGTCCCTTCTTATACTCTTTGGGAGTGGAGGCACAATTTTGCGATTACACCTTGCTCGAGGTTGCTATCTTCATAACATAGAGCCTAGAATTCGAACCAGCGACGTTTTGATCGCTAGTTCCAAACCTTAACCGCTACAGCACAGGGCCATTGTCTAGGTTTCTGTCTGTCGCAGACAGAAGGCAATCAGCAAAGCTCTAATTAAGGAAAAGTGTATAAGTAAACTACAATACCTCTTCTGAAACTCTCGTCTTCTTTACGAAATTATCCTATAAAAACCAATGCATAGGTTAGTTTTAGTTCTACCTTAGTCCATCTCAAACTCAACCAATCAAAAACATATTCGGCAATGACTAACAAAGATATCTCTGCAATTATGAGTGATTTAGAAAGAACATATTCGGCAATGACTAACAAAGATATCTCTGCAATTATGAGTGACTTAGAAAGAACATATTCGGCAATGACTAACAAAGATATCTCTGCAATTATGAGTGACTTAGAAAGAACATATTCGGCAATGACTAACAAAGATATCACTGCAATTATGAGTGACTTAGAAAGAACATATTCGGCAATGACTAACAAAGATATCTCTGCAATTATGAGTGACTTAGAAAGAACATATTCGGCAATGACTAACAAAGATATCACTGCAATTATGAGTTATTTAGAAAGAATAAATGAGCTTTTCCAAATCACTTTCTACGTTAGAGTTGTTTTAGTTAATTATTCCTATAATATCATACACATCATATCACAGCATCAAAATTCCATCTGATGGCGACTTCGTATAACATAAATAGCTTAAACAGTGAATATAGGCCGCGATAAGTATAATCAGACCTAAATGGACACTTGTAACGTGTGGCCTACACTGACTATTTCAGTCTGGCTAAAGTAATCGGCTATGAGGGTGGAGAAGCAATGCCTTATATAGAATAAAACAATCAGGCATCAATATACACGTGATATTTATCAGGACAAATATGGTAACAAGGACGCGATAAAGCTAATCAAAACGACTGAGAAAGAAAGCAGCAACAAATGCAAAAGGTAACATGTGCAGAAAATGAACGTAAGAAACTAAGATACGAGAATGTAATGAGAAGAAGCTAGCGTGTGAAAAATAGGTGAGAGGTTAAAGAAAAGCCATTTGAATGGAAGGCAGTTGAGAATTTAAAAGTAGGTAGGGGGTTAAAAAACATATAGGCGATCATACCAAATCATCAGATTCTGTTTCATCGCTGACTGGTGGTGCAGATGGACGTCCCTAGGAAATTGTAAAGCAAACAAAAAATTTAATACTATTCTTTGAATAAAATCGATTATTATCATTGTACATATGAAGGCTTGATTAAACTGTACGTCGAATCTCGGTAGCAATCAACAATAAACATAGCTCACCGTGGATTACACTCTTGCTCTATATGAGAAAATTCTTATAAGAACACAAGCCTCAAAATTTAATGGAAATTAAGAACAAATTAAGAACGAGCTGAGACTTGAGCACTGTCGTAAAATGCAATTTTGGGCAAAGGTGCTTAAACATTCCAAAAACAAATTGTCCTTTTCTTGTTGGGTCTTGCAGAAGTTTTTACAAGAACTATTATTATTGGCTTAATTCGAATTATCTGATTTGCATAACAATAGGAAATATTTGCCAGCTTTGCACTAGAAAAGTGGTCTTTGTCTTTTAGACTATAGGGGGAATCCCAACCCAAGCCCTACTGACCAATAGTATGCTTGCATTCCCTCAAAACATGAATCGACCAATCAAGGATGATCTTGTAAAACTTCTGCAATACTATTTTTGTTAGTCAGAGGAAGATTGTCACATTTGTCACTCCCTCTCTTTGATTTTCGTAAATAAAACAAGTTATTGTCTTGAAATGTTCATGCTATCTATAATTGCTTATAAACATTGATGTCATCAAGTAACATTGATTGAGCTACACCCTTATAAGTAAAGTACAAATAACAAACAATTAGGCCTCATAATTTTAAGCCATCGGACTCTTAAATCTGACACCGGCAAACATTACACCCTTCAAAAATGTAAAACACTTAGCAAACTGACTGTGCTTACCCTTTTAATGCCCGTTTTTAGAGAACCATCTGTTGTGTATTGCCCATCGGACTAAAACAGAAAATTTAGACTCAGGTGGATGGAAACATGTACGTAAATTTACGTAATGGCAAACAGCAGCAATGGCCTAAAAAACGATCTTTCTAAGCTGTCAGATTTTCAGACTCACGTAATTTTTACCATTCTTTCCGATATCGAATGCCTATCTGCACCTATTGCTAGGAGTGCCTATACTGTAAAGACATTATTCAAAGGGAGCATGATACAAGTCACGGGGAAATTATTTTCTCGACCAGGTGAAATGGCATTTACTTATTTCACGATATCTACGCTATCGTGATCCACAAACCCAGACAGCCTAAAGGCGCGGTGTCACAGACAGCCTAAAGCGGCAGATTGTTCAGCACCCTAGTTACCGGGGTTTCTATTTTTTAGCATCATGAGCCTCCGTCGCTGGTCTGGTAGTATCGTAAAGTGAAACAGACTCCAGGATCTGTCAGTATCGTATCGTGTATGTACCGTTTTGCGGGTGTTTATTTATAGGAATTGTATGTCTTTATGTTTATGTGTGGGTAGACATTGTCATTTGCTCCTCATGGTATAGTCCTTGTAGTATTGTATAGTAATTAGAGTATAGTAGAATGTAGCATTATATTGTAACTTTTTATATTGATGTAAACATGTATAAAAAATATTGCTTTTATGTTCCTGTATACGAGACAGTTCTCAGTGCAAAGTTGAGCATGGCAGCTCTGCATTCATAGCAAGATTGTTAGCTTGAATAAACTGAAGGGTTGCTGTGATGCATCATACACGCTAATTGGATAACATATTGCTGCATCAAGATGTATAAAACGTGCATGCAAGTTCTTTCTCACTTAATGGTACAATCTGTCAACAAACAAGACCTCATAAATGGACAAGGTCAGCGAAATCTTGACATTGTGGAACCTGCCCACAGCGGCAGATGCCTTGAGCAGAAAAGCGTCAAATCCGCCAGAAATGGCCTAAATGTAGCTGCGACAGCGTGAAATCTAGTACATTGACTCTGAAAACTGGGTTTAATCAGAGCTTTTGCCCCATCAAATATTTGAACGCCAAGCTGACTTGTTGCAAGCATCAAAATTCCTACCCACTCTCATCTGCCATATCTGCACCTTGTTTATCATAAGTTCAAGTTCAAGCATGCTCTCGCACGGCTCTTGTAAACATTTACCATGTTTTGTTGAATTTCTTGGAATTTTCGAGGTATTTTGGAGACTTCTAAAAACTAGTCAAGGTTTTAGAGAATATTTAGCGACTTGTTCATCGCTTTCACATATACCATAAGGGTTCCTTTAAAAGCAGGTGGTCTTTGTTAAGAAGAGGGGAGAGAGAGAATATAGTAATCTTTTGCGTTCACGTCCGACCCTTGTGTGACACCAACCTCAGTCTTTACATAGAAAATTTTCTCATTGAAAAGAAAATTCACAAAGGCATCCATTTGGTGAAAGAAAAAAGTTTCAAACCATCTCTCATTTCTTGAAAATTAGTAAACGGGGGAGGGGTCCTGATAAGCTCCATTGGGGTGGGAAAAACGTAAAAATCAATAAGCCCCCACGTTCATTATGAACCTGAGATTAGATGAGAGTACATCTTTTGATAGATCGATTTGGAATGGATTTGGCGCATGAATCGTGCGATGTATAAAGCGAAGCTAAGAAATGTAAAATATAACAGAACTTCAGAGAAAATCATTCGTTTTCATTGTTGCACATTGACGTTTTATAAGCGAGTAGTTGCATCAAAGATTAATCGAAAATAAAAATGTCCGAGGTTCTTTCAAATTTTACATTTCTTGTAAAAGCAAGCAACAGTTCCAAAGCAGTTCTACTCAAAAACGAATTCACAAATTCTCATGTGAACGATATTTTCGCTTTTAATTTTGCAATAAATCTATATCTATAAATATATAAATATATTAGGTGTTTTTGTTCTTCTTACAATGTACAGTCCTAAAATTAACGTAAAAGCAACTGAACGAATGATTTAACTGAAATTCTGTTATATTTAATCCGTTTTTATATCAATTCAATCCAAATGCAATCTTAGTTCATCCTACCAATAGATTGTCTCCGGATTTGTCGTAATCCGATTCTGACAACATTGATCCAATCGAATCTCTCGTTGAAGTAAAACTGTAACAAAAAAATATGTAAGTTATTAACAGGCAAATAAAGTAAAGTAATATAGTTGTATTCCGATCTTCAAATTTCTTCAAAATTGCTACAAAACTGCAAAACTTGCGCCAATCCCATTAATTTCAAGGTAGTCCTCACGATCATCTGAATATAAAACTGTATATTTGAGAAGAAACCTGTTTTGCTTCGTGAGAAAACTCAGACAAATTGAATTTTTAGTTTGGATCAAGCTTGAAGCTGCCATTGTTCTTTAAATATTCTTAACTTTAAGCAATTTTGAAACTCACTATTCTTATAGACTATTTTCTTCTAATAAAAATAGTATAGAAAGAGTATGTCAGTGGACTACTACAAGTCTTGTAGTAAGGATTAAACGGAGAGGCTAGAGTGTAATCCGAGCTTCCAGCCTTGGTCATCGTTCCGCTTCAAGGCCCGAAACAAAGGACAAAGTTAAGCAGTCATTTGAATCTCTTTCATAGAAGGAAATAGATATCATTGTCATGCATAATCCTCCACCGCATAACCAAATAACAAAAGTGAAAGCAGAAGATGGCGGAAAACGCGGCTCCACATCATCTACAAGCTCTATCGTTCATAATGGCAAACATCAGTCGTCTGCCCGACGACTACATGGAACACGTTCACACACTGGAAACTACCGTCTTGAGTGCTTTTCATAATGAGTCTTGCATGACAGGAAGGCCGTCAAGGATCCTTGTCACGGGCAGTTCAGTAGAGGGCCTTTGCATGGACAACATCTTGCATTATCCGTCTACTTTTACTACCGAGCATGCAAAGATGGAAGAAGCAGACCTCGACTCTATGATTGTTCACAGTAGGTTTGTAGCAACGGAAAGGGTGGATGGAGAAAATCATACAAATTCACCGTGGAAATTGCAACTTGAGATGGAAGGCCATCATCAAGGGTATTGCCGCTTGATTGCAGATGGAAGAATATTTACAGAGGCAACAACAAGTGGTAGGTTTTGCATAATCTGAGCATCGTAAATATTCCAATTGGACACATTGAATTAGCCCCCTCCACGAGACGAAATATTGTTTTGTTGATAACCCCCGACCTATCACCCGACCGACTTATTGTATTTCGATGACCCCTGATCGGGACCGTTGCTACAGTGGGGTGAGGATGAATGAAGAAAGCATTTTTGGCCACGAAGGAGAATTTCGTTGGCACGTTTGCTAACTCATAGGCAAATAAAGAATTAGTCTCTGACACCCCCTGGAACAAGACATCTAGCCATGGCCCCGCCCCTAATGAGTCTTAACCACACATTAAAAGTAAATACGCGACTTCAGCCAGTGATAAAACATGTTAACAACCTAAACATCAGTAAACGAGATATTCGATTATCTTTCTTTTTAAGTCAGGGATATGAAGTGACCATAAACAGGACAAGACACAACCAGGGGCACAGTGGCTTGGGGGGTAGGGGGGCTACAGCCCTCCTAGCACCAAGTCTGTCGGAAATTCTCAACATTATGCTACACTGTTGGGAAATTTTGGAAAAAAACTACAACTCATCGAAAAAATTATGTCTTTAGCCCCCCCCCCCCCAAAAAAATCCAGCTCCCATTGCGCCCCTGGACACAACAAGTTTTTTGATAATTTTGTAAGCCCCCCTATTTGATTAAGTACCCACTCTTTTATAAAAGTCAATCTATGAACAAATTAAGGAACAAAACAAGACGACATGTTATTTAAAATAGCGAATAAATATCACACCATAGACGTAAATAAACCAATATTTCACCCGCCAGACGGACTTGCTCACAGTTATAAGATATGATGATCATTATTTTCAGAGCAGTGGAGTAAACAGATCGTCGAGATTTTAGAGATCTTTGAAAGCACGAGCCCCCCTACCCCCCCCCCCCCCCCCAATCATGATCCGGCCGGAAAATTCAAGCACTAGAATACAGAGAAAACAGTTTTCTGTCATAAACTAGTTTACTTTCTTTTTACTCACGAGGAATGTGGACACTTAAAAAGGAGAGGGGAGGAATCCATGCCCTGTATCTTTTAAGTATATTCTTGTGGAAAATATGAGGGGTCAAGACATTACATTTCATTTTTCTTTATAAACTCTTTAGGGAGGGTAGTATTTCAGTGGAAAAGTATATTTTCAAGCGGCTCTCCATCTACATAATACATGAAATAGCTCAAAAAGAACTGTTATTGGATATAATTATGAATTGATGATTGATTTGATAAAATACCACAAAGTTGGAGTGAGAATTTTTCAGCTAAAGACGCTTTTTTATACGGACTGTCTGCCTTCTTTAGGCATGCCAAGAGGTATACTACAATGCCTTTGAGCTATGCTTCCTTGCATTGCTGAGCAGTTGTTTAAGGCTGTGTTTGTTTTGTTATCTTTCAGGTCCGCTTGAGGACGACGGATACGCATCGTATGTCAAAGAGTACAAAGGCAAACCATGCATTTCATCAGAACTCTACACAGTAGAACTGTTACAAAAATTCACTTCGTTAAGTCGTGAAACAAGAAACTTCTATAAACACGGACCAGCACTAACACAAGAGAATGCAGAAAGCTTTCCGATAGATGTTGCGAGCGACCCAAAAGGAGGCAAAATGGCCGAGATAATGTGCAACGGAGGAGCAGACATCGTTCCTGCCTTTGAAATCGAGCAATGACCTGAAATAGCAAAAAGCTGGGCAAGTCGAGGACGGCAGTGGCCTGGGGAAGAAGTCGTGGACGAGATTATGAAAATGAAGTGTCACGTGGTGCCAGTAGCTCATCATTTATCAAGTTGCCCGGATGTAGAATGGAGGCTGTCATTTTCACTTGCTGAAAAGTTTTTAGCCCACCATTTAACAAAGTTACAAAGGCAGATTTACATATTCTTCAAATATATTCTTTGGAAAAACTTGATCAACAAACAAAGTACACTTTCTTCGTATCACCTGAAGACAACTTTCTTTTGGCTTTTAGAAGGGTTGCCATTGTCACTTTGGAGCGAGGAAAACTTTGCTCAAATTGCCCATCTTCTGCTGGATAAGTTGGAGTTATTTCTGTCCCAAAATAATTTACCAAACTACTTTGTGTCGACCAACAATATGGTTTACCATTTGAAAGTTGAAGATTTGCATGAAATCGTAATCAACATAAGAGGAGTAAAAGAAGATATCTTGTCACAAATTCTTTCTTGCCCTACAAAAACATCGCCTCTAATTCTTGACACTGTTATCTTTAAAAAAGTGTTTAGTCCTATTTTTCCGTTTATGCAAATAAACAAGAAACTGCTTGATGGCAAGGATGTTGATGATGGAGAAAAGATTGCAAAATCAGATACTTTCTCGGATGAGCAAATGCAAGCAGCAGCGACAGTACGAGAAGAAAGTGGAACGGTAAAAAACGAAAATGAAATAACGAAAAGAAACGAAAACGAAAGAACAGAAAGATTGGAAATTGACGAAATGGAAAGTGCAAATGGAGAAATAATGGAAATAAATGAAAATAAAACGGTTGAAGAAGGAATGGAAAAAAGAACAAAGACAAAAGGAGGTGAAAAAAGGAAAATGGAGGATCATTTGAAACAAATACCAAATCTTGATAACCAAAGTTGTGATGAGGAGGATGAGTGGGAACTAAATGAAGAAGAAATGCTCGAGGAAGAAATGATCGAAGAAGATGAAGACTTCCTTGAAGGCTTCTCTGGAAAGTACAGTAGTGAAAATCAGTCCGCAGTAAACTTTCTATTCAATAGAGCAAAGAATAGGTCGCTGATAGCGCTAGCAAGAATATACCAGTACTTCGAATCGTTCGATTTCACAGTACAGATACTTAAAGAACTTTATGACGACAGTAATCAAGATGATTTGACGCTCCCTTTGTTTATAACGGATGTGTCTCTGAGCGGCGCCACAGCTGAAATCGAACCAATCAAAAACATAATTCAAATGCATGAGTACCTACTTACGAACATTTTCCAGAATAACTCAAGCGTGCAGCTAGCGCTTGCCCATTTGCATTTGTGTCTTTCGAGTGTTTCTCAAGGAATTGATAAAAACAAAGCGATTCACACATCTCTTAGCTATCTTGACACAATGAAAGAGCCATCTATAGAAGGCGAAGTATTAAGGGCAAGACTAGAAGCAGAACGCCAGCAATACGATTCAGCACTAAAGCTCATAGCACGCAGTTACTCGATTATTAAAGATATCCAAGGCACTTCGTACGTTTCTATTAACCCAATTGAGTATCTGCTGCTACTAGAGAGCTTTAAAGATTTGATGATTATTTTTGCTGATAGTCCTGGCGGCTCAACACAAGTACCAACAAAACTCTTCGTTCTTTTTTTGAATGCATGTTATCAGAACGAGCTCGGCATGAAAGATGGATTGGAATTGACACGCAAAGAATATCAAGAACAATTGAAATGTGCTGATATGGATGAAAGCGATCGCGAGTTAGGCCAATCCATGCTGAGCATATTGGTTAACTTTTTACAAGATTAGAATCCTTCAAAAGATACTAAAACACAGTTGCTGACTATATAAGAAACAAGGAGCAAAATGTACTGGAGTCTTGGACTATAACATCCCTTGTGTCTCTAATGGGGATCATTAGGGTATTACAAAGGGCTAATTTGCAATATGGAAGAAGGAAGTAGCTAAAAAAAGTTCATAAACTAGTTATAAGTACACCGCCCTTGCCTGTCAATTATAACCGCATGATAAACAGCCCTTGCCTGTCAAAGAATAACCGCATGATAACCTTAAACCTTTCGCAATTAGCGTTTTAACACGCTAAGGTAAAAATAGCTTTTGGCATTTGTTGAGCTGTTTTAAACAGCATATTGTTTTCCTATGCATTATTGAATAAAGATCCTTTTTCTAGCATACTATGTATACTATTTTCATTAGAAGGATAAAATCGTTACTCAGAACCTTTTTTTGTTTGTAATGAATATTCAAAAGCTTGAAATAATTTCTGAGAGGAGTTTGTCAACTTTCCTATCAATGCATGATATTACATGGCAAAAAATACATTTTTTAACCCTTTGCAATGCAAGTCAAGTTAGAGATTGCAATAGTATTCAAAGCTTACTTACCCTTCACTTAGGCCATAACTTTCTCTTGATGGTGGTCTGACCTGTTGAAGCAGAGCCATAGTATCTTTGGAAGTTAAACTATTGCCATCTTTGTCAGTGAGAAGGTCTTTTATTAAGGAAAGTTGCCTGGCCTTTGGAGAAAACAATATGTGACATCAAGACCAATTTGACTCTACGTTTAGCACGGAAATATGCAGAGGTAGTTTCTGATTAGTGGCAGAAATTTAGGGTTATATTGGATGGGTTCAATCTCCTAAATTGCTGGTTTTTTATTTTGCACAAAGAAATCTGCTGGGAAAGTATCTTATTACTGACAGGAATTTACGGTTATCTTTAGAGGGGCTTTGTCCATCAAATTTCTGGCAAAACAATATTTATGTTACGAAGTGCATGGATTCCTTTCTCTGCTCTTGATTTCTGCTTTCCTGTCTTTTTAGAAGAGTACTTTAAAGGAGCAGTTTGTGACAGTGTTCACATCATTTTATTATTCCAGGAGTGGAAGGTATTATGAGAAACTAGGAGAAAAAATAAAAGACTGTTTTTCTGGAGTGTTTGTCACTTATGGGATTGAGATTTTTTCTTATATCAGACATCATTTTAGAAGAACTTGAAAAAAAATATAAACAGGCTTATAAACATAGCAGGTGTGTTAAATCACACATCTGGGGTCAACCAGGCATGCAGTGGCGTATGACTATTCCTTCTATCAAATTCATCAACATTATGTCCAATGGCATTTTTCCCCCTATTAGAAATGATGCAAGCTGTTGATTAGCATTTCTTCCTTCAGGGGCTGTTGCCATATAATGCAAAACAGGAACTTGCTATTTTTCAGAGACCATACCTGTTTTTAGTTTGATTTGGATTTCGAATTCGAAATACTCTCACAGCAGGCAGTTGATGTTTTGACAAGTCATATATAATGTCAAAACTAATGAAAATTACTAAAAATAGTTGTTCTGCTAAAAATAGTTGTTGATGCCAAAGCAGCAGAGCTATACTAAACTTAAAAACAGAACATCAGGGTTTAAGTTGTAACTTTCACAGTTGATGCAAAATTCAGACAACTTTAACGTCATGCTCTGTTATAAAATTTATCTCAAAACTAGATTAGTCGTAAGATCATTCCGGTATTAGACATTATATTCTTAATCCTAACATGATGTTTAGCTTTTTTGAATTGGCGTTGAGTAGCAGTACAAAAGTGGGTGTGTGGTATTTTGCACAGCTGGAGAGCAACAGGCGTATGCCAGTGCATGCAAATTTGATCCCACACGTTTCAAACTAAAGCCAGATTATATAATCCTACCAAATGATCTTTTTCTTGCTCTGCTTTCATTCTCTTCTTCATTTCATCCTCCAACTGATGCCTAAAAAGCAGATCCAAAAAAGGTCAACAGAGAACAATGTAGTTTATCTATTTTAAGTGACTGTGGGGTAGAACACAAAAAAAGTTTATCATTTCACTGGAACTACAAGAAAACCTCTTTTTGATCAGGAGACAATATAAAAAGTTCATTTAATTTGAGAATCTTTGCGTATAAAGCAGGAAAATAGCTTATTAATTCTCTGGAACCAGGAAAAAACCCAACATGTTGACCAGAAAACAAAAATGCCATTTAAAATAATGCAAGGTATTTGAAGCAGCAACAGGCGTTTACTCTTAATGCTGCTGTTAAAGTCTGAAAATTCTTATGCTAGGGAAGCTATTTTACATGGTCTTAAAGGATTAATTGACCAAACTCCAGGATATTGTAAAATTCAACCATTTTCACCATCTTTCAGCTCTAAACTTTTCAGGGAATGTAGTTCATAGGTTTCAAAATATATTTTTCCAACTCTGAGAGGTATATTACATTCCAAACATACCAACATCAAGCATTTGAAAATACAATACTAACCTTGCATGTTTTAAATGTACTTGGAGTGCATCTTTCTCTGCCTAAAGAAAACATGGCCAGCATTTTATTAATCTATTTATATCAGATGTATCAAACCAAGGAACTGTCTTCAATGTATGCTCAGAGCCAACTTCAAATGTTAGCTGTGTAGTGCCTTAACACAAAATTAAGGGCCTGGTGAGAGCTGGCTTGGTACCACAAATAAATTTTTGATTGCAGTTACATAAGGAAAACTCAGCGCGCTATTGTCTGCTCATCCTTGCATAGTAAGATGTGCAATAATGACTGCAGAAAGCACAGCCCTCTTTCAAGTGTTTCCAATACACTCTAAAGGATATGCTTGCTTTACATCCATCAAGGCAAGATTCAGGAATCTTTTAATTTGTATGTAATAATATATATAATAAGTTTGTTATTGGATGCATTCCATAAAAAGTCCATGCCTGATAGCATGCAAAGGAAAAACAGAAAAAACACATGGCAAATTGTTTTTGTTAAGTTCGATGCTGGAGATTTCTGGCATGGACTACATTTAATGCAACCTTGCTTTTGATATGTTGCATATGTTTTAATCTAATGTTTTTGATTTTTTTTATTAAATAAAACCATTATTTTGCAAAATAAGAAATGGAAAAGCAGTCACAAACAGTTAAAGTGTGATTCAATTTGTAATACACCGTAGATACCTGTGATAATTTTTTAACCTTGACAATGATGAAGCAGTTTTTAAAAAAAAACAAAATCCCCATCTTTAAACAAACATACCTTCAATTTGGCCATTGTTTGCTTCATTGATACATTCTCCTGTTCAGATCTTGCCCATTTATGCCTGCATTCTTCTTGATGTTTTACAAACTTTAGAAATTCTAAACAAGAACACATGGTATTCAACACGATACAATCTGGCAATTATCATTCACAATAGAACAAAAAAATAGTCAAGGCGGAGGCTCTCCCTCTACAAAACTATTAGGGCTAGACCATGGTTTTATTTACTATACATTGGTTTACATTAAATCATTTGTAGAGAAAAGAGATCAATAGAAAACAGAAAGGAAGTGTTAAGGAGCCTCGCACGTCAATTGACAGTGCTTGCTGTGACCAGTAATGAGGGCGATGATAAAGATTCAAAGATTCAACCATACAGTTGCCACTCATACATTTTGCCTCTTTCCAAGGGGCTACTAAAAGTTATGATGTTGCAGCAAAGTCTCGCAAAAATGTAGGAACATATAATCAGAACATCATCCCCTATAAGAAATCTAAAATTATTGCAAGATAAATGCACCATGTGGCCTGTCTTGGGATGGCAGTGTTAAACAGCCATCCCAAGTTAAACACAAATTTTTAATGAAACACATTGCCTACTAATGTTTTACCAGGCTCAAAAGCTATAATATAATCAGCAATGGTAGCACTTTTTATAAATTCATAAAATAATGTGTACATGAGTGCACCTCACTGTGAGACCATTCTTGTTTGGATCCAATTGAAAATTTGGCCTGATTCATACAAAAACATGAACAAAACATGGTCATCCAATCAACAATGGTGTATTGGGATCAAAAATGGTTATTTTACTTTGAGATGATTTGTTGTTCTTCAAAAATTTAAATGCTGAGTCAAATTTGATTTTTTGAACAAGATTTTGGAAGACGTTTTGGACCTTCTAGACACCTCCGCCATGATTCAAAACAACAGTTGATGTGTTCAAAATTCTACTGTCTTCTAGGCTAGAGCGCTGTTGCATATATCAAAGATTTTCTTTGACATGCAAAAAAGAAATTAGTCCAAGAGCTAATAAATGATTGCATTACATCCTTCTCAAGCCAGAGCAAGGATGACATTTCTGGGTTCCAGCCTTAAACTTGACTACACTTCACGTAGGGGAGGTTGGCGGGTCCAAAAAAGGCTGGTTTCAAAAGTTTAAAGAGGTAAACATCCCACTTTAGAATCCCCTTATTAACCCTTTGCAATTGATTAAAACACTGTAGAACAATCTAGCATAAATCTTTTAAATCGATACTACCAGGTTTATTAAGGCAATATTATTTCTTGGGATAAATTCCCTCAATAATGGAATTTCGCCATGATGGCTGGCCTAAATTTGCACACCACATGACCTCTATCACCTTTATAAAATAAGTTTGGTTCTTACCTGATTCGATGCCTTCCGTCAACACACTCGAACATCTAACTAAATCGTCGAAATTGCGTATAATTGATTGCGTAGACGACATTTTAACTACCTTTATTCGTTGTATTTTCAATTTTGCTTACAACTGTGGAAGAATTTTCGACGGTTAGTTTCCCGCCTTCTTTTAACCGTCCAATCAGATTAATCGAATGCATTCGAGTAAAACGCGAATTTGACGCGTGCTCAACGGGGATAATTGTCCAAAAGTGGGGAGGGAAAGGTAGAGCCGCAAACATGGAATTTTCCTCAAAACATTCCTCAGAAGTTTTGATGAAGTTCAAACACAAGTAAAGACATTGCAGGCAATGATGATAAAGCCCTGTTTAAAAGCAACATTTTACATTAAATTTCAGTCGGACAATTGCCCCCCTTGCCCTCAGAAAATAACCTCAGCTCTTTTATTATGTTATTATTTCCCCCTAATTATTCACTGCCTTGCTCCCCCCCCCTGTCATGGAGTCCAGCAGGCGTCCAAGGGGCCCGTTAACGGTACATATGTGAGAATTTTCAGCCAAAAAATCGACCGAAACTTGCTTCTGCCAAAAGTTCTGAACTCCTGCTATTTTTGTCAGAACCAATAGGCTAAGCTAATAAAAACTACGTTGGTCTTTCGTTGCAAAATATCAATACATTGTATGAATCGTTTAAGTTCTGCAATGACATCATTTTCAAATTTAAATGACATCATTTTCCATTTAAAACCGTTTTTAAAGCTGAAGTTCTAATCTTCAATTTCTAATGATTCGAAAATCTAAAGCCAAGTATCAGAACAATAACTGTCAAAGTAGGCAGGTGGTAACTTTAGGGAAATCCTATGTACTATCTACCCCCTCCGTATGTGCTCTCTACCTACCCCCTCCGTGACTCTTATTGTGTCTTTAATCTTCGACTTCTTGCGAAGCATATACTGTCTTGCATAATGATCGCACTTCCTGCCCTCAGAAAATAACCCCAACACTTCTATTCTGTTATTGTTTCCCTTTTCGATATCTTGTTCCCCCCTGTCCTTGAGTCCAGTAAAAAAGATTTGGCCTTTGTTAAATAGTATCATTGTGGTCAAAAGTGCGTTTCCAAAAATCTGAAAGGTGTGGCCAGACCCCCTTTAGCGGAGATGGACTTTTGCAGGGCACAGAGTGATTTTTGCAGGACAGAAGTTCTGAAGTGCTGTCACAGAGCATGACATGACAACCTTCTCTTTTTTGAAAAGCCAGTAGTTCTGAGTCAAGGTAACGCATAAGTTTCTAAGTAAACCATGGTCCGATATTTTTATGAAATATTGATATTGTTTCTATCATTGTCCTTTCAAGCTTTTTTCGCTCGCCAGTTGAGCATATCTTCAAGTTCATCTTCTGAGTCCTCCGATGCCTGGTCGCCAAAGTCTTCACTGTTTTCTTTACGAAGCGTGGATGAGCCCTTGTGTGTCTCTCTTTTCTGTTTAAGTCTATCAACCCTTGTCAAATATTGCCTAGAATATAGAAAAGAAAGAGAATAGAAAGACATTCATTGAGTATCAACATTCCACCCCAAATGTATGCCGCTGGAACAAGTGTTCTCCCTAGAAATGAAAATCCCCCGCAAGTTTAGGAAGACCTAAAAAGAGAGGTGGCAAAGTGCGAATCTTTGTAATGACAAGCAATTATGTAAAATTTGTGAAATTTGTAACACTGAAAGTGATAATGATGAACTTAAAAGGGTAAACAAGACATAATACTAAGGTTTAACAATAAATGAGAGTTCCTCCTGCAACCAACAGTATGGAATAGTTCCCATATTTCAGTTTTCCTATTTCAGTTGCTGATCAAGAAACTTTTGTGAACACAGTGACGCCTTTATCTTTTTTGAACAACTACGGCCTTTATTTTATCGTTGCGTAGTGGATCTATTTAGGACTGTTTACCTGCTACATCATTCGCCCAGTCATTCCTTTTTTCACACAGTTCATTACATATGACACTCAGCCGTTAAGTCAGTCACTCTATCAAAGTTAAGTTTCTTAAGTAAAGAATCAAAGTCAAGAGTCAAAGTTATCTTAAAGTAGATTCAACGATCAATCATCTAGTCTTCCTCTCTGTTCCTCTGGTTCCATGTTCTCTGCCAGTTAAATCAAAATCCATCGATGGCCTGGACAATCCAAAAAAGAGTGAGATATGCAGTTTGGAGGGAATAATGACACAAATTCAACCATTCCTACGATTACATCGTGCGATTTATTATGCTAAAGGCCAAAAAAGCCTGCCGATGAGCATAAATAAAATATATATTGTTAATGATATAAATTACATACTTAAGCGCCCCGTATTCAGCTAAATCTCTTTCAACTTTAATTTCGTCTTCTTCTTCAGCCTGTAAATTTTCAGACACCTAAACCAGATACAAAAAAAACTGATTAATGGACACTAGATCTTGATGATGATGATGATGATGATGATGATGATGATGATGATGATGATGATGATGATGATGATGATGATGATGATGATGATGATGATGATGATGATGATGATGATGGTGATGATGATGATATGATGATGATGATGATGATGATGATATGATGATGATGATGATGATGATGATGATGATGATATGATGATGATGATGATGATGATGATGATGATGATGATGATGATGATGATGATGATGATGATGATGATGATGATGATGATGATGATGATGATGATGATGATGATGATGATGATGATGATGATAATGATGATGATGATGATTGTGATGATGATGATAATGATGATGATGATGATGATGGTGATGATGATGATGGTGATGGTGATGATGATGATGGTGATGATGATGATGGTGATGATGAAGATGATTATGCTGTTTGATTACCTTCGTTTCTTCAGCAATCATCTTTTGAAATTCTTCCCATTCTTCTTCTTTCTTGTCTACGTATTCGACCTTTCTAACCTGTTAAGAACAAAGCAGATTGTTAAAATTTGCTAAGGACCTACAACCTCCTAAACACTTGACCCATAAAATACGATATAATGTAATCTACAAAGTAAGAAATTTCATAATTTTGGGTCCATATTTTTAAACGATTGTTGGAAGAGACGAGAACCTGAAGAGGTTTTCCAGTAGTCAAATAAAAGGAGGGACTTTCTCTTCCTGATGACAAAGCATAATTAAGCATAATGGGTGCCTATCTCATAAACTGATCAAGCCAAAAATTAAACACATCCCATCTGATTAACAGGAGCACTATTAGAGACCTGCATATAGGGTGCACCAGATTAAAACATCGTGCATTCTAGTCTCTTGCTAAGTTCTGTATTCAGAGCTTCAGCCCCAGCCAATAGTCGTTGGAACATAGTAATAAAAAAAATAATAATAATTTGAATACAATTTAGTTTCATTTAGCTGAAGGAACAGCGAAAGCTTATAAAGGCCAGCTCTACACTTCTTATAATATTTTCTAAAATAACTAAAATGAATAGTATTAAAACTTTTGTTTTTCATTTTGAACTAATTATCAGTTTTTGCAGCTTTATATTATCTGGAATTTGATTCCAAATTATGCTTCCCCTAAATAAAAGAGACTCGTTTCCATACTTGTTGGTCCTAATGTTAGGTAATTGTGGGAGATTTTTTATTCTTAACACCTAGGAAGAAATCATGTTTTATTGATTGGTGTTTCCGGACGATTAGCCTCCTTTACATCACCCAACAAAGTTGGTTGCAAAGGGTTATGTACTTGTTACCGTCTGAAACTAATTTTGTTTTAAGGCTGACCATAAAACTCGTTGCTAACAACACTGTTTTAAGGCAGAGAGGGGAAAGCTCCGGACAGATTAGTGAAATTTTCGTTAGTGTTCCAAGACTTTTGGCAATTTTGTTTGGAAGAAAGTGCTGATCAACGATGAACACTGCACCTCTAATCTAGTGGATTAATTAACAGCCAAGGCGCTTCAGCATTACATGATAGCACACATTAAAATTTCAGTGAAATTCAGAAATCACCTACTTTTGCATCCATCTTAGCATCATCAAAAAATCCTTCTGGTAACTTTTCTGAAATGCTCGTCGAAGCAGTCGAAGTAGAGGATTGGCTGCAGAATGAAAAAAGTAAAACAATAAAAACCCCAACCATGAATATGAAGAACGAAAGCTTCACAAAATCAAATGATTGCAGAGACTGTAATCAGAACAATAGTAAGGATGAAAACAAGGCAAACGCAATGTGGCAGTTAAACAAAGCAAATTGGACAATTCAATTCTATATCAGATATATACAATACCCTAAATTATCACTATCAAATAATTACTATTTCTTTTTTAATATGATTAATAAGAAATGAAATGATGCAAAGAATAAAAAAACAAAAACTCACTTTTCAGGAGATTTAATATCTTTTGCAGCCCCTGGGTTGTTTTTTCTTGAGTCAATATTTGTAGGTTTATTACTGGCATTGTCAAAAAAGTCTGCAACAAACACAAATGAATATGTGAGAAAATATAAAAAATACCTTGCTTACATTTTTGATAATACAAATCTACAATTTTCAAATGATAATTTTATTTGATTATATTCAGTTGAAGATATATTTAATACCGTTGAACTCGTAAAGCTTTTTAGTATGAAATTGTTATTCACTCCATTTGAAAGTAATAAGAAGAGGTTGCCCTGCAGCTGTAGCTTATTTCCAAAGGGGCTCTCATCTCTCACTTTCACAATTAAAATCTGCATTAAAGATTCATAATGATTAAAAATAAAATCAAATTCGTAAAAACCTATTTGCAGATAAATGCCGAAATACAAAATAGGAGATTAACAGATTGTCAGTGTTAACGAAGAATTTGAAGTAAGTCTGGGAATATAAGGGAAGATAAATGTCTCCTGGTTGTGCCATCGTATCGGCAAATCTAGCTTGACCAAATGCCAGTTTGTATATTTTTCATATTGTACATCATAGTTACAAGGCTGCTATTAAGACATACTTTATTCGATACCAGAAATACTAAACAATTCAAACAAACAATTTTGTTTCTACTGCGAAAGCATTCGGCAAATTGAGTATCGCTACCCCCCGCCCCCCGCCTGATTGTCGTGAAAAATTTCCATTGGCTACTCTATTCAGCGTTTGTATGATTCAGTAAATGTTTCCCTGGATGAAAATTACGAGTTTCGACAATCAAGATCCACAATCTACATAACAAGATCGTCTCACACAAGATCGTTAGAACTCAAAAGATTTAACTGCATTCTTCACCATATACAAACGATTTAACTGCATTCTTCACCATCTACATTTACCCCTTTTACGGTAATCAAAATATAGACACAATATAAATACCAGATGGAAGAACGTTTTGAACTGATCCTTCACTGCGGTTCAACGTGGTTTTCTCCTCTTTAACAACACTGTGTGCTAGAAGGAAAAGTTCGTGTTGATCAGAGATAATCTTAACAATTTAGACACAAGAGGGCCTGATTACGTGAAGAGAGCTTGCCCTATCAAGAAGACTGGCACTGTTAACTGAGATGAATTTTTGATTGCGATTACATGAAGAGAATTCAGCTTGCAGTCGATCTGTCATCCCTGTGCAGTAAATTGAGCAAAAATTGCTTGAAAAAGCTCAGGCCTTTTCCTTGCCCTATAAAATTTATTACATAACGAAAGCATCGCATATCTGGCCCAGTAAACAGCCCTCTTACTAATAGGTGGGATCGCGCATACTAGGGCTGGCCCTATCTGCAAGTAATCGTATTCTTATCAATGCCGAGATCTCGGCAAAAAGTATCCATGTCGGGAAGGAGGGCCAGCCCTTTTATGTAATCAGGTCCTAAACAATCTAAATCATGAAGAACCAAGCACTTGATTAGAAATCCTCAATCAATGATTACAAACTGTAAAGTTTTTCTTGAATATCTGAATTTTAAGGTAGTAAACATTGACTTGGTTGTGAAGTAGCCACTGCTACCGTTTGTGCTTAAAAACAAAGGATATGATGAACACACTGAAGAAATTTTCACTATTTTCACTATTCATTCGAGTGATACAACCACAATTTCAAGGGGTATTTCTTTGAGCAAAACTTTGCTGTGGGAAAAATGGCGAAACGTTGAAGTTATGACAGTATAGTAGCATAAAATATGACCGATAGTGAAGAAGTCAAACCCACCAAATATTAAAAAGAATCAATTTGAAATGCTCATGTCTTACCTGGTTTCTCTACGGAAGCTCCATGGGATTCCTTAACACAAGAAAAAACATATCAGTTCAGGGTTCCATTACTTGATTTGTCTAATATCATCTCTTCAATGACAACTCGTCAGGCAACCAGATTCGATCTATTCATTACCTTGAAACGGAAGACCCTAGATGGCCTAAAAACTGTATAACACTTTGGCTCCTCCTTAATCAATCTATTTTATATCCAATTTTGTGATGTTCTTCTTGTAGCAGTTTTTAGTTTTCAGCAAACTGATGGATTACAGTAGGAAATAATAGGTCTCTATGACCTCTACTCCCTTAACTTCTTATACAATTATCATTTTTAACAGTGATTATCATCACTGCTTCACTGAGCTTTTTCTCTGGTTCATTTAATTCATTAATTCATTAATTAACTAATCAATTAATGAATTCATTCATTCATTAATTCATTCATTCAAGTCTATTGGTCTTTAAATGCCTAAAGAGAACGTGTATAGAAGTAACCTCTTTTACCTCATCTTTTCTTCTTTTGGTAGGTGGTGCACCAGTTATCTGAATGAAAAATATGGGACGCTAAAATCTGGCAACAACCTTCAAAGGTAGGAAATTGTAAAACACTGTTCAAGGACTTGCTTATAAACAAAGTTTAAAATCGAGTTAAGGTTTCTCTGCACATTGAG
Organism: Catostylus mosaicus; assembly: GCA_964019065.1. Lineage (NCBI taxonomy): Eukaryota > Metazoa > Cnidaria > Scyphozoa > Rhizostomeae > Catostylidae > Catostylus > Catostylus mosaicus. The sequence goes on along the minus strand of OZ025184.1, from coordinate 3,719,568 downwards.
CTTCCTTCAAATATATGGGTATATACCAGACTGGAATTTAATTTGTTGTTACCATGTGTTGAGACAAGTACTCAAAAATGTTACCAAATTGTGTGCATTCAACATGAATTATGCAATTTTGTGTGGCTATAATAACACAATTGGCACTAACTGGACTTTTTAGTTCAAGTGAAAAATATGCAGATCGGTGATGGATTTGATTACATGTGCAGCCACTGCTATTTTCAATCATTTGGCATGCCAAATTGGGAAAAGATTGCATAGATGGCAGCACACACAGAATATTGTCTGCTCTTGCCAGATAAAAATGATTCAGAATCCTGTTTACTGTTTTTACTTATGACCTTTCTTTTGCATATATATCAAAAATTATACTGGTCTCATAGAAGTGTTTGCAAGCAATGATATTACAGAGTATGTTTGCAAGAAATTATATCACAGAGTACCTTTGTTCCAGAATTTGGCTTCTTCAAATTACTCTGAGGGGCATTTGTTGCTGCCTTCAAAGAAGCAACTGCCTAGAGAGAAGAGCAAAATTTTCATCAACAATTTAAAACACTTCATTCTTCAATCTTTTGCTGGTATTCTTAGCAAAGGAAAGAATATTAATTTGCACAAGCCACAATTAAGAAGAAACCAATTTATTTCTCTACTTCATTTATGTAGATGCCATTAACACTAGTCTTGATTGAAATAGAAAAGTGAAATTGATTGCTTCAATCCTTGGTATTGCTATTACTGAAGACCTTGACTTAAAACTATTTAAAAGGCCCATTTGATATTTACAACATTTAATTTTGCCAGATAAAAAAAAACAATTAGTATCAAAATGCAACAAAAATGAAACAGAGACATCTATCAAGTATGCTAGGATGAAATGTTCGAATCAAAGTTTTCTCTAAGACACTCACATGGTTACTAATTCGTTGTGTTGTATTCTGTGTAGTAATGATAGTTCTATTGGCCCTTAAAAGGTTCCATATTCTATGGAGGTTATGATGACCAATGTGTGTCATGATGCATTTGAAATAGACAGTAAAACTTCATACAAAATAAGCAAGCTTTTTTACACTTCTGTTGATTTTCAGTTTGCAGAGTATGGTCGATCTTGACAAGATCTTGGGTGCGCCAATAGTATCACACCTCAGGTGCAGATGCGCAAAAATGGTATCAAAATCATCAGGTGTACCACCACACTTTGGGTACCACTAAACAGACATGAAAATTAAAAAAACTGAGGGGTGCCCAGGTGCTCTTTCTTAGGCATTTAAGAATTTTCTAGAGTGTGCCACTGTTGTGCTCTACATTCTGGGTTGATTCTGCACGAAGAACCCAAAATCAAAATCTTACTTAAAAAGTCTCTGTACTCTAAAATTATTGTGTCTCCTTGTCTTCATCCTAATCTATTTCATAGTTATCATTCTTAAGAACCTTTTGAACCATGACTGCTTGTCTGCTTTTGGTGTTCCCAAATTCATCTGCAACTCTCATTAATTCACACATTTACAATTGCTATTACAAGTTATGCTGGATTTTTGTGTGATGATTAAATTTTCTTAAAATGACTATACTTCATAACATTTTACTTACCTCTTTATGTTTTCTACTCAGAAGGTGAGACTCCCACAGAAGCTCATTCTTAAGGGGCAAGTTGCACACAACACATGTAACTTGGCCTAAATTGTTATATCTATAAAATGTTAAGGTTTCAAGTATTTACCTTTTATCAATCTATTCTAGATACAATTTAAGACACTGGGAATAAAACACTATAATATTACAATGCAAAAATGAATTGCAATATCAACATCTTAAGCCTTATCAGAACATAATTAAATGAAATTATAATGTAAAGAAATGTAACTTAATTAGAATAGAAATTACAAAAAGGAAAACACAGAGAAGAAACTGCATACGAATCAAATTAATAAAAGAGGAGCTTTCTAGGTAGATAAACAAATATTTTGCTGTTTTGAGGCCCTATAAGACGATCCATTACAAGGGCAGACAAAACAACATGACATAAAAGCAAGATAAAAGCATGATTTAAAAGGATACTTAGATAACGGATGGTCGATTCTTTTCCGTGACTGTTGTTCTTTTAGCTTCCTAAATCCTAGTTTTGCGCTCATTTTCTTGCCTTCAAAGACAGTGGTACGTCTAATCTCTTTCAAATTTTGGAGCCATTTTGGCAGATGGATAACCAATGGTTCCCTGTAATAAGGTGATAGCGTCACTGGATGGCGTTGATGAATGGTGGCACTTTTTCGGATATGCCACAGTATGCTCCTTCCCAGTATCCCAATATTGCTGCGCATCAACCTCAGTTGGTTTCAGTTCAGTTCAGCTCTAACCAACTGCACGGAAGACAAATCAGGCCCAACCTCCCCCCCCCCCCCACAAATAAACATCTAAATCATCGTTTAATTTTTTAAAGAAATACATCGTTCCAGCGCACCATCAAACTTTCAGACAAAATATTCAGACAAAGTTTAATTTTCCGAAATCTGATGATGTCCGAAAGTTTTGAAATTCGTTTAAAATAGGAAAGCACAAAGAAACGTAAAACAATAAATGAATTAATCTTGTATTTGTCAGTAGTGCTCAAGTTCCTTGAATTGTGATCTAGAATTGTGGTTCCTCGCAAGTTTATCCGAAGTTGTTTTTCCGACACTTTTCCTTCCGAACTTACAATTTCGGTGAAAAGCAAAAGAAATCGTTTAATTTTGATCTGATATGGACCTAAACGGATTTTAGAAAGAGTAAAAGTATTTTGATAAAAGAAATTGACTCAAAACTGAAAGTTTCTGAAAATTGTCAGAAGTTGAAAATTGACTGAAAATATCTGATCATCGAAAAGAAATACGTGTTGCGAGGCTCGGTTCAGTTGATGCGCAGCAATATTTAGATGCTGGGAAGGAGCATACTGTGGCATATCCGAAAAATTGCTCACCTTGATGAATGTGCTTGGTATCATGAATTGAATTACCATCAGTAACAAGGGCATCGTCAAAGGTGGTCAGGTGGTGAAGGAAGTTCATCTCTTGTTATAAATGTGTAAGACTACAAGTAACAGTTTGCAACATCAAAGTCAGCGGTGTCGTGGCCGGGGGAAGGCCCATCGGAAAATTTTGTCATTTTCTTCCTTTTGTTGGAAAACCATAAATTAATTGATTCAATTTTTTTCATCGTTCGTATTCATTTTTCCGCCATGATTCACAAGAAATCAAATACGAAAAAGTGAAAGAAGAGAGGGGCATCCAAAGAGTCCATCGCCCGCATAGGATTTCAACCACTAGATGGTGGTCGCACTCAAAAGCACTTGAGAATATGTGTTTTGCAAGCTCAGAGGACTTGTTGAACTGCTTGTTATATATGTTACAGCAGTGCCGGTAGTCAAACGTGAGCGGGGAAACGGTCCCTGACGCTGTAATCTTGAAAACAAATTTTTTTCTTTTGAAACCATAATGACAGCACATGTTTTCCGGAAGATTTTCGCTATCACCGACCCTGCTTCAAATATTCTTCATGTTATAGCAAATCGATCTGTTCATTGCGGTAAGATTAGTCGAGACGGCAGTGGGGCGGTTACCTATAATGCGAAGTGATTATACGAAAGTAGCAGGCACAAACAGAGCAGCAAGATTTTCCAGCAAAACGTTTCATGAGAAGGAAGAAGGCGAGTGAAGAGCTCTCCAATTACAAAAGTGAAGAGAATCCAAACGCCAATACTGACGGAAAACGTGCATCTAGTCAATTGATAAAGCCTTGTCATCAATAAAAACACGATTCTCTTGTCATAAAGCCATACTTTGAAAATTTGCGCTGCTCGATCCAAAACAATTCTGCTAGATTATCACAACTGATGGCCTACCAGATGATGCATTCCATAATGTGACCAAAGAGAACAATATGTTTTTTAGGTGAAGATGAATGGAGAGACCCCTTTTTAGCTGAAATGGAAAGAAAAGATAAGGACCTTGAAAAGGAAGAACTTCATCGCAGCATTGAGATTTATTGAAGAAAATCTTGAACACTTTATATAGGATTCTTGTCACTCTTCCTATAGGCTCAACCAAATGACAGTGAAGGGACACTCTCAAAATTGAAAATTGTTATAAATTGTTTCCGGTCAACCATGGGACTGGATGATTTAAATTCCCTTATTCTGTTAAGCGTTAAGCAAAGTATGTCGAAATCATTAAATTTTTTATGAGATGTATGATGTTTTGGCAAAAACACTATTGCTATGAAAGAAGTTAGTACTCTGAATTCAAATGTTACAAGACTTAAATTCTCTATCGAGTTTTCTCCTTCTTTCAGGAAATCACAAGATTATTCATTGACTGTTAAGATACCTTGAGAAACAAGACATTATAAGGGGGTTCACTGCTATTGGTTTTGTCGGAAAAATTGTCTCGTTGTCGGAAAATTTGAACCTTTGGCCCCCCCAAAAACTGTGCTCCCACAGCGCCACTGAGGTGTAACTGCGTTGCCATAATCTGCATTCTGGACACTTGAGCCACGCCCTACTGTCAGCAAATCCCAACTTTGCACCCCCTCTCAGAAGCTTCTTTATAGCTCCGCCCCTGAGCAGTAATGTAAAACAACAATAATAAGAAAAGAATGAGTACAAACGAGCACATCAATGTATTCAATAGGCGTGATAGATGGGGAAAGGTAGGGTAATATTCTATAATAATAGACGAACAATTGGTGTAAGCCAAGCCCGAGGCGAGTAGACATTTTCTGGGGGGCTAAATTCCAAAAACACTACAAAATATGCTATTTTTCTATTATTTCTTTTATTTTATGATTCTGTTTGGGGGGCACGCCCCCTAGCCCCTTCTGACCTCGGGTCTGTGTAATCATTTTTAAATTTAATGAATGATGTGCGGATTGGCCCCAAATGGGCGAAGGAATCTGTTATGTTCTTTTTTGTCTGTTCTTTCAGGCACAGCTTCTTCTCACTTCTATCATTCTTGCCTGCCACTCTGCAAATAATAACTGATCCAATTGTGATGCCAGAGCAAAAATCAACTGCCTGAATAAACAATAAGTCGCTGTGATGCAATTAACCTCGTTTGGCAATTAAGCTGAGTCGGAGCACATCAGGAGCAGCGCGTGGTTGAGTTGCACGGGTAGTCCAGATTTTCTTCGAAAAACGCATTTCAGACAATAATTGTTAGCTTATTGAAAAACATGGGCTCCAAGTACACAGATTGTTAGATATATTTGCGTAAATATTTTTATAAAAAATTTCTTTGTTGCTGTGCTACACAGAGAGAGGCCTAACTATTTAAAATTCAACATGTCAGACGGTGAAGACGAAAAGTCGTTGGAGGAATTCTTCGCGAAGAAAACGAAAGGGAAGAAATCAAAAAGCAAAAGCAAAGCTTTCACGACAACCCAGGACATTGCTGATAAAAAGCAAAAGAAGAAAGGGAAAACAGAGGAAAAGACTGAAACGGTAGCAAAAGAGGTGTCGCAGGTAAACTCGCGATCATGAATCAAATCAGTTAATTAGGCGGGTAGGCCATGATGTGATGATGTGTATCTGGCCAATCTACAATATTTGCAGTAGAGCAGGTTTTTCATCTGTATATCTGCCATGCTTTCCTATTTTAAACTGAATCTTAACAAATATGATAAATCACATAACCAAGTAGATATAAAGAGAATGAAGTCAGGGTCCGCGAAAATATACTTAGCCTAGCCTTTGTGCTTGCAAGGGGAGCGGAGCCTTTCCTTAAGACTTCATCCAATTTCGCAAGTCATCAATATTTTTGCTGTAAATAAACAAGTAAACTGAGAATTTTAGGTTGTCTCCTCCTTCTTTCTCTATCAAGTTGGTCTGTATAAATTTGATTAATGATTCCTTTATATGATTATTAATCAACAATGATCATTGATCAGACAGTCCACTACTAGCTTTTCAACGCTCCTCCCCAATTTCCTTGTCTTTGCTTTTGTATAGAGGTTTTGGAGACTGTCAAATAAGATTACCTGAATGGTGAATATTTGTTATAGCTCGTTGAATGCAGATTAGCTTTAGAGATCTGGGGTAAGGGGCCATTTTTGCTGTGTGCCTGGCGCAAAGGTTGTTCCTATCTTCGATGCTTATGTCTAATTCTACATCTCCTGACCCAGGGCTGAAGCCAGTGGGGGGGGGGGGCTGGGGGCTGAGCACCCCAAAGACCACAAATTGCCATTTGGTCAGAAACTTGACCTGAATTAGACAATAGATCAAACAATAAGCCATTGTTCTTTAAACAATGGGTCTATTGTTTTGCAGTCATTTGTCAGAAATTTTGTATCTTGTCCCTCTGTTCAGAGATGGCTGGATTCAGCCCTCTCCTGACCACGTCTATGTTTTATAGAGAAGATTCTTATAAAGAAGAACCGTTTGCTACCTTGCAATTTGGCATGTCATTTACAAAGTATTGATATTGCACCCTAGATATTGAACTAAAGGAGAAATGGTTTAAGTAATAGAACTGATTGTATTAAGAAAAATTGTACGCTCTTTGCCCTTCAATGGAAAATATATTGATGCATTGCATCGTACGTAACACTTAATTCCTGTTTTCATTCATTTTTGAAGCATCCAGTTTCTAAAGCATCCAATCCTTTAATTTTTAGGTTGAAGAACAATGGAACGATTTTGAAGCTCCACAAGAGCTTGATGTCTCTGGTTTGAGAGTCCAACCCAGGCTGAAAAAGTGAGGAATTCTTCTTACTGTTGGTCAAATTCTTTTTCATAACTTTTGGCTTTCAAGAAAGCTATCTCATATTCTGTAAACAAAACATATTCAACATGTTTGAGAAAGTGTTTTTTGTAAACAATGAAATTAAAGAAAGAAGGAAACTCTTTCAATTAAAATTCATTCACAAAAATTTTTTCAAATCAAGTAAAAATTCGGAGCCTTTTGACTTATTCAAAGTTAAACTTACAACACTTTAAGAAACAACCACCCTTAAAAACTTGCTGTAAAATTTGCTTGTGTTGACATTGTAAAAAATACATACTTTCACTCTGTTGACCCAATATGGAAAAGATACGGGTAGGCATGGAGTTATTAGTTTATTCAATTAAGCTAAACACTAGGGCAGAACAGCTGATGTTAAGCCTTCGACTGCTCCTTGGGTGATGTTGGAGGATGAATATCTTTTCTTGGCTGCTCATGTGCAAACTCCAAAGGATTTCACAGCTGAGTTGTTTACTTGTCTATTCGTCTATTTTCATCCATCATTAAAAGCATAGGAAAATTGTGATGTAGAAGTGTCAATGAAATGATTTTGTGCTTTTCATTTGTTTAAGTGATGAAAAAGAGAAAGAAGAGGAAGGCCAAGCTTCAGAAGTTGTTGGTGAAGGTATGGTATAACCCTTAACATCATGAAGATTAGCATTATACATTAAATGAAAATTTATGTTACTGAATGAAACCTAATATAACTAGTCAAGTTTACACAATTGATAATAATCAAGTAGAATATAGAACACCAAAGCAAGCAGCCCACCAAAATCTCAAGGAATGTAGTTGGCATGTGAAAACTGCTTATTGGATTCAATCAGTTATGCAACTTAAAATCCATTCATTTTTCAAATCATTTTTAGATTTAGGCCCCTTTCAATTCTGATGTGATGCTTCTCCTCTTTTGGGACTGATTATCATCAAATCTCAAAATAAATTCCTAGGCTCATTTACAAGTTGATCAAAATAATTTCACAATTTTATGGATTCTGCCATTTTTATAAGAACAGAAATCCTTAATGTAGTGAAACAAACATTTTACATATTTGATCCTTGGATAGAATAAAGATTTTGCTATTAAAATTAATTAATAGTCACCTGAAAAGTGAAAGATGTTTGTCAGGGTGACAACAGATGTGTAATTACTTTCCTCCACCAAAAAAGTTTGCTGACTGTGTGTAATCATTTATATACATGAAATGTTTTTGCAGAAATAATCTGCTAGAAAACTACGCCTCCTCAAATTCTGAATCATAATGTAAAGTAAAACACAACTGACAGAATCTGGATCATAGATTTATTGTCATTAATGGGTCATTTTGGAGATATTTTTTAGCAATTTGATATCCAGTGCCTCAGATATGTGTCATTTTAATTGTAGACGAAGATGAACTAAAGAGAGAAAGTTCTGGCGGACCTTGGGCATTCTCTTCAGCCCCTTCTCAGTCATCAGGTGCATATTTTTTGTGTTATATGGCAGAATCAATCAATAGGCCCTTCCAAACTATAGATGCCTACCAAATTTTCAAGGAATGCTTGCAACAATGTATACATACAATTGATAATAGTAAGGAAAAATGCAAAGCGCAAGGAACACAAAACAAGAACAATGAAATTGTAACTAATATTTTGCTATGGCAATGATAACAGACTCCAAACTATAAAGTTGTATAATATGCAAGCTTTTGCAAACTTAAGAAAAGCACCCATTTTTTAAAGAAATTATTCACATGCATGGGGAATAATAAATAAACAACATCAAGAAAAATAGATAAAAGGAAACTTGCAATTTTGTATTTAGGATTAGGAGGTTGTATTGACTAAGGAGGAACTCCCTAAATAGAAAGAGCAGTGTGTTTTTTAAGGAAGCAATTCTGCTTATTAGCTATTGATATATTTTGAAGAACTCAATGATTTATGATCTTCGACTGAGAGATAGAGAGAGAGAGAGAGCAATTCATGATTCACCTTTTGCCATGAGCGGCATGTTTGGATAAACAAATTTGTTTCTAGCCATAAAACATTTTATCTAGTGCGGATCTTATGCATTTTTGGGCAAGCTCTGAGAGGATGAAGGGGCACAGTACTCTGCAACAACTTGGGGATGTTTATTCAAAGTAGGAGGTCTTATAGAAATTACAGAAGGATATGGATAGGCTATGTAAAAGAGTGGGTAAATAGCTTGGAAATTTTGGATGCTGTAATGAAAGTTTAATGATAGGGGTTGGTTGATAAGAATGGTTAGCAACGTACAGACTACGTACATAATAATTATTATAATAATGATACTGCGTTTCTTTTCAATTGGCTATAAATTTAGCTGCTATCACGAGAAGCTCTTTATCAAATAAGAGTAAGGTGTCATACTTACAAATAACAGCCCAAATAATGTATTTCAAAACCTTAGAAATTAGCAATAGTAGAATGTCATTTTCATCAGAAATCCGTTGATAAAAATACCTCAAATGTTTAGTCGATAAAATGTTCCTTGAACGCTTCATGAAACAAATGTAATACTCCTCAGTTTTCAGATGAATTGGCATGTTTTCAAGTTGCCATTAGAATAAATGAATGGTTTTTTATTTAGTTTGTTTACAATATAAATGATCATTTTTTATCTACAGCTACTGCTGCTGAATCAGAGAAAACGGCAAAAGTAACTGGGAAATATGTGCCTGGTGCCTTTAAAGAGAAGTTCAAGAAGGAGAGATCGGGTGTACCTCCTGACATCACAAGTCAAGCAGCATTTCCAAGTCTTAGTACTGCAGCTCAGGGGTAAGTGGAATTGCTTTTTTGATGCGTTCTTGGATACGTATTCAACATTCCTGCATCTTTAACGGGTGTATTTGCTTTCATGAAGGCACTTTGGATAAACTTTGGCAATGTTTAAACTAGATTAATAAGGAAAGTGGAAATGAAAAACATTGTGGTCTTGGAGCTTCAGATATGGAAAAGTTTTGTCAAACACTTCAGAGCTCATGAAATCATGAAATTAAACAAATGTAAACCAAAATATTTTAAACAAGTGATCACAAGCCTTTGATAGTGTTCACATATGAGCTCGATTTTAGCGTAAACAGAATGTTCTGTAAACCAGTGTTCACTGTAAACCCTCAAATTGATCTCTTGTATTGTTACCCCCCCCACCCTAAATATAATCTCCCTCTAATAAGCTTCCCTTGTATAACCTCCTCGTCTTATGAGCCACTCCACCCTGCCTTAGCACGCTCCACCCTGAAACCAAATGTTGTCCTCAATGGTACCTTATTTCAATTAGCTCCGCAATGCGGAAAGTACATGCCTTTTAGTCTGTGGTGAATAGCATATTGAACCAAAACTATAAAACTGAATTAAAAATAGGAATATTAAGCACCAATGGAGCATTATTTACCATGCTCTTTGTCATTTATGGATTAAGGATGCCAGAACGGGGAAACAGACGGGTAAATGACCTCCGCGCTTCAGGCCAAATAGCCGAATTGATCCTTTTTTATTGTTCTTGTCTCATTTCGCTTTGCCGCGCTGTTGGTCATTTGGATACAGCGGTTATTGATTAAGTTGTCAAGGTGATATATGCATGGTGACTTTGAGGTAATTTTAGCAAGCCTCATCCCTCGCCTAACCCCCCTCTCCCATCAAATAAGCCCCAGCAGAAAACTGTTCAAAATTAATGAGGAGGGGGGGGGTTCGAAAAGAGAAGAAAAAATGATGAAATCGCGGGTTAACCCATTACTTAATTGCAACGTTATTATTTATACTTACTTTTTCTTGCTCACCTTTTTTACTCACTTTTTTCAGCCCGACGCAAAACCGTGGCGATTTTGAGATGGTGAAACGCGGAACGAAATCTACAGGAACTGCAACCGATGGCAAACCGTCATTGAATACAGAGAACCGTTATGATAGTTTACGAACCTAATAATTTTCCTAGAAAATTTATCACGCATTTTCGTAGGTATATTGTCGTATTTGGATGCTAGGTTGTTTAAGCAATTACATTGTTTGTGATTGATGGCCCAGTTCAAAGTAAATTGCAACCAGGAGCTTTGGTAATGCCAGGGGAAATTTGTGGCAATCAAATGGAAGGAAGTTCTTTACAGGCCATTAGTTGAATGGACATGAATATGCATAGCAGACCCTACCACTCCCGCCAGAGACGTGTAAGCATGGGAATCTGTCGCCTCTACTGCCATCAGCGTGCGGGGCAGTGAGGTAACGTCTGCCAGTTGCTCCTAAACAGTCTTGAACAAAAAGCACTCTTCAGTTGATGCAAGGTCTTTTTCAACTACCCTAGTAGCCAGTGATCACAGGCTTGTAATCTGCAATTTAGAGATCCGTCTCTACAAATCATATAGGCAAAAGACCTCAAAAAGCAACAGATAATACAATTGTTCAATGCTCATCAATGAAAAACAAAAGAGAAAAGAATACCAAACTATACAAGGAGCAAAACTCAAAGAGCCTGGGAATGAAAATATCGAATGGAAAACAATTCAGTTTATGATCTGTTAGGCAGCTGAATCAACTGTTGGTTTCTGTAGAATGCACAACAACAATAGGCCAAAAAATAAAGAAGTTCAAAATCTATCAAAAAATTAAAACCCTTTGAGGGAAATCCACGAAAAATCAACCATGATCCAACCATGATCCGCCCTTTTTAAAATTTTTATCTTCAATCTACGGAGTTTCTTTCGCTGCCGACGACAAGAGCCCGTCTCTTGAATCTGCCCCCACTTGCCCCTACCCTGCCATCGCTGGATCCTGTAAAAAGTAGCAAAAGATGGTCTTTGCGATCTCGTCAGATTTCATATTATGAAGAATCCCTTAGTATATTCATTGACCAGTTTTATCACTTCAGATGCATAGTCGCTTTGCAGGGATATTCAAATAAAAAAATTGCTTTTGCAGGACTCTACCCAACAAAGAAGAATAGGCAAATGTAACGCAGAGGCATTCCGATAAGATTTCACAAAAGTAAAACTTTGCTATTATCTTCTTTCCCAAATACTGAAGGCAAGAATTTCTGGCCAACAGCCGATGCACCTTTTAACCATCTCTCCCTGCTTCACACGCTTACTTGGCGTTTTCTATTTTTTTTTAATGGCTTTTTTGTCAATTGCCTAGTATTCCAATGTTCCCGCAAGTTAAAGGAGATAGCCTAACTGTAGTATTTTGGTATCTCGTTATTTAAACGTGGAGTTTGTTGGCCAAGAGCCCCTACCAGGGGTACAGCTATAGCAAAATAAAAGAATGGGGCTCATTTCTGAGGGCAAGAGTGGAATTGCCCCCCCTCTGATCCTCTGCTGTACGCGTTACGAAAGACTCTAAATGCTTATATTTACGAAAGACCATAAGTGCTTATATTTAGCTGTTTTCTAATGAACTTTCATGGTCCAGACTTCGGTTACGTCATTTTACGAAATAGGTGCGTATAGGAATTGATAAAGTTGAAGCAAAAAATCTTTCCGGATATTTGAACGCAGATGTATCGAAATATTGAACGGATTTTCTAAGAAATGAGCACGTTTCCTCGAATGTCTTTGGGTCAGTTGGTCCCACAGAAGGTGAAAGGTATAACATATTGATAATGTATTTCTTATTGGCTACGCTGCAAGGGTGACCAAAAGCCCCTGCCTTTTTTGCCTCAATTGCCCCTGTGTTTATTCTGGAGGCCTTGTTGTGGATTCTCTACGGCCTCCTATTTAAACAAGATCTAATTTGGCAAAATGCTCGGCCCTACGTTTCGCATTTGCTTATTGTTAAGAAGCCAATGTTTTGTCTGTCACTGTAATACGTATAGCCTGTGTACTTGAATTATAATTGCTATTTTCCGATTGATTATCAATCATATGTTTTATGCAAATGTTGTTTCTCGTCTCGTTACCTCTCAAGAATCCAAATAACTATTCAGTTAAACCCGTTTAACGCCTCCAATTTCTCTAGAGGCAAAGAAACGCCGTCCCTCTTGTACTTATCCTCCAGGGGGAAGTGACCACATTTTCACACGGGGTGTATGTGCCATTTCTTTTGGTCCGAATTTTTGCCTAATAATCGTTATTTTAGGTCTAGAACTTTCACCAACCACCCCAACCACCCCCTCCTCTAATGTGTGTCTCTGCCCGGGACCGCGCAATAAAATAGACAACTCCATATTTTATAAAATTGATCAATTTGCTAAAACGACAAATATATAAAATATAAAAGTGAAATAGGATAATAGATAAGCTAATTAATGTAACTAGTATAACCTACTCACATCAAGTGTGTGGAATCGTGCCTTCTAGGGTTTAACATATTTTTGAAACTCTTCGTGACTAAAAGTAAATCCGCCACACCTTTTTGGAAAACCCTTAGGTGGCGATGGGACTTTCTCGGGCGCAACCCTGACGACCACATCCATTCCCTCAATAGCATGCATCATTTGGTGACAGTGCATCAGCCAGTTTCCCGGATTGTCTGTCCGGATACGGACAACCGTGTAACCACCGTACGGTAAGAGAATTGTATCCTGAAGAGGTGCAGTTCCGATTTGAAACGTCTTGGCCACTTCTTCATAATCAACCCATCTCATTTTACGGCAGAGTTTGTCGATGCAATAAAGATCTTTGTTTCTTGCGGTCATCTCCCCAGTTTCCGGATCGGATTCAGGAAATCCAGTTTTTACTGCGACAAAATCGTAACCATGAAGGTGGATGGTGTGATGATGACCGTGGTGTTTGCTCTTATCTCCATAGTTTGCCAACACAAATTGAACAGTTTTGTTGTACGGTAAATCTGCAAACAAGAACTGGTAAAGAGCTTGAAATATTCCATACAAGCTGACACATTTTATTGGCAGTAAATATGGGCACGGAGGGGAACTATGGGGTCTTTTGGGTGAACTCCTGAGAAAAATAATGCAAAATGGAGCCGCAGTCTTGCACAACCGAATTTTGGGCGTGGTTTTTGGGTTTGGCGAGAAACAAGATTAAGACATGCTCCAATAGACTATTTTTACGAAAACGGCTTTTTAAATAAAGGAGGGCTTGATATGTGATAAGACTGGACACTGATATTCACAACTCTAGTTCATGCAAACTATTTTTATATGGACCTGCGTATTTTTATTTTATAATCTATTTACAATTAGACAGTGTTTTATTTCACAACGAGTAGAACTTTCATGTTTCAGTTCTAGCTTCTTAAAGTGCCTTATTACTCAAGGTATCAGGACAGTATTACACTACATTTTAAGCCTGTTATTGTCGGGAAAGGGGGCATTAACACTTTCACTCCCTCCCGGTGATAATACGGCTATGCAGTTACTACGAATACAGTTTGTAAGGGGGAGCTAAAACTGCATGATGTTGGTGCAATGAAGCCTAAAAAGTATGTAAGTGCTAATATGAAATTCTTAGCCCCTGTATGAAGTTCTTTTGATCATTTGGCCAGTGCAGGAATGAAAAGGTTAAATGACTTTGTGCCATAATACCAATAAAGAGTTATCGATGATACTGTTTGATTATCATTAGAGTAACTTGTTAAAATCTTCTATATCAGATATGTTTGAAGAAATACTGTATAAAGAAATACTTTTTCATCAGTATTAAACTGAAAAAAGATTTGAATAACGCCTATGATATTTTAAAACTGTTATCCTGAATGAGCCTCCTCCAAACATGGTATTATTTGAATATTGGTAGAGGATTTAGGGTGCAGTGTCAACAATTTAAAAACCATTTTCTGGATTTTGCACTGAAAGACTTTTAGCAGTGGTGGCAAAAATCAGGGACGTCTAGATCAGAACAGCAGCAAGTTTCCCCCCTGCCCCCAGAAAATAAGCCTAATTCTTCTATTTTACCAGCGACTTTGCCCTATTCACTGTCTTTATAACAGACCTTAAGATAAACCTTTCCTGGTAAAAACAGGTGGAAATACGAAAGACATACCGATATAATGGGTGCAAAAACATCCTTTTTTCCTGCATTCCTTCCGTGAACACTTCTTATCCAAAGGATGTTTTGTATAGAGGTGGTTTTCAGGCAAGACAAACCTGAATCCATTTATTGATGCTCCAATCGGGAACGCAAAATCGAGAAACACTTGCAGGTCGACGTGTTCAACTTTCTTTGCTAATTCTTGTGCTCTTTTCTTTCCTTTGAAGTTGAATGAAGCCAAGCACAGCCTCGATTTATCTGGCAGATCATAGGATGGGCAATTGTAAATAACACAAGGTTTGGCGTCAGTGCATTCATTTGGCTTTGTTTCAGGCTCATCTTTGTCTGCTCCGTTGTAGTGCAGAACTGCCAATGCCTCGCCTTGCCCATCCAGCGTTTTCGAGCGAATCCAGAAGTTTCCAGGGCTTCGTTTAGTACGCACCCGAACCCTTACTCTTTCACCTGGGTTAAGGTAAACTGCATCAACTGTTATTGGTTCGACTTCTCCTACCCCAAGATCGACGATCTCCATTTTATGCTGATCTATCGATATCTCAAATGTGTACTCAACGCCTGGGTTTATCATATAGAAACCATTCCATGTATTAGGCTCAACAGTAAACCAGGGTAAGGGCGCTTTGTTGTTCCTATACTGGCCTCTTCCGTTAATCAAGGCACTTGTGAATACCATTGACGAAAGTCGTACTCCGTCTATAGTTCTCCACGCCACTGGCTTCTCCATATTCAAATGTTCAAAACTGTACGTGTGTTGAGCAGGACCAGCGATTGCTCCTTTGCGTAACTTTTTGTAGGGGTTAGTGATCATGTACTCGTAGAATGGCAAATGGATCCAGTGGTTTACAAGTAGAGGATAATGAGGTATATCTGGCAATTTTTCGTGAACAATAAATAGGCCAAATGCCCCATCGGCACGTAGGCCGCCAAGATGAGCGTGATACCATAAAGTTCCAGCTGGCGATGCTTTGAACCTGAATAACAAAAAATCATATAATTGCATTTGATAAAGGAAATTTTAAACTCGTTATTTGATAAAGCAAATTTTAACCTCGTTTTCCCTGGAGGGACATAAGGGCCTTTGATCTTTTGATAGAATTGGTTACTTTTTAGGAGACGTGCCAATGCTTCAATAGATTGATTCATTTTAATTTTTATACACACTTTTTTCTATACAAGAAGAATTTAGAGACACGAGCATCAAAAGTAAGAACGAACTGAGGCAGAAGCATTGTCATAAAATATAGTTTTGGACCAAGATGCATACTGCTTTTAAACAACATTTTGACTTAAACTGTCGTTTTCTTTTCCACTTAGAAGGAATTGACACCTTTGTCGTTTATCCTCTTTGATCTTTGTTAATCGAAACTAGTTACTGTGTTAACATGATTGTGTTATCTATAATTAACCGAAACTGTAATGCTTGGCGTGATAGAACATCTAGTCTTGGCCCACAACCCTAGCCACAGTTTTCTCTGGGTATCTGTCCAGGATTGTAGGTCGGAATTTTGAACTTAAACAGCATTTATAGCAAAACTAGCTACGCGTCGAATAACCATGGTATTTTCTTCTACTCATATAATGGTAGAAAATTGTATAGCTGGATGTAAGAGTTCGGCATTCACAGCAAATAATAGGTCGGCTCTAACGTTATTGTACGCTGGACAAATGATTCTAAATGAAAATATTATTCCCTTGGCATGAAAACATGTGACACAATGTGATACCGACCTATACATGAATGACGTCATCGGGGCAATAGGACACTGTGTGATGTATCCAACTCCATCCATCCATGGCGTGTTGTGCATGTGAAAGCCATGCCAATGGATTGTAGCGCTACTGTGAAGCATCTGATTGTGTACAATCACTTCGACCTGTACAAAAAAGAGCATTCGATCTAATCACAACATCGATGAAACAATCGTGGAGTAAAAAGGTCATAGGCATTACAGATATTACCAGGGATCGCGCAGTGGTCTGAAAGTGGAAGTGCTGATCGAGCCGCAATGGTGGTCGGAAATTTTATTTAGACCACGCCCCTTAGAAGGTCAGAAAACGCTATTCAAAGAAGACTTTGCTTCTTTACGTCCTTGTTTATATACAATAGTTCGGTTTATATGAATGAAAATATGAAAATATGAAAATATTTCAGTTGAAATGCAATAAATGCAATAGTTTTCAGGACTATCTTTGAAAAAGTGGATGGGATATAGCCCCTGCTAGCCCAATAGCTGGCGGTGCCTGGACATTACATTGTTGAAAAATTAAAAAAAACCTCAAAATGTTTTTTAAGGATGAATCATTTAATTCCATTAAACATACATCAAGAGAAAAAGTTATAAATTTTAGGCTGATGTTCACATGGAATAACTTGGGGCAAAAAGAAGTGGATCAATGATAAATCACATTTTTTGATGTATTTATAACTTGATCAATTAATAACAGGGGTCGTCTTGATGAGCATTTTGAAAGATCTGATACAGCTTGAAGCCGCTGGTCTAGTTCCTGTTAAGCACGACGGATGATTGAGGCCGAGATGGAAGTGATGGTGAGTAGTTATCTATGTTTGTACCTTGAATGGATAGTATACACAGGGCCGCCGCGAGGGGGGGGGGGGGCAGAGTGGGCAATTTGCCCCAGGCCTCGGGGCCAAGGGGGCCTCATAAACTAATATTGCCATTATTATCCACTTGAGATGTATTCAAGAAACCTGCCACAAGGAGCAGCATACAAGGAACCCCAGATCCGGTACCCCAAGATTCCCTTGCTCCCACCCCTTCTGCTCACCACAAGGGGTGGGGGGGGGGGGCTCATATTGCAATTGTGCCCCTGGACCTTGAAATCCCTCAGCGGCCCTGGTTATATATGCTCTAAATTTCTTTCGTATTTGTTGCTAATTGCCAGGTTTGAATTTTGAAGATGGAAGTAGCAAGAATGAGATGATGTTCAACGAGGCATTTGCTGATATTTTTTTCTATCTCTGCCAATGCTTTACATGACTGCATTTTTTTTGCATTGCAGAATAAATGAACAGAAAGAAGCTACAACAAAACATCTCCTACTACTTATAGTATTACGTAAGAAGAAAATTTTGACAGGCTAGTTTGAAGATCCCCCCGACTGAAGCTTATCCCCCCAACATAAATGTTTCTTTTTGTGAGATTTCAACTTATAGATAGAGAGAAGAGGTAACGATGCTATCACGAGATTGCCGATCCTATCCCCGGCATGGCCACTCCCACGTAAAAGTGTAAACATGTTTGTCCGGGAAATCTCTGAGTTCCTATCTGGACGGAGGGATTTTGAAAGAGGAATTTGATAGGAAATTATAAATCATCCGACTTCTTTTGTCTTCGTGTAACAAGCGAAAGGGCGAAACGATAGTTCGTTGGCAGTGAGTCGTTGGCACCATCGAAATCACGAGGAAATCGTTGGAGAGGAAAATGCTGCATATATTTAAGGAAAAGGGATCTATTTCTATAATTATCTGACCGGGCTTTTGAAACCCTTAGACCCGGTCTGGATCCGCTCTTGAAACTCTATGGGAAATAGGAGTTTTGTAATTGTAAATCTATATCGAGTTATCACTGCACTGGGATTGACTGTAGTTGTGATGGTAGGGGTGGTTCTTGGCGTGTATTCCAAGTCACGGCGAAAAAAATTCCCGATAGCTCGAATGAATGAAAGTTTTTTTAGCCGCCAGGGGATTGTTATAGAACACAAAGAGCATGTGATGCGTGAAGCTCAACAAGAGGCTTCCCCCCCCCCCCATTATTCTTACGCACTGTAACTGGAAACAGAAGCAGGGGCGGATACAGGATTTATTTTGACGGTTGCACCTATAAAAATCATTGTGAATATGCGCATGCGCAGTGACAAAATTCTGACACGATCAAGCAAATTTGCATTAAAACATTTCCTTCAGGTTAACAAATATTTCTAATATATTCATGCCTTCCACATGAAGGAATGGTTTTCATGACTGATGAAGGAATCTCTCAGTTTTAAGTGATCAGGTTCTCTAGTTAGAGGGGTTTTGTCCAAATCCCCCCCCCCCCGAAAAAACACACATGGGATACAAAAAACTTCATCAATAGCCTTTGAATGTTCTAGCTACGAGCATCTTTGCAGCCAAGATAAATAAAATTTCCTTTTCTTAATACATCTTGCATGAATTGTAAAGGTAAAATTATCATCAGGCTCTTAATATTATTTATAATGTCATGTCATAAATCTGGGCCTCTGTAGGATCCTGAGTGCATTAAAAAAATTCCAAAATCATGAAGAAATCATGATCTTCTAGAAGAATGTTGGCTTGCATAACAGGAATAATCAATGTTTAGATGAGCCTTTTGGGCAGAGGTAGTCAAGGAAACAGTTGTAAAGTTATAAAAACAAGAATCCATCTCCATTCTTTTTCAGGGGTTTAAGTGTCTTTTGCCACTACAGGAAAGCCACTTTGTATTGAATTCCATTATGTGGTGAGGAAAAAAAGTTTTTTTCTGCAATTTTTCTTCTGCATTGTGGTTGACGGTGGACTCTTTGATTCGAGAATTAAGGTGGCAACACATGGTATGGTAATGTTTGATTTTGTGCTATTTACACTTTCATGTTTCTCAAACCTTTTCCAAAGGAGAAAAATTTGATTATTAAATGATTATTAAACATTTTAATTTAAAAAAAAACAGGAGAGCATACATAGCATGTTCACTGAAGCCAGTATTGCTATGAAAGGATCTTATTTTGCAACCCTAAAACACTTGATAGAGCAATTTAGAAAAAAGAAGAGCACCTATTATTTAGGAAAATTTTTTAAGCTTCCTGCCTTATCTACTCTACATAAAAATTAGACTTAGCTTGCAAAAGGACCATTGCCTCAAACTGTCTTCAATGGAGAAAAAGATGTCAAGAAGGCTAGATGTCTTTTCATTTGCAACAGTGTGTAAAGGTATGGTGTGAGGAATTATACTTAGCATTCAAGTAAAATTCTGCTAGTGTTAAGGCTCTTAGTGCTAAGAAGTGGTGCTTATTTTCAGTCACCAGAATTGATGTGGTGTTGTAAAGGCTGTTTACATTTTGTGTTACTCTAGTAAAGATTTATAAAAGTACATACAATCCTTGAATTGAAAGAAATGAAAAATTGAATAGGAAGATGTGAAAACTTTGATAGTTTTATGCTTTAATTTGTGTTTTACAAAAAACTGTTTGAACCAATTAAACCAAAAATCAGAGCAGTTCAGCCAAGGTTATTGTCATTAGCAAATAGGGGAGGGGGGCATCACACCCTCTGAAATAAGGATTTTAACATCGATTTTACCATTCTCCTAAAGTTTTGTAGTATAAAACATCTCTTTAATTAGATATTTCACATCTGCCCTTTGTTAGAAATAAGTTAAATAGCTGAAGAAGCAAATTTTTACTCCTAATACTTAATATGTGTTAGCAAATTATTATTCTTTCTTTTTTTATGCAACTATTTCCGAAATAATTATTGATTACAAATACAATAGGTCTTTGGCATAAGCAGAATGTGTGTGTGTGTATGTTTGCATGTATGTAAATTACATGCATTGTTATTATAAAGGATTTTATCAATGAATTTAACCATCTTCCTAATAAATACTTAACATTGTTGTCAGTGCCATAGGAACAGGGGGGTGTCTACCCCCTAATAATCTCTAGAAGTGTCAATATGCCTTTCCTGTACCCTACTCAAATCTTTTTAGTTGTTATGTATCTGACTCGGGATACTTCCTCAAAGACTAAATCGCCTGTTTATAGTCTTACAAGTTATCTCTTTGGCACATATACGCGAAAAAACCATGGAAACATAAACTCAGTGATTTCTTGCTGGTTGTGGTGGTGCTGGGAGGTGAGGAGGGAGAGAGGGAGTGGGAACTAACAACAAAGAATGAGGTACAGTACATATTAGAGAATGTTATTGAAAACTGAAGGACTGAATACTGAGAAAATCGGAAGGTCTTCCGTGCAACAAGTGCAACCCCCTGTATCCGCCCCTGAACAGAAGCGCGGGAATTGATTTGAAATATGAGTAGCGTTAAAGCGGAGTTGTTATGAAACTTTCTAACATTATATAACATTGAGCTAAACTCTGCACCCGTTATGTTACGTAATCCGTTTTTATGATGCTTTCATTTCAGGCGTCCTTAGCCTGCGTCACAGACCGCAGGCTAGGCGTCCTATGATAAAATTCATATGTATTGTTTTTTATGCTTTGCCATGGCTGTACACACAACATAGAGTAAAATGAACTGTTAGTAAGAACAACGCAATACGGCAAGGCAATCACAAGAAACTGTCGTGTGGTTTAAAAAATAAATATGTTGTTAATACTTCGCACTAGCATACGGGGCTTCTTCCGTAAGAAATAATCAAAAGTGATTTTCATTCAAACTTACCCACTTCTTCGCACAAACTCACCTGAAACTGGTAATAGTTGAATGATTGTAATATGGAGTAATATGGTAATGTTCCGGGCGAATAACGTGATTAGGATAATTGTGTGGTGTGACAGTCGTTGGATAACGTGTGGGTTGTGCTGCAGCGCCCTTTTCTTGTATAGTTTTATAATATAAATATATATATTTACCTCACTCCCTTCCATGACTTCCAAGGTTGGCCCGGGAAATACATCGTTAATCGTGATGAGAGCCCTCTGTACACCATCTGCAGTGATTTCTTCGTATGTCACGTTTACCTCGAGGTTTTCCAAATCGCGATAAATAGGCTGTTGATAAAATGTACCCAGTTTCTGTATCAGTTTGCCATCTTGGAGTTGAAGGAGAAATGTTTCGCCTGGCTCCCATATCCGGCCAGGACGAATTCTTCGAGTCATGCTCAATTCATCACGTAGGGTCAATGTGAATTTACAAATCTTATCGTGGCATATGTCATTCTTATTTAGCTTCTTCTGGAATGCTGGAAGGCTGCTTTGGCATACATGTAAAACGGCAATAAATACAGTAAACCCAAGGATGAGTTTCTTCGCCATTCCAAATCCTCTTTCGTGCCAGTACACAAAGTGAGCTTTACGAGTTTGCCCAAAAGTTTGAGTGCTGCGGATACTGTAACAGCTTGAAACCGCAGGTTCTATTGTGTAACCTCAACCTTTTGTCAGCATATCCGATATCTGGCAGGGCAGCTGGCCGAGACAAGACGGATGAAACTCTCACGCAAGCGCTACAATTAAAAATTAACTTGTAGGGCAAAAGTGTTGAATGCTTATTTTATTGTTGACTGTCCTGTTACCACTCCGAGTAAAAGGTTATGAGTCACATCGCAAACGGATCATATTGTTAACCTCGTTATTAACACTTGATTATTATTGAATTGGTTTATCCTAATTCATTAATGCCAGCTCGATCTAAAGAGCAAAGGTGGCAGCGCTAGCCCCAGTATAAGTTGCCCCAGTATCTGTTGTTTTGCCCCAGTATAGGTGGCTGTTAATTGGATAAGATTATCTCCATGGAAATCACTATAAAATCCCATTATCAGACTGCGGTAAATGTCATCATGCAAAAATACAAAGAAAACCGCTTTCGTGCCGACAAATTAATATCATGTTGCCTCTAAAAATAGGCCTAGGCAAAGTACAGCTATAAGAAACTGTGGATGACAACAAGAAATTCACCGAATGAAACTGCAAACAGAATTGTATTTCGAATGCTAATTTGAGTTGAGAAAGCATCGAACATGCATAATATGGTGTGATGTTCTTTTAATTAAGCTTTTCTGCCAGCTATTATCATTTTTTATCAACTCTTTGATGAATTTCAAGCTTTCGGTCGCCCCCCGTTGCACTCAACAAAACAACGAGTGTACAATGCACTTGCCGTTTATCCACCCTACACATACACGAAAATATTGCTAACAATTTGCCAAAAAAATTGTATGTCCTACTCATAGAACCTATGGCTTGCTGCTAAAATTAATGTGGATAATTTTCAAGGATTCTTTAGGCAAATTTTTTAGGTATCATCCCGCAAGAATATAGGTTGCCGATTTTTTCTCTTCTTATAAGGGGGTGCGCAAATCATTTGAAGGCGCATTTCAACTGGACAAGTATATCATTTCATGTACCGTAGTTTCTCAAATGCATTGGCATATTTTGAGCATAACATTATTAGCAGTAAGCTGGTGATCTCTGTTTTATTTTTTCAATGGAGGAGCAAAATGCTATTGTCTTGGGGTAGGGTGGGGGCAGTTGTATAAGCAAAAAATGACAATGGAAAGCAACGTAGCGGCAAATCTTAGAAATATTTTTCTTTTGAAAGAAATCAATACGATAGAACAAGCAAAATAAAATTTATATATGCAACATCTTTGATTTTAAACAATATCACACAATTTGATGCTCCTGGTAGTAATGTCTCCATTAACGATTCGAATAACATTATCAATACTTATAGTTTCTAAAATGCATTGGCGGATGTAGCATTGACCCCCGCTACATCCAGCACAAAAATGAAAGTTATACAGACTAGCCATCTTTTGACCCAATGCATAGGCAAAACTACCGTCGACAAATCATTGAAAACATTGGCAACTTATATTCTTGCGGGATGTTTTCTAAGCAATTTCCCGGATGAATCTTCGAAGAAAATCAAAAAAAATTTTGAATTAAAGCCACAGGCTGTACGAGTAGGAAAACGGGTTTTTGGCGATTTGTCGACGGTAGTTTTGCCTATGCATTGGGTCAAAAGATGGCTAGTCTGTATAACTTTCATTGTTGTGCTGGATGTAGCGGGGGTCAACGCTACATCCGCCAATGCATTTAAGAACTATAAGTATTGATAATGTTATTCGAATCGTTAATGGAGACATTACTACCAGGAGCATCAAATTGTGTGATATTGTTTAAAATCAAAGATGTTGCATATATAAATTTTATTTTGCTTGTTCTATCGTATTGATTTCTTTCAAAAGAAAAATATTTCTAAGATTTGCCGCTACGTTGCTTTCCATTGTCATTTTTTGCTTATACAACTGCCCCCACCCTACCCCAAGACAATAGCATTTTGCTCCATTGAAAAAATAAAACAGAGATCACCAGCTTACTGCTAATAATGTTATGCTCAAAATATGCCAATGCATTTAAGAAACTACGGTACATGAAATGATATACTTGTCCAGTTGAATTGCGCCTTCAAATGATTTGCGCACCCCCAGATAAGAAGAGAAGAAATCGGCAACCTATATTCTTGCGGGATGATACCTAAAAAATTTGCCTAAAGAATCCTTGAAAATTATCCACATTAATTTTAGCAGCAAGCCATAGGTTCTATGAGTAGGACATACAATTTTTTTGGGAATTGTTGGTAATATTTTCGTGTATGTGTAGGGTGGATAAACGGCAAGTGCATTGTACACTCGTTGTTTTGTTGAGTGCAACGGGGGGCGACCGAAAGCTTGAAATTCATCAAAGAGTTGATAAAAAATGATAATAGCTGGCAGAAAAGCTTAATTAAAAGAACATCACACCATATTATGCATGTTCGATGCTTTCTCAACTCAAATTAGCATTCGAAATACAATTCTGTTTGCAGTTTCATTCGGTGAATTTCTTGTTGTCATCCACAGTTTCTTATAGCTGTACTTTGCCTAGGCCTATTTTTAGAGGCAACATGATATTAATTTGTCGGCACGAAAGCGGTTTTCTTTGTATTTATGCATGATGACAGTTACTGCAGTCTGATAATGGGATTTTATAGTGATTTCCATGGAGATAATCTTATCCAATTAACAGCCACCTATACTGGGGCAACTTATACTGGGGCTAGCGCTGCAACATTAGTTGGATCTAAACGGCCATCTGAAGTGATAGGGAACTTGCTCAAACGCCTAAAATCCTTCAAAAAAAAAATGGAATTCTATTGGCTAGAATCTGATTGGAACAGAACTACCAAATACAACGAGAGTAGGAATGGTGAAAATATCTGCTGAAACCACTTTCCTTTTTAACCTCCTCATCACATTCGAAGCTTTTAAAAATATAGAAAATTTTATATTTAACTTTCTTGCCGTCCCTTCCATGCACACGGTAGAATGGTCGTTCCAAAAAGTATCCGTCATACGTCATTAGGGGCTGAGGCTCGGCCGATTGAGGCCATGAAGTTTTGCCAAATAGTGACTGTTAAAATCATGAGTTTTATACACAGATAAACAGCGATTTAGATAAATTCGAACAACATAACAGCCAAAATATGTAGTAAACATGAAAGCTTAAAACAAAGGATTAAAAGCAACTCGCAGTGGGGAGTGCGTACTTTCCGACGGAAGTAAATGTCATCGATTTTTCGTTAATTCTAACACTCCCACTCGAAAAATTGATATCATTTAAAATCTAATTGTCAATTAAATTATATCTGAGTCTTCGTTGGTCTTTGATCAAGCGTCATCAGCAATGTTCATCATAAGTCGAAACTTTTGAAATAATGTTCTTGGTAATGCCTTGGTCACCATATCAGCAATCGTGTCACTCGATGGACAATATTTCAATAGCAATTCACCACTTTCAAATTTGTCTCGTATGAAATGATACTTAATGTCGATGTGCTTTGTTCTTGCGTGAAATTTAGGATTCTTTGACATCGCAATTGCACCTTGGTTGTCTTCATGAATAATCGTTGGCTCTTCTTGAATAAAATTCAAATAAGCAAGTAGTGATTTAAGCCATATTGCTTCTTGAGTTGCTAGACATGCTGCAACATACTCTGCCTCTGTAGATGAGAGGGCAACGCTTGTCTGTTTTTTACTTGCCCAACTGACAACTCCTCCACAAAGTGAAAAAATGTAGCCTGACTGAGATTTACGTCCATTAACGTCACCTCCCCAGTCTGCATCAACGAATCCACTAAGCTTCACCTCATCTTCCTTTGATCCATCAAACTGGATTCCTAAGTCAAGTGTACCTTTAATATAACGTAAGATTCTTTTAACACTTTGCCAATGTTCTCCACTTGGGTTTGAACTGAATTGATTAACAGTTCCCAAGGCTTGTGCAAGGTCTGGTCTGGTCGCTGTTACTGCATAAGTAAGACTTCCAATGAGTGCTTGATATTTCTGCTTGTGAATAGGATCACTTTTATTTGCAGATAGTGTTGGACCTGGAACTTGTGGTGTTGTCACTGCTCTACAATTTTGCATTCCATATTTCTGCAACAGATTTGAAAGATATGTGTTTTGATGCAGTAGCATCCTTTTTTCAGCTCTGTTACGTTTGATTTGAATTCCCAGCAAATAATGCGCTTCTCCAAGATCTTTCATGCAAAACTGTTCTTTCAAGGCGTCTTTCTCCTTTTGCAGCAGTTTGCTGTTGTTACAAGCTAAAAGTAGGTCATCAACATATAATGCAATGATTATAAACTCTGCTCCCACTTGCTTCATATACAAACAAGTATCAGCTTGACATTGCACATAATCGTTTTTCTTTAGATATGCATCCATTGTTTTGTACCAACATCTTGATGCCTGCTTTAGTCCATAAAGACTTTTATTCAATTTACAAACAGAGTTCTCTTTGCCTTTCACCTTGTAGCCTTCAGATTGTGACATGTATATCTCTTCCTCCAATGCTCCATTCAGAAATGCTGTTTGTACATCCACCTGATGAAGTTCTAAATCTAACTGATTGGCAATAGCAAGTACTGAACGAATTGATGTGTATCTTGCTACAGGAGAGTATGTCTCTTCATAATCAGTACCCTCTTCCTGAGAATACCCTTTAGCAACAAGACGAGCTTTATATCTCTCAATTGACCCATCAGCATTGTGCCTAATCTTGAAAACCCAACGACATCCAACTGGTTTTCGTCCATCTGGGAGTTCAACAAGATTCCAAGCTTGATTCTTCATCAATGACTCGTACTCATTGTCAAGTGCTTCTTGCCATTTGTCTTTTGCAGATGAATTCAAGGCTTCTTTAAGTGTTGTTGGTTCTTGTAAAAACTCTTGTTTATCAGCATTAAGAGACTCTTCATGTCTCCACCAATCACCAACAATAGTACCTTTTTTTTCTGGAGCTTTTCTTACACCGTTTGATCGACGAGGTATTTGCAGGTCTTCAACATCTTGATCTTGTTCTTCATCTGTTTCAGTACCCTTTTAATCATCCTCAGTTTCTGGTTCTTCATTTTTAGACTTGAAAGCTGGTTGAACAGTAGCATCTGTCTCCTTTGCATCACTTGTATGACTTTCTATACGGCCTCCAAATTCATTTTCAACAAATAAAACATCTCTTGACTCATAAAGCTTTTTTGTTCTTGGATCAAACAGACGGTACCCTTTTCTGAAGAGACTGTACCCAATAAAGATTCACTTTTTGGTTCTTGAATCCCATTTCTTTGTGAGTTCATTTGGAATGTGCATGTAAGCATCGCATCCAAAAACTTTCAAATGTGAAACATCAGGTCTTTTTCCATAGAAACATTCATATGGAGTCATGCCTTTCACTGCAACGGTTGGACTTCGATTCCTCAAAATGACTGCTGTTGCAACTGCTTCACCCCAAAATGCATCTGATAATCCAGCAGCATGCAGCATTGATCTTGCAGTCTCCTGAATAGTTCTGTTCATTCTCTCTGCGACTCCATTCTGCTGTGGTGTTCTTGGTATACTTCTTTGTTTTGCAATACCTTTGCTTGTCAAGAAATCATCAAATTCTTTTGAGCTATACTCTCCACCATTATCTGAGCGGAGATTTTTGATTCTCTTGGCAGTTGAATCTGATGCAGTCACAGCTTTGATTTTCTTTCCAGTGACATTGGTTGACATGGCTTCAAATTCCTTGAACTTTTGAAGAACTTGATCTTTAGTTTTCATGAAGTAAATTGCTGTAAATCTGGACTTGTCATCGATGAAAGTCACAAAGTATCGGTTTCCACCAAGACTGGTTGTTTGCATTGGCCCACAAACATCACTGTGGACAATCTCTAGCAACTCAGTAGCACGTGTAGCTTGACCTTCTGGAAATGAACTTCTTGTCTGCTTCCCTTTGATACATGCCTCACAAAACACCATATCCTTTGAATCATTAAGATTCAATCCATCAGCTAGATTTCTATCATGCAAAAGTTTCAAATTCTTCACTCCTAAATGACCAAATCTCTAGTGCCATAATTGCAAAGGTTTTGCATCAGCTGCACTATTTGCTTCGTGAATCGATTCATTCAATGGTAGACAATCAAGGATAAACAACTTGCTGTCCTTTCTTCCTGAACCCATGATTTCTCCATCACTATTCAGGATGAGACATTTGTCCTCCTTGAAAACAACTGATAAACCCTTTTTGACAACTGCACTGACAGAGAATAAATTCTTGGCCAAATCTGGAACATACAGAACTTTAGTCAATTCAACAGGCTTCCAAACCCCTTTGACTTCTACTTTTATCCAGATTGATCCTGTACCTTTCGCCAATACAGTCCTGTTGTCACCCAAGCGTACTTTCTCTGGTGTAGGGAGTTCACTGTAATTCACCATTCTATCTTTGCACCAGGACATATGCTGAGATGCACCGGAGTCAATAAACCAGGAAATGGCTTCCTGTGTTGTTGTACTTGGTGCTGTCCAAAACAGCGCATGCGTATCATCTATTTCTGTGACATTTGCTTGCTGCCTTTGCTTTTCGTTTGACTTCTTGGGTTTCTTACATTCTCTCGCCCAATGTCCTGTTAAACCGCAATTGAAGCATTTTCCTTTCTTATTTGCCGATTTAACTTGATGTCCAGCACTTCTAGACTTCTCCTTAGTGGTAATCAGCGCCTTTTCCATCGCAATTCCGAGGCCAGATGAAACTTCAGAGCGTTTCCTTTCTTCATGTAGCAATCTCGCAAAAATGAATTCGAGAGTGAGATTATAAGCCCTTGATTCAAGTGCAACAATAAGATTATCATAGGAATCTGGCAGACTGCACAAAAGAGTGGCGACTTGATCCTCTTCTGAAACCTGAGCTCCCATTGAAGCCATCTGCTCTGCCAAACTCCTCATTTTGTTTATGTGTTCCATCATTGTATCACCCTCTGACATTGACGCAGTAAAATACTTTTTTCGAAGAACAACTTGTTAGCCAATGATTTAACTTCGTAGTGATTTTCCAATTTTGACCACGCATCCTTTGCTGTATTCGCTGATCGAACCAAAGATAACTGACTGTCACTCAAGGATAAACAAATGGTTGCCAGCGCCTTTCTCGCACGCTTACGAAATTTCTGTACTGAAGCCTCTGTGGTCCCTTCCCCTGTGGGTTCCACTTCTCCACCAGAAACTATATCCCAGAGATCCTTATCTTCGAGAACCATTTGCATCTTAAACTTCCATAAATGAAAATTTGATCCATCGAACTTGTCGATTTGCTGTGGCAAAAATTCCACCGATCTTGCAGCCATAATCTAGGTAAATTCGCACTGAAATCAATCTCTTTCGGAGGTTCGAATCATAACAAAGTTTCACTCAAATTTATCATAACTCCTGGGCCCATAACCTGTTAAAATCATGAGTTTTATACACAGATAAACAGCGATTTGGATAAATTCGAACAACATAACAGCCAAAATATATAGTAAACATGAAAGCTTAAAACAAAGGATTAAAAGCAACTCGCAGTGGGGAGTGCGTACTTTCCGACGGAAATAAATGTCATCGATTTTTCGTTAATTCTAACAGTGACAAAGATGGCATGTGGCTGGCGTCTTTTTAAGAATGATGTCGCATTTTTTGTGTAAAAGGGAGAAAAGATTAGAAATCAAAGAAATGAAACTGCAGTTCTTCCGTTCATCATTATTTGGTGATGAAGTCTTATTTGGTGCTGGTTAGTACATATATACAGTCAGGGGCAGACTGGCCGGGTGGCTAAGTGGCGATCGCCACCCGGGCCCCCTTAAATTTTGAAGAGCGGGCCCTTAATCGGTTAGACAATTTTTAGCATAAATCTATAACTATATGCATAAGCTTTGCAGGCCAATCCGACACATCAGCTATCATAACAAATGTCTCTGAGGTCGCGTAATATCAATGAATCGTGTGATGTAGCAACCGAAATGAAGGAAATTATACTTAAACCATTGGAATCATAAATAAATGACTACACACAGTGTTCTGCAGCATGATGAAGAAAAACCAAAGAAAAACGCCAACAAGGTCATGTACAGTTTCGTACAAGATTGAATCTGGATAGAATAAAGAAGAGGGTCTTTCAAGAAAGACCTTGAAGAAAGTCTTTGTAGAAGCTGATGGTGACCCAAAGCAAAGGAAACTCTTCTAAGCCTCTGAAGTGTGAACCATATGGCAGAGAGGACCATAGGAGTGTGTACGCTCAGTTCATGTAGTTTACATTTCATAAGTTGATTCAAAGGTGATTTAAAAGCAAACTATAGCGTAGCTAAAAGTAAATCAGTCACCACTTACCACAGATTTTATAAGACTGTGTTTGGAAGAAGAATTTTTAGATAGTGAGATAAAAAGGGGTCACACAAACTCTCTATGGAAAAACACCAGCCACGTCTACAAAACAACTTGGCATCACAAGATTCTATTCTTTTATATTTGACAAATCGCTATCGAAATTAAATTCTACATGGTGAAAAGTTTCATGCCTAAGGGGATGTCTACAGTTTTACAATCCATTACCTAGACAATTCCCTCGCTATCCGCAGTGATCTTGCCAATTGTAAATTTGCTCTATCTTCAGACTACTCTTTCTGTTTTTACTCCATGTGGCCGCAAAGTGCAAGACATACCTAAATAAAAACCATCCTTTAGAAATCTTCAGTCAGTCTTACTTCTCATTCCTTGAAATGTGCACAGATCTATCAATTGACATTAATCACCAACGCTATTTAACTTCAAAGCTTATTACTGTCATCATCTGTACCACATTCTACATCTTCTGTCACAGATGCAAAAAATGGACTATATTCGAGCTATTATCCTATTTTTTGTAACTTTATTTTCACATACTTTTTGCTTTGACTTTTTTTCCTATTACACTTTTTAATATCGTTTTCAATATGACACCGGCCATAAAGTGAAGCACCTATTGTAATAGCAATTTATATAATGGTGAATGAATTAGAATTGAAAATAAAAAGTTTCCATTTTAAACTTTATGACAGCGTTCGAAATTTGTTAGCTTGGGTTAAGCTCTCTTTATATATAAGGGAAAAATTTGCTCAGGTTGAAAAGAATGCTGTTGTGTTCTCAAAAGAAAAATAACGACAAGAAACAAATATTTCTATTCCCGAATGGAAAGAGCACGAATCAATAAAAAGAAACATAGTTCCCTGGAGGCAGAGGCGTGACAAGAAGGGGGGAGCCAATTTTTACAAACAAAACAAAAGTTGATGTAGCAGTTTCAGAGATAGTCAGAAGATTGGCTATACCAAGATCTAGCTGCACTTGAGACAGGATGCTTCAAAGAAATTGAAAATCTGCCTGAAAAAGGACATATATGTCCAGTGGGGGCTCGTGAAAATTTTGACCGGTGGGGCTGAAAACGAAACTTGATAAAATGACGTCATAATTTAGAAAAAAGTTCGAGGGGTTGTCTACAAATGTTAATGATATAAAATGTTATGAAAAGGTGCCCAAAGTTGTTTATCACTTCTCAAGTTTACAAAGTTATCAAAAGACTTTTGCACGCTATAGCATTAAAACGACGGAACTTTTCTTCTCACGAGCCTTTCCTTAACTGGATAACCCTTTCGATGATTTTGGCCTAACCTTATCATTTCAAGGTTTCCTTGAATGCAATCCACTGCGTTACGATAGGAAGTAATTCGCTCTTTGAAAAGCCATCAAATGAGGACAAAAGACTTTGACAACAGAATAAGTAATGTGAAATGTAATTGACAACAATTCAACAGTTTGAATCGACCAAGTCAATTCATTCTTTGGGGCAAGAAAAATTCTGCCCCAAGAGCCAAGACCTTGTTGTTCTGCGAAGCCTGAGCCAATCAGTGGGCAGAGCATGCTTGAATAGGCACAAGAATGATTGGCTGAACTTGGTCAAGGCTTTGGGCTTGAAATATAGAGCCCAAGAAAGGAACGACCTTTTAAAGGTAGATTTTGGTCAATGGCTACGGTTGTAAGGCGATGTTCCGAGGGATTGTTTGCCTGATTAGGCGGCGCATACCTAAACCGAGCCACCGGGAGATTGATGTTTGAAAAATAACGGATACAAGAATGGTAGATAGAAAGAAAACAGTTGTGGCAAGAAAACATGCTGCCTTGGAAAACATTAATGGCAGGTTCTTGGTGGGACTTAGCCCCACCTGCCCCAATACATGAGCCGCCACTGTATATGTCCTTTCAAACATCTCCAATTTAGCAAGCAACGCAAACGTTGAGTAAGCAACTCTCCTTCTTTTGGTACCACAGTGCGATTTCTTGAGCATTTAAGATTTTGTTTTTCTTTCTGACACTGAAAAGTATCACAATAAATACAGGGTTTGCGACGACAACTGGGGGCATTGCCTCCCTAATTTTTTACAGATTATCCCTTTAAACGGCAACTCATCATCTTGTGCCGTGGTGTATTTTTGCATGGAAGCATGCCAATTCCCCCCCCCCCCCACTTTTTTATCTCCTCGGAGACCTTGAAATACCAAGATTTATTCATCTGATCATTAAAAGAAACTAATTAGCTAATAATTACTAAGACCCTTGCGAAAGGGCAATTACCCCCTGCCATTGAAAGATAAGCCTTACTCTACGATTTTGCTATTTTTGCCTCTTTTCAATGCCTTCCCCCTTGCCAAGAATGAAAATATTGACAAGGGAGTTTCTTATAAAATCATTGGAGGTATTCGCATGTTCCAAAGACCATCACGCAACGGCATTTAATTAGTGGCATCATGGCATGAGGTGGACGGAGGACACTCAAAGACAGCAACGCATCGTACAAGGGTAAACTTTAGGTAGGTTACCTAGTTATGATGAAATATTTCACTGAAAATCATTTGCATTATTCGATCTCTTTACCCGCTACCTCCATCCCATCTAGGGGGCTGGAGACTTTTAGAAGTTGGAGCGCGCGTAGTCTACACAGATTAGGCCTAAGCGACTTTGTCATCAAGTTGTTTTAAGCTGGTAAGAAAAAAGGAAAGAAAGCTGTTTGTGAAAGAAAACATGTGGGATTTGCTTATTTACTAGGACAAAAATAAGGGATACAGAGTATTCGCATATCGTCGCCCCACAGGTCTTAGTATGGATCTGTTTATCTGCCTATTTATTCAAAGGGCATGCATGCAGTAACGAGTATTTCTGGTAAAATAATCATTTCAGGGGCCATCAACATTTATGTTTTGGCTTTCATCGCGGCATCTAGCCGCACCCATTCCCCTTCTTCCCTCATCACGGCAGGTCTGTTTTGTGCATCGTCAAAATTGGTTCTGACACACTGGCTTGCACTTCACAAGGAAAACATTCATTTTTCTGATAGAGATTTGGGATTGCAATGAATGAGATAACCAGCAGGCCTACTATGACTCGGAGATTTTCCTGTTGGCCCACACAACCTGGAAATAAGAAATTTTTCCTTACCAATAAGTTGCTACATGAAATTTTCAGACAGGGGTACAAATGAGGGGGTTGTGGTGGGTGTGACATCCCCAATGATTTGACCCTTCTGTCCAATTTGATTCTATGGTCTCAGTTTTGTCAGAACTTGAGTTATTTGTGCCTTGTAGACCTAAACAGAATTGTATCACTGTGTTATATATTGCAGTGAAGAATAAAGTATTTCTAGGGGGACTGAGTCAGTTTTACACCAAATAAAAGTGTGAACTTTTATGCCTTGCCAACAACTGTGCTTGGAAAAAATTGGTCCCTTGTGAGAAAAAATTGGTCCCTTGTGTCCTTTGTGGCCAAAATTAAACCCTTTGAACACACCCCCTAGATAAGTTATGCGTTGCATCTCTGTTCTTAGAAGAGGAGATCAGATTCAACTATGCCTCTTTTCCCTAAAAGTTCTTTGTCCCTTTATTTTTACCTAAAATACCAGAAAGCAACCTTTTTGGGGCCATTTTGTGTATTTTTCTTAAATCTTCATCAACATGCAACAGGTAAACCTATGAAGACAGTTAAACCCTCCCCCATTTTCAATTACAGTACTATTCAATTCTACAGTTAAAATGTCAGCCCCATCATTGTAAGAGATGCGTATCTCCATAGTTTTGGCCTCATGGTGGGAACCAGGCAATCCTCTCATGCCCTTATGAAAGTTGCAGGTACATTTTCTATTTTATGATCAAAGAGGACAGTGATGTTTACGCAATGAAAGCAGGAAATCTATATTTACTCTTTTGGGAAATAATTTTTTCTCTGGTATCATATTAAGTCTACTATTTTTATCTTTATATCATTATAAATGAGCATTTAAAACTAATAAGCAATTTCCCTTGCCGCTATTCTCTCTTCACATATCCAGCTGATAAACTTGCATCTAGACTTTTAGTTGAATAAGAATTGACACCATCTGCAGGGGTGGCATTATGGGAGTTGAAGGGGGTGGCATCCCCATGGATCGCAAATGTCCATTTAATCGGCAGACCTTTGGGAGTTTAAGCTGCCTACTTGGCAGACTCATCAAATCCATGGTAAGGTTGATGGTATACAGCATGTCTCTCTTTCTTTGTTTAGCCAAACTGCTGCTGCAAACCCGCCCTCCATCCTTATATCTGCTGTGAAATAAGACTATGCTAATGAATTGTTTAGCCTTTCTTACAAATTCACTCATGCGCTGTTAGGAAATTAAAAAAGAAACTGAGACTTGCTGAGTTGTGTTTTTTCGTTTGCTTGCATTTGAACGAAATGACCAAACCTGGGCTGGGTCAATTTTGCCAAGTTGGCTGGTGTTTACATGGAGAGCATCCTATACTTGTAGAACACAACTTGTTTATGGCTTGTTCCATGCTGGTTACAAGGGAAACCTGACCCATGTCAGCTTTGCTAGCTTAACCAATCCACTGTAACAGAGCAGGTCAACTAGTCTTGCCGACTTGACTCGCCTAATGATGGGCACAATATTTTTAGCAGGTCCATACTAAATACTGGATTGGACCTGACTCAACAAATTGACACAACCTGGCTTTTGATTCCTCTTGTTCAGTACTACTTTGCAGATATGTATTTTGTTACTTATTGTCTAACCTGCGTTCAGACGCTTGGAAATGCTGAGACTTTGCGCAGACTATTACTGTCACATTGCAAGCAAAGTGCTCTAAAGCACTGAGAAAGCATAATGGGGAAGTTTGATACGGCCCATGGATACTGTTGTAGTGACTGGAATTACTAATCATTTTGTGTCCCTGGGTATTAATAAAAGTATCTGCAGAGGTACAAGGGGGTATTGCAATTTCAAAAAGTTTTATGCGTAATAAGGGTGCACAATTGGCCACTTTCATCCCGGCATCCCGCACATTTAGATGCTACTGTACGTTTTATGACTCAAACAAATCGTTTCAAATAAACCAGTCGTATGTTGGAACAAGTTGCTCGGCCTTGAACTTTGTATTTGTTGTAATTTAGTTGTAAATAACTTTAAGTTTGTTGAAATTTGTTCGTGTAACTGACAATGATGGGTTGGAGGTGGCTCGATAACTGATGTTTTTCACCTCTAATCTGTCATATTAAAATTTATTGTGAGTTCATTGTTAGTCTTTATATTGTAGTTTTATAGTTTTTATTAAGATAAAAAAAACCGCACATTTCTTGCGGCATATTCCGTATCCCGCCGCTATATTAGCTCAAATCTCCATCCCGATCTCATAGATTCTCTTTTAGAACCTTTTTTAGTCCAATGTTCAGTGCCAGTCCCCCCTTCCAAGCCGTCCCTGTTAACTTTTTGGGCTGGTAGTTTGATCATCGATATTCGCTCTTGTGCATAGTTTGTGATATCGACTTGCTTCCAGTGTGTAAACAGTATTAAATACTATTGCGTTGGGGTGCTCCAACTTATTTCTTTGGGTAGCAATTCACTTTTGAATATGCCTATCGTTTATCACTTCTTCTTGGGAAGGATCTAGCACTAAATTTTCTACAAAAGGGTTTTATGTAGTATGAAGAGGGCAGGGTAAAAAAAATCTGTGGTGCGACATCCTCTTATCCTCTATAAATTCTGTGAATGGAACCACCGCGGCCTAAAACTCTGCCACTTCCTCGAAACTTATGTATAATTGATAGCTTTACCCTGTTTAAATAAATTTGTAATATATTTATGTTTTATTTTTAAGCACTTTTTACAGGACAAACATTGATAACAACAATTTTGTAATTGTTGAAGTTTTTATCCTGTTAAAAAATTCGTTATTACTATTATTATTATTATTATTATTATTATTATTATTATTATTATTAAAATGAAATGAAATGGAGTTACTCGGTGATTAAAAACAGAACACAACGGTTTAAGTTTTAACTTAAAGTTTCGAGCTTGATGCGATCTTCAGACAACTCTGTCAAACTTAAACCGTCGCTTTCTGCTTTTACGTTTATTTAAAATCTTTATATATATGTTGCATAATTAAGTTTTCCTTATGTCCAAAATATCTGCATTACTTTTTTTTCTAATTAGCTTTCTATGTAGTAGGCTTGAATTAGCTTTTATTTTGTTGCTATTTACATATGTCTTCTTGAAATAAATTGATAATTAAGAAATAGTTATTAATACTACATTTTTTTTACCTAGACCCATGTGACATCCTAACACGGTATTTGCATTACCTCGCTTTCATGACAACAAAGATCCCTTCAAGATGGAGCACCGGCCTGCCTCGCCATTTTTGCCGCCAATCGCAGAAAGTGAAATCCTCCAGTTTCATCCAGATTATCAAGATGAAAAAGATCATGACGATCTGGATACTGTTAGCTACAGCTCTTATGACGAGAAAACGAGCTTAATACACTCGGGTAGCTTATCTGTCTCTTACTCGCAAAGTATAAGCAAGTACCAGTCTACACAAGAGCCAGATGCACATAGTTTAGATATAACTGATACCCAACCAAAGGCTCATAACATCACAATTCCGCATGGTTCTGTCATGACGGATTTCCAAGCATCAATGTTCCTGCCTTCCTTATTGATTTCGTCGTTTTCAACTGTCAAACAGTCGTACGATCAGATGGCTCGAAGCATGGCCCAGAGTATGGCAAAGCGATCTATTTACACATCCAAATCGATCGCTTACTCAATTATAGAAAAGCTTTCAGATGACCGCGGAGCTTCGTTTCTATTGACTATATTCAATATTCTACCCGCATTGCTAGGCAGTGCATTGTTTTCCATGCCTTATACGGTCGCTCTTGGCGGCTATCTTACTTTGCCAGCATTTATCATAATTGCGCTTTTATCGGATGCAACTTGTCTACTTCTTGTTGATGCAATGTATGAAGTTTCACCAAGAAGCAAGCGACGTAAGCGAACAAAACTGGACTACGTTGATATCGCCGAAGCCGCTTACGGTCGATGCGGTTCGCGCTTGATGAATTTTACGCTTGTGTTTTACCTTTTTGCCGTAAGTATAGTCAATATTGTATTGATTGGAAAGAGCATGTACACTGTAATAAACAGTTACGCGCAGCTATCGCTTCCAGTGGTGATGTCGATTTTTTCGGTCCTCGTCCTGCCAACGCTTTATGTCCAACGCTTATCTCACCTAGCCTACCTGAGTCTGTTATCCTCTCTAGCTATTTGGATCGGGGGAATCGCATCTGTAGTTATGTTCATCGTTGGAGCTGAATCGTGGAAAGACAACGCTGAGAGCATCCGGCTATTCGACTGGAATGGTTATGCGTTAGCTCTAGGTATTTGGCTTTACACGGTCATTCCGCACACGATTATTCCCCAAGTTGAAGCCTGCATGAAGGAACCTATTCGATTTACAAAGGCTGTGAACACCTCCTTTGGCGTCTCAACTCCTGTCAAGGTGGTATTCGCTGTTGTGGGGGCATTAACATACGCCACATCGACTGCGCCAATTATCACAAATAACATCGTTCAGAATTCCTACCCCGTCAGTGTTGTTATAAATGTCGTCATAACATTATTCGCAGTGTTCAATTTCCCGTTGAATTTTTTCATCGTCTGTGATGCATTTGACTCATTCACGCTGAAACCAAAGCATGTCTCGCTCAGGAAAGGCGGTCAGTATCATCCTTATTGGATATCATTGACCAGGCCTATTCTCGTTGCCATTGCATTAGGTATTGGGCTTGTCTTACCATATTTCGAATTGCTAGTTGGTGTGCTTGGAAGCCTTCTCGGTACACTGCTTGTTTTCATATTTCCATGTGTCTTTCATCTGAAGTTAAAATGGAAGACGTTGTCTTGCATGCAGCGAGCTATCGACATCTTTATTCTCATCATTGGGATTGTAGTTGGTTGTATAGGCCTATTTGCTTCTTTAAAAGGACTTATCCAAGCAGTTAGTTAACGAAATCCAAAGAGTATTGAACAATTAATATAGTTTGTATTATGTTCAAAATATCCCTTCTGATTGATCAGAACCAATTGGTAAACCACGCTCGTGCGATTTTGGAAACCGGTTTCATCTGTTTTGATATCAAATCTCTGGTTAGAGTTAGGGTTAGGGTTAAGGTTAGAGTTAGGGTTAGGGTTAATTATAAATATTTAATGTTATCAGAAATAAGAACCAGATTTTTGGCCACTTTCTCAGCGGAGTCTGGTTTTGTTGTATCCTAATGTAAGTAATTGGTTTTAGTTCCAGTTGATAAAATACTTATTCAACTGGATAGGACTGGCGAATTCCTAGACATTTCCTGACCCTACCTTAAGAATAGACACAAGCAGACCAATTTCATCTAGACAGTTTTTCAAACGAAAAATTTAGAAATAAGCCAAGATTCTGGGATGAACGTCGAAATCAGGGGTTGCGCCTGATGTGGACAGAGACTGTAGCCCTTCCGTCGGGGAAAAATTGTATGCATGGTGGGGAATCTTTATCGAAAATTTGTGTTGGTTTGCTCAGAAAGATACCCTATGCTCTGTTATACTTACATAGCCCCCTGTCGGAGAACGTAGCCCTGCGTTGTGCAATACTGGCGCCACCCTCGCTCTACATAATAGCCCGATTTAAGGACACATATCCAATGAGGTTAAAATGTACAGAATGCAGAAAAACTATTTAGAGACAAAGCTAGAATGTGTTCTGAGAGGAAAGCAAACATAGCGGACTTGATTATATAGGACAAAACTGCCCCTTATTGTAAAAAATGCAAAAAAAGTAAAAATTAGTTAATAGCAGTGATTACGGTAAAAGAGTAGGTGTGTCATGATAAATTTGCTGACAAAATGTGTGCACCATCAATGCACAAACGCACTCCTCAGTGACCAAGAACGTCTTTGGAGCGAATTATTTTCCAAGGAGAGATGTTACGCCTTATACCCCTGCTATTGTAAATGCTTTTGCAATAAAGTACTCGAAACAAGTACACAGTAGGAGTTGCCAGGGCTATAAATGTATACATATACTATACAACATTTCTCCTGACATAAGTGCAAAGCCAAAAAAGTTCTGGTCATTCATCAAAAGTAAGAAGTGTGATGCCATGGGAGTTTCAGCATTGAGAGCTGATAATGGTCTAACATACACTGATAGTATATCTAAGGCAAACATATTGAACAGACAATTTGAATCTGTATTTAATAAAGAAACAAGCCACAAAAGTTTTGCAGACATAGGAGTAAATGCCGCACAAAGTTTATTATCGATTGTAGTGTTGAATGATGGAGCGTTGAAGCAGCTTAAGAATCTTGACATACATAAAGCATCAGGCCCAGATGAGATCCCTGCCCGGCTTTTGAAAGAATATGCTCCACTCATAGCCCCTACCCTAACTAAGATCTTTCAAAACTCCATTGACCAAAGTACCATTCCCAAAGACTGGAAAAAGGCAAACGTAACCCCTCTATTTAAAAAGGGAGACAGATCAAACGCTAGCAATTACCGCCCTATTTCATTAACATGCATCTCGTGCAAAATCCTTGAGCATATCATCTGCTCCAAAGTAATGGACCACCTTCAGAGCCTCAATCTGCTATCAGATGCTCAGCACGGTTTTAGGAGGAAAAGGTCATGTGAGTCCCAGTTGATCCTTGTAATAAACGAGTTAGCAGAGTCTCTTAACAATGGTGATCAAATGGATGTTATTCTGTTAGACTTCCAGAAAGCTTTCGACAAAGTACCCCATCAAAAGTTATTGGTCAAGCTGCAACAGTATGGTATTAGAGGACAGCTACACAGGTGGATTAATAGTTTTCTATCAAATAGATCTCAGACAGTGGTTTTAGAAGGGGCAAAGTCAGAAGAAGTCAAAGTCACCTCTGGGGTCCCACAAGGATCCGTGCTAGGCCCTATTCTCTTTACCATTTTTATCAATGATCTGCCCAAAGTTGTTGACTCTCAATCTCAAGTTCGTCTTTTTGCTGATGATTGCATTATTTATAGACCTGTAACAAAGAGTGGGGATGCTGAGTACCTTCAAGCTGATTTAAATAACTTGATGAGCTGGGCGGAGGAATGGAGTATGTTTTTTAATCCACTGTAAGTGGATGGTATACAGGCATAAAACACATCCAAATTCTAAATTCATCTTAATTCACTTACTGCCTATCCAATTCACTAACAGTTCTAGTCCAGAAATCAATGGAGACCCTAATTTTTATTACAGTTTTCCTCCTTATCAAGGCCCTGCCACAGTCGTTGCAAAATTACTTACCTAGACCATAAACACCTTGCCTATTACGTCCGCTTACCGTGATTGGCAGTAATTTAGATTTACTTCCTTAATTTTACTTTGTTATAATTCATTTGTTTATTTATTTGCTTTGTTATCTTAGATGTACTAACCACAAACCAAACGTAATACCTAATTCTTAGGTCTTGCACAGTAAATTATACAGTAGATAGATAGATATAAAAGTAGGGGGCATACAGGAATGAAGGTTTTTTTCGGCCACATCCTCTATTTGCCTTTATAACGCATCTGCCGAAGTCGTGGTTACCATAACTAATATAAAAGCCATAATGTCCTAATGTTTTACTTTAGCAAAAGAGTGTCCCCCCCCTCGGGGTTACGCCACTGCAAGGACAAAAATATTCCAAATATTTGGTGAATGAACACTGTGACAACAACAACAACAACAGGCATATGCACATGCCCATTCATCAAAATTTTGCAAGCAAATCAATGCTATCCAGTTTAAACAGGTTCTCTGCCGTGAATGAAAGCCAAAAGGTCCAGAATTTCTGGTTTTATGCAGATCTTATTGTTGATCGTACATTAATCAAAGATATCTTTGCTTGTAATTGCTGCTGGTCCATTTACTGCCGAGTTCAAACTGTACTCGCTCCTGTCATTGTCAGGCGAACCCAAACAGGATGACGAGCCAGCATGACGACTCGCAAACAGAAGTTCTTGACAGTGCAAGGTTTGTATGTAACTATTCTGGGCAAATGCGAACACTGCCTTCATGTTCGATCTCGTTCACCAGCCAGTCTTTTTTAATACCTGCCAATGAGAAAATTCACTGATATACTACGACAACGCCAAAAGTTTTTCACAACTGTTTTTTTACTTAGCCTAGTCTTGATGATATTTTATTTCTTTCCCGCTAACTCAGTATTATTCTAGAAAAGTATTCTCTTGATTTCTGATCTTTAAAAGAAAACAATAAAATGCAACACTTTAGACGTCAATGGGAGCATCTGGTCTCGAAAGCTCGTTCCATGAGTCCTTCAGCAATATCCTATTAAATTGATGTCCTGTTATCTAGATACCATGCATGATTGTAAATAAAGTAATTTTTACCTATTTGTACCATCGTAATTAACTATTGTTGAAAATGAAATGTGAATTAGGCCAGGCTAGTAAGTAAGTGGCAAAGAAAGCTATTATCATTTCTCCAAGTTCGTTATTTGTAAAAACTTATCCATCCCCAATTAATTTCAGTCCATTTGATTCTTAGTTGCTTGGAAATCTGTAGGTGTTTTGAATTGAGTTGGCATGGCCATAGCCCAATTTTTTCAGTCAGAAATTAGAAATCTCAGTGTCCCCTTTCTGTCATTTAATAACTGTACCCAAATTGTTGACTCAACTTTTATTTAATGTTATTTAATTCTACTAA
Organism: Catostylus mosaicus; assembly: GCA_964019065.1. NCBI lineage: Eukaryota > Metazoa > Cnidaria > Scyphozoa > Rhizostomeae > Catostylidae > Catostylus > Catostylus mosaicus. The sequence continues at coordinate 3,677,719 of OZ025184.1, read as the reverse complement.
ATTTTAAATTATCCTGCTTAACATTGTTGGATGTCTGATATACAAGCCTTACAAACATTAATTAAAATATATTTATATGATAAGTTATCTGTCTCTCGGTAATGCAGATCTATAATTTATGTATCCCACATGCTCCAATATTAACAAACTGTGTGTAATAACTTAACAATTGGTTAATGAGCAGTATACATATATGGATAAGTAACTTCTCTTCTCCTTTGGCTTTTCATTTTTCTGTAAGATGATCATACATACTAATTTGATTAATTTGCTATATAAATGTAAAAGCCTGCTTTAAGAATCTGGCTATCCTAAATTTGTTTTAGGTAACATTTATATAAGAATTGGCATTGGTATGTAGGAAATTTCTTGAGAAGCCTCCCCCTCAATAATAGAATAATTGAGGAGAGAGCACCCCCTAAATACAGACTACAGACCATAGCAATAAGGCTAACTGGTCAGAATTACATCTAGGAGAATTCAATAGAACAATAAGTAGGGAATAGAAAATATTATATTTATGTAACTAAGAATAATTCATATTTGGTGTTGTTTGTTTGTTTGTTTGTTTGTTTATTTGTTAACCCAGGCTAAGTTTTTACGGCAGCTTTTCAGCTGATGTGGGCCTGGGGCACTAAGGCCTGTGTCCTCAAGATTTCTCCTGAGTACCCATTTACCGACCTCGAAAGGATGGACAGCTGAGGTCTCGAACCCAGTGCCTCTAGGCTCGTGAGTTCGCAGACCTGCGCCTTACCAACTCGTCCACGCGGCCGCCTGTTACAATGTTGTTACACCAGGAATTGTGTAATTTGTTGCAAGAATCATGTTGTGCTAGGATACTAAGTGGTGCAAAACAATGCAATGCTGTTGATTGCAGTGCACTTGCTGATTTTAAAATCAGTTCTGGATTGATTGAATGGTCTTTTACTATTTGAAATTTGCGACATAGGAACATGTGGATAATGATATTAAAGACAAGCACATGTAAATTGCTGGTTGCATTTTGTTACATGGGCACATGTGGATAATGATATTGGGCAGTGTCATCATCATGAGTTCCTCCAAACATTTCCCCCATGTTATCATGAGCAAAAACTGAAATTAAAACTGAAGAATTTTTTTAAGTAGGTGCAAATACTTTCTGTGAATATTTATATTATAGTTAATTATACGCCCACTAAGAATTCAATATCAGGTCAACAAAGGTCACACAAGGTCAATGATCAGATAAATCGAGGAAAGAATGCCTTTGTGAATTGATTCTATGTGTTTCAGTTTTTTTATCAAATTAATCAAAAAATCATAAATCAAATTAGAGTTTAAATGAGAATTTTTGGCAATACTCAGTTCAGTTTGGTCTTGACTGAGAAATGTCTAGCCAAGGGGATATGGGGGCACTTTTTCTAAACAGTGCACAAGTTTTTTTTTCAAATCCTGAGAAGTGATGTAGGGTGGGGTCTTGGGGCAGTACATTTTCTGAGAAATTCTGTAACATGATAACATGATTGACAAACATAAAGAAAAAAAATGATATGTTGTTGCTGTGCAATTGAGTGTATTCGTTACTTTAGAAAAGTGTGGAGGAGGCTACATAGTTATTGATATTAGAATAAATGGTTACAAAACATAAAGTTTTTCATATTACTGATGGTAATCATGGCTTTGGCAGGTGCATTCTGAAAGAGAGTAGAGAGTAAGATCAAAGCTTTTTCCTAGGGCTGCACCCCCATTCCTCATTTCTATCTGCCCCTCCATTTTTCTGAGGGCTGGTATGGGTATTTTCGTGCAACACTATTGGACTTGTTTATTTTTTGCGTTTTGAGATTTTAAATAATCATTGTGTGTGAATCGTGGTAACTTTCAACTATGTGAATGTTTGTGCAACCAAGTCAAGTCAGTTTATTGTGTTTTTCAGTGAAAATTGGCAACATTTTCATTTGATCATTTATCTGATTTATTTGATTGATTTAAGAAATAAGAATGGCTAAAACATATTTATTAGGGAAGAATTAAAAGCATACACTGAATCATCATATGTAAATGGATTTTCACATTATTGTGTGACCTTCCTACTTCTATTGGAATATAAAAAATATAGCGTGTTAAGGAACAACTAATTCTACTTTTTTCAAATCTTTCTGAACACATTTTATGTAGGAGCATTTTTTGTAATCGTATCATTTTGCAAGGGATGTAATATTTATGTGCTCAAATGAGTGGTGTTATAGTGTGCAAACCTGAAAGTATTTTCTGGAATCCTGAAAAACCACATTTATCTTCGTTATTCATTATTTATCCATTTTATTTCTAGACTCTCCCATAATGGCCCTTTTTTATGGTCGTCCTTTGTGGCCCTCTTTTATGGCCCTGGACACGCAGGTGGTTTTATTTAGCCCCCCCCTCTAGTAGTGCTGTATAGCTTTCGACTTGACACTAAGAGAAGTTTCTTTAGAGCTAAGTACTTTTATACCCTGAATCCATTTCGTTTCACATAGTTTAACTTGTGCCTCTCTTCTATTGAATGATCGAATGTGAAGTCATATTTTTAATCTAGTCAATCTTTGTTATCTTAGGGATGCTGAACATGCTGTTGCTTTTTTGGCGACAAAAAGACTTACGACAATTAAAGAAAATAGCATCCTTGATACCGACCGTCGATATAGCGTGAATGAAGACTCTGATTTCAGGGAGAGCATTGAGATGTCAGATGAACAGACCAGTCTTTTACGGTCAGGTCTAATGTCTCGATCATACACTGAGGAGAGCTACCACAAGTACACGGATACTGAGCAGGCACACCATACATATGGACCTTCCGAAACAGTGCCAGAAGCCGGTGGCCAGCTGCTACAGGCATCTGTCATGACAGACCTGCAGGCTTCTCTCTTCTTGCCGTCACTTCTCTTGTCTGGTTACTCTTCTGTGAAGCAGAACTATGATCACATTGTCCAACAAAGCATCGCTCAGAGCGTCTTTCGAAGATCTATTATTGGTTCACGATCAATCATGGTCTCGCTTATTGAAAAGATCTCCGATGATCGTGGTGCATCTTTAAGCCTCACTATAGCTAATCTATTACCATGCCTGCTTGGTAGTTCATTATTCACAATGCCATACGCTCTTCGTGGTTGCGGCTACATCTCAATCTTCATTCTCATTATACTTGCTATGCTGGCAAACTACACTGCATTTCTGCTTCTCGATGCGATGTACGAAACGTCACCACGAAGCCAAAAAAAGAAGCGGGTCCGAGGAGATTATGTAGAAATAGCAAAAGCTGCGTTTGGTCAGAAAATGGCAACCGTAATGAACATTATCCTCGTGTTTTACTTGTCCACGTCAGATATAGTGTTAATGATCTTAATTGGAAACGCATTTTATGCACTGCTTTTACAATACGTGCCTCTGTCAAAGTTAGAAATGACTGCAATATTTTCCCTTTTTGTCATTCCAACTTTGTTTGTCAGGAAGCTGACCCACCTGGCCTACATTAGCATACTTGCAACGTTTGCTGTCATGCTTGGAGGCATGGCCAGTCTTGTGCTCTTTATTTTGAACTATAAATCTTGGCAGGCCAACGCATCGATGATTCCCGCCTTTGACTGGGAGTTCTTCGCCCTGACATTAAGTGTATGGCTTTACACGCTTATTGTCCACTCCATAACGCCGCAAGTTGAGGGTTGCATGCGAGAACCAGCCAAAGTCAAAACCGCCATCTTTGTTTCATTCGGGGTTTCAACGGTTATCAAGATCTTGTTTGGTGTTTTCGGTGCATTAGCATTCGGGATGTCGACAATGTTTCTTGTCACAGATAACGTCATATTGCTTTCCCATCCAGTTGGTTCTCTCATCAATGCTGTTGTTGGTGTATACGCAATCGCTGCCTTTCCGTTAAGCTTTTTTGTTGTTGGTGATACCATTGATTCGGTTATTCTCGGCAAGAATCCCAAGAAGCATATCAACTGGAAAAAAGGTGGAAAGTATCATTATCTTTGGATTTTTGCATCTCGAGTACTCGCAGTTGGTTTTGGTATGGCTATTGCTGTTAGTATTCCATATTTTGGCCCAGTAGTTGGAATATTAGGAGCCATATTAGGTACATTACTAGTCTTTTTCCTACCCTGTCTCTTTCATTTGAAAATCAAATGGAATAAGCTATCTGTTTTCAACAAGGTATTTGAGATAATCATAATCATCGTAGGCATTACTGCTGGCTCCATAGGACTTTATGCTTCAATAAAAAATCTATATAAAGCTATTAAAGGGTAAACTAACAGTTGTTTAGACTAAACGATAGGAGAAAATAGGAGAAAATACCATACCTGACTCAATCAGATGACCCGATAAGATCGGAACAGACGTGACAAAGAAAGTTGGCCTACGATCAGACGTTTTTAAATCAGACCAAACCAGACCAGACCAGGTCGGATCAGCCCGAATCAGACTAGACCAAACCAGACCAGACCAGACCAAACCAGACCAGATCAGGTCGGATCAGCCCGAATCAGACAAGACCAAACCAGACCAAACCAGACAAGACCAGACCAAACGAGACTAGGTCAGATTAGCCCAAATCAGACTAGACCAGGCCAGGCCTTTGTTGGACTCAAAGCCACTTTTAGCATTTGTTCCCGTTAATGTGTAATGATGTATAGCCACTAAGAGGTTGGACGCAAGCACGGACTTCACTTTTCAGCGGTTTTTGGGGGATGACTCTCCCTCCCACCCACGAAAATATCGGCTGCTTGCAGGGAAAAAATTAGCGCTCCCGAGCATATGTGGCATCATTTCACGATTTTGGCTGGACAAAGAGGGACTTTGCAGCGCAAATTTGCCATCACCCTCATAACACAGAGCATGAAGTGACGCCCCTGGACAGAAGGTAGCTACCCTTTCTAACTTGTGGAGATTTAAATAGCCCCTCTCTCATATAAATCATCATCTTGGCTACACCTCTGTCCGATAGTCGAGCTGTCTGTAATATCATGTGACATTTCTAAGTAAGGACAATTCAGCAAGAACACGACAGCAACCGATTGATGGGTTATCGGCGAAGGATGGTGAGGATAAATGGAAAGTAGTGGCTGGGTTTCGATAAAACGGTGTTAAACTGATGACCTCATCTTGATTAGAACGACCAAGGTTAAATCCCTTCCATCTTGTAGAGAAAATAACGTCCTCTGTGTTTAGCCCAAATCGACCCATATCGGCATTATATCACAGAGTGGGTTGCGCTTAACCCTTTCGCACCCGGATTTATTTTCTGTTAAAACCCATATAATTCTACGCTTTTCAGGAGTAGCATAGTCAAATGACGTAGGTTAAAGCTTAAACTATTATAGAAAACTACCATCAGAACATTTACAATATTTTGTACTTAAACCCGTGAAAAATTATCTTTTCCGGTGTTTGTCATTGGACCATATTGCCCGTCCAGGGGTTAAAGGGTTAAAGTAAGGGACACATTTCAACTTGATTCGTAGTATCCATTGTCTTTGGTAGCAGGGAGAGAGACCTTACTCTTCGACCCCCGGAAATTATGCAGTTGTGCAGTTAAAGCAATAACGCCTCCTGAATTACAAGGGGTGCAAGTATTGATAATGTGGGAGCAAAGGAACGCTACTAATGCCTAGAACCAGGTGCATCCAAATACTGGAGGGATTAGTCTCCCCCTTTTATGAAATAACTTAATCTCGTTAAAGGTCTTTGGGTCAAATTGTCCCTCAGAGGATGAAAGGGTGAAAAGAGAAGGAAGCTTTTTAATAAACCTTTTTCGATAATTATGATATACATGTATTATTGTATAGGTGAACGAAAATACTGTGAATATCTGTTTGTTTAGGCACTTTTTTGTATTGTTTAGCATTAGCCTTTCCTTGCTCCTCTACAGAAATAAACTGCTTTTATATTATTAGTCGTCTGTATGATATGCAGTATGATATAAAGGAGCAGAACAGAGACGCTAGTGAAAATGGTTAATTTATAGTTTGAAACATAAGTCAGTAGTTGCTTATATGAAAGAGTTGAGAATAATCATTGCAGCAAAGCAAGGGTAAGGCAAAGGCAGTCGTTGCAAATCATTGCGACGCTCGCACATGTTTCTTCTAAAAATGTTTAGGAGCTATGACGGGGGTGCGATTGTTTTAAAATGCCTGATTTTTTCTGTCAAATAATGAGCGACTTTTTTTGGCTTGTCTGTATCATATTCCCGTGCATTTTGATGTCTGCACCCGTAGCTCTTTGCCGAGAGTTGCTTAAGCTTTGACTGCCATAGAAGGTATTCGATATTAAAGTTGATTAATTAAGGTGCTGATTAGCCAAGGTACGCTAAATAGAAAAAATTCAATAAAAGATTTTTTATACTTTACCCCGACTTGATGTATTATTTATGAGTGCAATGTTTAGATTAGAATTAGAATTGAGTGGTGTCATGTGCCTATAGTTGGATAATGATCTCTGCAGCATTTATTAAAGTTAAATGTCGTATTTAGGAAAATGAATAGAATCTATGAGAAAAAACAGTTTCTCTTTGTTTTACTGTGTATCCCAACCAAATGATGGTACCCCCCCCCCTACGGTACCAAAGCCGTCACTACCAGGAGTGCACAAATGGGGCCTGGCGGGGCAAGTAAAAGGTCAGTTGTGTAACCATAACTGTGCTGGTCTTTTGGAAAAGGCCCCCGTTCTTTCATATTATTCTTAATTTGCCCAAGCAGTACTGTATATACCCCAAGGAACCAAAGCTATCGTTATAGTTATTGCTCAAAAGGGGCGAATTCCAGATTTTCGGCCCTTGAAAACTGAATGATTTAATACCATAAGTTGTAGTTTTAAACTTTGGAATCAAAAGGGGATTTTGAATACGAAGGTTATGAGTCGTTGTTTTTTGTAAAAAATAGTCTTTCATAAAAATAGGATTTAGATTGTTGAGAGTTTTATAAACTTCAAATGCTCTAATTGATGTAATATGGATGGTAGATTTTTCGAGTCGGCAAGTAGCTCCTCATAGGGAGATGAATAGTCAGAGTACGCAAGACGTAGTGCTCTCTCATTTATTTTCTCCAGTTTATCTTGGCTTGCTTTGCTACATAACATCCATATTAATGGGCAATAGTTAAATTATCTTCCCCTCCCCCCATATGCCTTGCTATTTGTTTAAGGGAATTTAACTGTTTGGCTGCTTTTTTACAAATTTTATCGATGTGAATATCAAACTTAAGATTCTCATCGATTTCAACACCAAGTAAAGTTACATTACTATCTAGTGTTATCTTAAATTCATTGTTAATTTCAATTTTTCTATATGCTAAACCTTATTCCCAATGGCAGTCATTTCATTTAATTTAAACCAGTCTAGGCATTTATTTGTGTTTGTTTTTAGAAGTAACAATAATTCATCAGTGTTGGTTGCAGTGACAGAAAGTGTGTTGTCATCAGCAAAATTGCATAGGGCCCCATTACTAAGATAATAAAAAATATCATTTATGAAGATATTAAATAGCAGAGGACCGAGTATTGATCCTTGTGGTACCCCTTGTCCTAGCTTGCCCCAGGTGCTGTAATGTCCTTTAACTTTGACTCTTTGTTTTCTGTCAGTACGATAATCTTGTATTAGTAAGAGAGAGTTCATTTCTACACCGTAGGCATGTAATTTTGCCAAAAGAAGATTTTTAGGCAGACAGTCAAAGGCTTTTGATAAATCCATTAGATTAGCACCGATATATTTGTTGCTTTCTAACCCTTTTTTCAAGTCTTCAATAAGTCTAAAAAGAGCATGCTGCGAAGAAAAGTGTTTTCAATATGCACATAGATAAATTGAAACCATTTTCTTCAAGAATGGGAGAGAGTTGAAGTTCTATTTCTTTTTCAAACACCCTTGAAAACGCTGTTAATAGACTTATAGGCCTATAATTTTCTTTGTTAAAGGGGTCTTTTTTCTTATATATCGGCGAAACTATGACCTTTTTTAACGATTTAGGAAAATTTCTTGTCTATGAAGAATGCATTTATTATAATGTTTAATAGGGGCTGCAGGATGACGTCGACTGAAGCCTTTAAGAATTTTGCATTTATCATGTCATGTCCATTTGCCTTCTTATGATTAAGATTAACAATAATATGTCTTAGTTCTCCTTTAGTGATTGGTTGATAGCTTTGGGTTGAATTATTTTTCAAACTGCTTTTGATTTTAGTAATGCTTGAATGCTCCTGAAAATGTCTTAAAATGTCTGTGATCGTTGATTGCTCAGTCAATTCATTGAAAGCTGAATTCGTGTTTGACCTATGCTCACAAAGTAGTTATTCATAATTTCAGCAACATATTGAGGATCACTAATAAGACAATCATTATCGGAGCTAGTGATTTCCGAGTCACCTTGAGCTTTACAAAAAAAGTATGGCTTCAATTCTTTCCAAAATGTTTTAGGATCCAGCATCCCATCCTGGCAGATCTTTGCAAAATAATCTGATTTAACACATTGTCTAATATTCGCACAGTGATTTCGCTGTTTCCTAAACTTTTCGAAGTTTTCTTTTGATCTACATTTATTACAGATATTTTTTAACTTGGTTCGTATCATTATTGCTTCCCGATGAACGTTGCTAAGGGGCTTACTATTCGAACGTATTGTTTTACACTTTAATGGTGCATTTTTATTAACAATGCTGTTGAAAATGTCCATGAAGCAAGTGAATGCTTCATTACCATCTTGTATGTATTCACAGAGATAAAATGGTGCTGCAAGTAAATCTTGGCAGAAACTCTCCTCCGTGAATTTGCTCAAGTCTCTGTAATGTTTAATTTCTGGGTGGTGCTTGGGCAAGCAAGATTTTCATGTCGTCAGAATTAGCTTATGAAATTTACTTAAACTAGTTTCAATTGTTATGCTGTATTTGAAATGATTCTTACGATTTGTTAAAATTATATCAATAGATGATGGGTTACAGTTTGGCTTATACAAGCATGTTGGCACTTTTATAAGATTGGTTTGTCCTGAAGAGGCGCATATTGTTTTAAGATATGGATTTGAGGGTGTCAAATTTACATCGCCGATTGCAATGAAATTTTCATAATTTGAGGTTAATTTATCAATTGATTTTATCAAAGTATTTTGAAAGTATTCATTATAAACATGTATATGTTTTCCAACCTGACCTGTTTAAAAGATTAAAATAAAATAAGAAATAATACAAATTAGAAAAGAAATTTACTAACCTAACCCAATTTACCATGTAAAATAAAACTAAGGCTATTAAAAGAGATCGTAAAGATGAAATAAAAGTTGTCCCCGACTATAGCTGTTCTTTCAAGGTTTTCAGGGAGGGGGCCAGTTTAGTAGCTCTTTCTAGACTGTTCCACAGTTTAGGACCGCGATAAGAAAATGCCTTTTGGCCATTTTCGTTTTTATCAGCGGAATCTTAAGATCGGTTTTTGATGAACGCAGAAACCGTTATCCATCGTCTTTAGCAGATTTTACTTCCTAATTCCCATCATTTGCAGTTCAGGGGTTATATTTGCCGCGGCTAAAACCCTTAAGGTTGGCCCTTAAGGCTAATCAAAGCCGGACCAAATTGGGGACTGGGGCGGATTGTCCCCTTAAGAACCACAAATTGCCATTTCTTCGGAAATTTGTCCTGATTTAAACAATAGGTTCAGCAATAGGCTATTGCCCTGGAAACAATAGGTCAATTGTTTTACATTGTCGGACATTTCGTCTTTCTTGCCCCCCCCCCCCCCGTTCGAAAATGCATGAATTCGGCCCCGAGGCTAATGAGTAAACATAACGTGAAATCGATTTCAGGCGCTTATATTTCCCAAATTTCGGTAAATAAATTTTAGTTAGGCAGTTGATGAACAGCGCAAACTGGTTTAGAAAACTTTGGTACTACATATAAAGGAAGTACTACAGAGAGTTATTTTAAGATTTAAGTAATGAATAAGTTTGCTATCATACAAGCATATTGCTTTGTGTTGTAATTTAGCATCTGAGGCTGGAATGTTCTAATGCTAGAATTTTCGACGGCACAGCATGATGAGGTACCATTCAGAGCTGAAAAGTGGAGGGCCATGCCCCCCCCTCCCCTCATCATCGAAGACAATGGTTTGTACTCGTTTTCGATACGAAAGTTTGCTTTGATTTCCATTTACAAAATTTCCATTCAATCCTTACTAATACCTAGCTATGTTTACCTCAACTGCTTTTAGGAATTCAAATTGTTGCGAAATTCTTCGAAGAAAGATATGTTTCATAAAACTCTTTTGAGTGCAGGCGCCCAAGTAAGTATCTATTTTCGAGGGGTGTTACAGGTAGAAAACTTCCTTGTAACTTATGGGTAGTAGAAGAACGGGCGAAGACGTGTTTCTCGTTGAGAGACTTGGAACTGAGACTGACTCATCTCATAAAAACAACAACAACAATATATATAATACAAACGGAAGTTACACATGATATACTAGCGTCCAGTCCTACTACGGGGGAGCCTACTACGGGGGAGGGGGTGCTTTCAAAAGGTCAAATGTAAGCCACAATAGACCAGATTTGCGAAATAGCAGTTATTTTCAGTTATTTCTCACTTAAAATTTGAGCAGGATCGGCTCTTCCTGCTGCCTGTAACACGATGTTGCAACTCTGATCCAAGTTCGATGATCCAAGTTCAGAGCCAGTTCGGTACCGATTTTATCGCTTTCCAATAGCAACTGGAACCGAATGTTTGGTAGGGTCTCACATCCCCTGCAATCCCCTTAATTTGCGCCTCGTTGCATTGGCCTGTTCATAAGTTATGCAATGACAATTTCAGCACAGGTGATTTTCTACATGAGGTAAAATAAATTCTGAAAAAAACGTGATAACATAATGACAAATAATGAAATATTTTGTATTGTTATTTCTTTTCAACAGCGTTTCGATAATCGTAAGTAAATACAAGCTAAATCTATTATGGGTGAGAAAAAAATTAAACGACATTTTGAAATTAACTTTGTTTGATGTGGACTAAAAATGAACATTCAATTTTCCTCCTTTTCATAATATTTGAAAGCGGTAAAGATTTTCAGTAGAAAACAATCAGTAAATACCCTCTCCTCCTTTCGAACTTATAATTACTTTCACATAAATATTCATTAAATAACAGTAAATGGATTCTTGCAGCTGCGTTTTGTCTCCAAAGTTTCCTGATTGAACAAATTTTGCTGTGTTGATTGTCGAGAGTCAGAATTCAAGATGTTGGCAACCTTGGCAGGGTAAGTTTCTCAATGTATCAAACATTATTTCATTTTGGTGTGGCTTAATTGTGGTCCTGTTTTTCTCCTCTACCCATGAACGAATTTCACTTAGAAGTTTTTAGATACAATTTTGCTTTGGATATTATTTTATACAAGAGAATCTGATAACCAAATGGATTGTATTATTAGGTATTTCTCCACGACAGCAATCCTTGTGTCGTTAGTCTTCTTCCCGCCATCAGAATCCCGTGTTTTGCGAATTGGCTGCACAGGTTTCTTCAACTTTTCAATTGAGAATCAAGGCTTCTTGCTCGAGGGGTCAGTGATTGAGGAATTTCACGACGTTGGCTTGTTCGAATGTTATGAACATTGCTTTTTTGAATCTCGCTGCAAATCCATCAATATTGAAAGCGGAGATTACGGAATTTGCCAGCTCAATAATGCATCAAGCTACGATGTAATGGATCGTGTGAGTCTAACTCCAAACAGCAACTGGAATTATCGCAGTACAAATTTCTCCGATCGCTTAGTGAGTTATCTAAATTTCCTATTGATTGTGTTGTTGTACCCTGAGTACCAGTGCCTCGAAAAAGTCACAGACAGAGGATAAGCTTACGCTTGGGAAATTAGGGGGAAAGGATATTATTACCCTATCCTCACCTCTTTTTCCTACCTCTTCCACCCCCCGTGTTTTTTTGAGACTCTAGTACTATGGGTAATTGTGTAGTATTTGCCTCATATATTTTGTCCTTCCATCCATTCATTTGGCAACTTGCTCTTCTTCTGCCGCGCAGGGGTGGCGCTAGGGGGCAAAACATGATGTGCCGACAATCAAAGAAAAGCTGGAGCTCTGACGATTTTCGCGAAAAAATTGCCGATAAATCTTTTAAATTTGATTGCCGTGTGTCTTTAAAGTCATATATTTTGTTTCGTACAATAAGGCTATTCAAATGGACTAGATGCGCTAAAAAATGGACCCTTTCGTACTTTTATCCATTAAATTCCCTTAGAAACCTGAAAATATCACATATTTCCTCGATTCTTACGCAAATTACGTGAACCAGTCTTAATCTGATGCCTTCCACATCCTGGAAAGATGGATCAGGCAACGGTTTTCAATTCAATCTTCGAACAAAATTTCCAACGTTGGCAAGTGGAGACAATTTTTACCGCAGTTTAAAGTTTTATAGTAAGGTTTATCTGTGATTAACAAAATGCGTAATCTAGATCGTGTTTTGAAATACAGCTTGGACGAAACTGCAAGTCACTCAACCCTTGTACAAAAGACCAATACTGCATGGATACATGTGACTGCCCTGGTTATGAATGCATAGATTGTGTGGACAATAACAGGGGAATTCATTGTAAGCATTTCACTTTTATTCATGTTTATCATCTAGGGACCCGCATCGCACTCCAGTATTTCCCGAGACGGTCCAAAAGTGTTATATAAATTGCTAAATACATATACACTTTCAGTATAATACACATATATAGTTACTCAGAAAAAACTTCAACTTTAAAACGTTTCGACATTCGTTTCGTTATTACTGATGAAGACGAAAGTCGAAACGTTTAAAAGTTGACGTTTTTTTCTGAGTATCTATTTTATATTTAAAAATTTCTACGTGGTAGAGCTTATGAATGTTTTAAATCATGTAATTCTAAAAGTGTATATATATTATATATTATATATAAACTCATAAGCTAGCGAAACTCCTGGTTTTCTCCTTTTTCGGTCTAAACTGGAACATTTTAATATATCATACATTATATATTATATATTATATATTATATATTATATATTATATATTGTTTATTATATGTTATATATTATATATGAACTCAACAGCTAACGAACAACCAGGATTTCTCCTTTTTAGGTCCAAACAGGGACATTTCGATTTTCAACCCAAAAAAATTGAAATTTGATATTAAATCAATTCGGCATTGGCTGACATTGAGTAAATATACTAACCACAAGGGTGCTACCAAATTGTAAAATTATGAGTCTTCACCGTGATTCGCACCCACGCTCACCACATTCGTAGTAAAACGACCAATCCATAAACGTAGTCGGTCCAAAATAAAATATATAATGAAAGTCGTAGCATCTAGAGTATACATCTAACCAGAAATTGGATGAGCGTTCCTGATTAGAGAATCTTCTAAAAAGGCAATCAGTCTTAATGAGGGTTAGTTAACAGGATATTTTGAATCTTTATTGCGAAGCTACAGCAATATAGAATATGTTGGCAATGATTTTTGATGCTATCTGGGCAGCCTGCTGTGCTCTGTAGAAGCATCGTATGGCCTGGTATAATATCGATACGTTTACTTCTATATTTGGCTTTTCCTTTACCATCTTGTTTTTTGCCGTTATGCATTGTATTTATTTATTTTATCGACTTTCAACGCAAGCACCATAAATATATTCTGATGCTTGAACGGGAAAAACCCAGGACGTGCTCGTACCCAGGACAACTCTTCAATGTTGTACTCAATATAGTACTCTGACTGGTTAGTAGTTAGTTGGTATTTATTAGTTTTAGTCTTCGATATAAAATATGACGTCATCCGAACCTAGCCGCAATACAATCGTTACTTTGATTGATCAAAAACATTACAAATTGGTCTGATGAAGTTTGCAATGATAGTTTTTGGATATGAAATTCTAACATTGTTAAACTGTAAGATAATTTCTGTTAGTTGGTATTTATTATTTTTACTTTACCGGATAAACTATGACGTCATCCAATTTTTAATAAAATTTAATATATTATTGTTATGTAATATGACAGTCTAAAGGTCTAGCTTAATAACTTAACAACTTTTGCACCACAGCAATTTTGATGATATTGTTTTTTAATAATTTTATTAAAATGCAATTCTTTTACTTAAAAATGAATATGAACTGAAATGAGACGGAATGAATTTTGAATAAGAAATTGGCTCTCAAACAAATGCAAATTGAATCATAAATCTGTTTCACTGATTAACTCATAGCCCCCTGTAGAGGCCATATGGCCCAGTATAAGTTGCTGTAAATCAAAGAAATACCTGGGGGCAACGTTGTCAAGATTTGTACAAGACATGCACTGCAAGTTTATCAAAACAAGGATATTTTCTGTATCAATGTACCCCCTTGCATCATTTGCTTTCACAGTTATCTGTTTGTGAGTTCCAAATGGCATCAGGGGGCAATGAGTTAAAGTTGGATGATGATTCCCACTTTCTGATTAATCAAGCTAATATTACATAATGATTTAATAACTGCTTCAGCTAAATAGCTGCATCGTTAATGTATTCTATGGAGTGTTTATCGCATGTTTTCTAAATACAGTTAACTTTTGCACGAAGTTTAATGTTGTCCTAAATTATGAATTCCACCTGCGTCATCTAACCTGTTTTACAGGCACGTATAGGTGGTCAAGTTCTTAATATTTCCTGACCCTAATTTTATCCAGCAGGCACAAACAGATAATCTTGATCTCAACAGTTATTTGCAAGAGAAATTTGCAAAAACGCCAACAATTTGGGACGAGATCTAACATGAAGGCTTTAAAAAGTACACTGAAAACCAGTTTAACGAACGTGTAATAATAACAACGGGGCAGATGTCTTTTTGGCTATATGCATGAAAAGAAAAAGCTTGAAAATTTTGTTAGCACGGGAAAGATTGAAGGAAAGAGAGCTCGTGGCAAACAAAGAAGAGGCTAGAGTGCGGAGAGGAATGGGACAATTTTTGCCAGGAAGTGGAATCATCCAGCATACCAAGGGATCAGGTCAGAGCAACTGTAGGAGGGGGGCATGATCGTCAACGTTGATAGGCAGGATTTATAGAAAGATAGATAAATGGATAGATGGAAAAAATTACAAAGTTAACGAGATGCAGAAAAACCTGTTATTGGGACAAAGCTTGCACAGGTTTGGAAAGAAAAAATCTGCGACATAGCTAGAACCTGCCTATGGCAAAAAAAACACCCTCACTTGGTATATTCAATATTTTATATCAGCAAGGGATCTTAGTTAGGTTAATAAGTTGAATCAACCAGACATCCGGACACAAAATATAGTATAACACAACTTGTAAATTTCCAGACTATCTTGCCTGGACCTTATTAAGTTTTGATATTTTTTGGTAAGTAGAGGCCAATGCGAGAGGGGTGGGCGTACCAATCAACTTATAGTCACCATACAAATAGATCTAACCCTAACCCAAATTTATACGGTTTTTCCAAGTACAGCTCGTTTAACGTTAACAGAGAGGCAACCAATAACTGCCCTTTTTTTTCAGTATTGTTCGTGAAAAGTATTTTGTCACTCACTTTTAGGCAATCGATGCGCAACCAGCCCCTGCAAGAATGGAGGCACTTGCAATGAAATGATAAGAAAATTGTGTCACTGTCCTGTTGGTTTTTCTGGAGAATTTTGCGAAATAGGTATGCTACTCGTGATATTGTCAGGGGTGAATTAAGGGGGGTTCCGGGTTTCCAGAAACCCCCCTTACCACTTTAATATTATTTGGATATTAGTTTAAGACTCAGAAAGATAATTATTGTATTTCTTGTGTTTTAATGCAATAAGGAAAGAAAAATTTAGGATCCTTAGCCATTTTCAGGCCTCTGAAAATGCAAAATCTCAGGAGCTTCTGGGGGCTTTGCCCCCTGTACCTCCACCAGAGCACAGCCCTGGACCTACAAGGGGCCTTAGGATACCCCTAAAGCTCCAGTCTACAAGCTACGGTCTTCCACCACACTATCAAATAACATCTAAATCTGGAAACCCCGCCTCTAAATTTCTAGATCCACCACTGATTGTTATTGATTAAGGTCTATCAATCGATCAGAAACGTTAAAACTGACTGGTTGTATAAATTGCGGAAACTCTCGAGTCCGGAATATACAGGGAGTCTGGAATAAACGGGAGGTTTAAAATTTCACAAGAATTTAGATAAAAGGGGAGTCAGGAATAAAGACGAGAGGTTGGCAAAAGCGTAAGATTAATAAACTGGGAGTCTGGAATAAGATTTGGGAGGTTGGAAAATAGTTACAAAATCAGCATGATTTTGCCAAAGTGACGGAGAATAAATAATAAAGTCAACTTGAAATTGTAAAGCCACTTATCCCTTTCACCCCCGTGATAATACAGTCTTTCATTAGCAACTTCTGCATTTTGCTGGATTACAGGGGGGATACAATCGATCGTGTTGGAGCAAAGAATGTGAAAATACATAACAGCTCCCCTCCTAAGAAATTTCTCACTGATGATCTTAGGGCCACATCAATAGGGAATAAAGAGTTACATGGGGGTTTACAGATGTGAGTTTGAAGATTTATTTGCAGAACTGCAGACGAAACTTTAAAGCGCCAAAAACTTTAATTCACTACTTACTCAAAATATTCCTGATTTAGGGGCAGAACTATATTAAACCGGCTTACGGCTACACGCAATGTTCGAGAAACTAATGGCGAAACTTACACGGCTCGAAACTTTACGACTAAAATAACTGTCCTATATGAAAACACAATTTATAACAAATTCTCAATCCAAAAATAATAGCCACGTACTGGACATTGCGTACGATGATACAGTCATAATGCGAAGTCTCTTTTGATGGGCAGTTTTTGTCATGACAATATGCTCTCTTTGCTACATAGACAACTGCGCAAGTAACCCCTGCGGAGCACACGGTACATGTTCTGCAGATGGCAGTAGATATTCCTGCTATTGCCGTGCTGGTTTCAATGGAGTAAACTGCGAAAGAGGTGCATACTTTTGTTGCTCAATTCACTTTAATATGTGTACATCTGAGCATGGGCATAAATTGATGATGATATGACATGAAATTAATTGACATGACATGACATGACATGACATGACATGACATGACATGACGTGAAATGACATGACATGACATGACATGACATGACATGACATGACATGACATGACATGACATGACATGATACGATGTGATATGATCTGACATGACATGAAATGACATGTCATGACATGAAATGACATGATGTGATGTGATATGATCTGACATGACATGAAATGACATGATGTGATGTGATATGACCTGACATGACATGAAATGGCATGATGTGATGTGATATGATCCAAGATAATACAATATGATTTAATAGGACAGGTTAAAAAGCTACCTTATCAAAGCCTACTAATTCCAGGAATTTGATTAATGACATCATATAACAAGGAAAGATTAAAAGCCTGCAAAATTAAAAAGTGATAGTTTTTTCTTTGGATATTAAGATATAATCCACATGTCAGGAACCCACCATGTGCTGCAAAAGTCCGACACAAAACCTACAGGGTGAATAGTCTTATGGGGGGGGGGGGGTTAAACTAGATACCCTTGTTAAACAATTATTGCTTTCCCTGGCGAGACTAGTAATGCAAATGATAATGCGAATGTGAAATGGAACTGATGGTTGTTATCCGAATCTAATTGAAAGAACTTTGTTGCAGGTAACTGTAGTTTTGATGATGACGTCTGTAGCTGGAAACGAGGTGGTGATTTTAACTGGAAAAGAAAGAAAGGCGCAACACCTTCCGTTTCAACTGGTCCCGCATCGGCACCTTCAGACAGTAATTTTCAAGATTTTTAGATTTTGTCCATAATAGTCCAATTAAAAACACTTCATGGGCAGTTCCTTGTAATCAGTGAGGATCTTGTTGAAGAAATGAAGAAGATGTTCTTAACCTATGCTTACTGACGACTAGCCATATATTGGCAGGGCAACAACCCTGTAGAATTTGAATTCTTCGTATAAGCAAGAATATTGTTTGATTAATTGAGGGACTGATTTGTCAATGCAGTGATTAATTGTTTTATTGATGAATTGATTACTATGACTGATGGTACGAATTGCTGCCCGAGAATATGTTTGATTGAGTGACGGTATGAATGATTGGCCCACTAAGCGAATCATTAATTGATTGATTGGTTAATTGATTGATCGTTTGATTGATCGATTGATTAATTGATTGATCGTTGGTTGATTAAGTGATTGATTGATTGATTGATCGTTGGTTGATTGATTTATTGATCGTTGGTTGATTGATTGATTGATTAATTGATTGATCGTTTGATTGATCGATTGATTAATTGATTGATCGTTGGTTGATTGATTGATTAATTGATTGAGTGAATGATTGATTGATTGAGTGATTGATTGATCAGTCGATTGATTGATTGATTGGTTGATTGATTGATTGATTGATTCATGGATTCATGGATTCATTGATCCCTTGATTGGTTGATTGATTGATTGATTGATTGATTGATTGATTGATTGACTGATTGATTGATTGATTGATTTATTGTCTGACTGATTGTTTCATATTTCATTTTAGGCAAATATGCTTGGATTGAAGCATCATTTCCGCGCAGACCTGGCGACAGGGCATCAATGTACCAAACATTTTCATTTACGAACATATATTGTCTGCAATTCATTTACCACATGTATGGATCTGACATTGGCCAGCTGAACATCTATGAAGATTCGGTCTTAATTTGGAGCATCGCCGGAAATAAAGGGAAATCTTGGCATTCAGCTGCTGTAAGCATTGGCATCTTTAACTATACAAATGCGTCTGTGATACACAAGAAGAAGGTGAGTAGCCTCATTAAGAATGGGTTTTTTTATGGTTGCCGTAAAAGGTATCTTAGTATCACGTAGGATGTGACACAACCCCAACAAATTTACCATCTAGTCAGAGCTGGTACCAGACTGCGTTAAAATCAGCCCCAAACTGGCTCTGAATTTCAATTATTCCTCTTTTTAAAGTCTAAAGCAGAGTTGTAAAATCATTTTATATGAGAGTTGACCATAATAATAAGTCCTGCTCCCTGGGTGTTTTAAAAAATCAATACAGGGTTGAATATTTCCTTTTATATTGTAAATATTATTTTATTGTAAATAGATTTTTAATATTATGGTTTCTCATTTTCTAGTGTTTTAATTGTATTTTGTAATTAGTTTTTATTGGAGGGCTACTTTGAAGACAACTCCGGTTGAAAGCAACCATTCTAAACAAATCATGTATGAAATTTGAAAATATGAAACATGAAATATTAACAGGAAAAAGGTTATTTTTTATAAAGTGGCAACAACTGCTCATTCAAAAATTTCGATCCCTGGTGGCAAATACTCGACCCTTTGCAGCCCAAAATTCGGTCCTCTGAACTCACACACCCCTAAAAATAGTTATGCATTTACAAAATCTGATACTTAAAATTTGATATTAACACTAAATTTATTTTTGAAGGTAACTATTGAAGCGGTGCGAGGCAATGGCTACGAAGGAGATATTGCTATAGATGATGTATACGTCACCGATGGAGTTTGCGAAACTACACCCCCATATGCGCAAGACGAATGTAACGAGTGCTATATTTTGTTTGATTTTGTCTATAAATGCATCGTTAAAAGCAGGGATGCCTATGTGGGGTTTGAAGGGGTGTTACACAGGAGGATTTCAATTTCTATCAAGAGATACTATTATGATTCAGCAAAATACCGTCAACGTACTTGCTAGTAATTCTATGCCTATGCAACATTCTGCTGAGAACCCTTTTTACAATATGATTAAGTCACTAATCTTATCTTATCACTCATCTTATCTAAGCTCCCCCGGCCCCCCTCTGGTTCCGTCCCTATTGTTCTGTTCCAATCAAACTCTAATTCAAATAAGTTTCTGATCTTATCTCAGCCTTAGTGAGAAACTCACTTGCTGTTTACTTTCATTTGTTTCACCCAGTCGGGTCAAAGTAAAGGATAAATTGAATCACGGTCCAGCTAGAGTACACACTCCCTTAGCAAAAGTAAATGGATATCAAATAAAGCCGGGTCCAAGTCATGTGCATAAGAATCAGTGAAATCTGTAGGATCAAATTTCTATTTTGTTTGGAGAGACTTAATGGCTATAGTTATGAGTGCTTGGGTACCTCAAACAGGCCCAAAATTAGCGCATATAGTTTATTTAAGTGGCCTCGTTGTACGAAAATAAATATACAATTTCAAAGAGACCAGAATCAAGTTAAAGAATTTGACAATATTTCTCTAAAATCGATGGTACTCTAGCTTTTCTGAGAAAATAAGCACATGTTTTGGCCTCCAGGCAACCCCTGGATAAAGGCCTTTTCCTGGCCAGGAGCATATCAATTAAATAGAACGCAAATATAGACTATAACCCTACGATTGAATGTGTCGTCATATTTAACATTTCAGGGGCTCTTACTTCGGGATGTTCCAGTAATCCTTGTCAAAATTCATCAACCTGCCAACCCACTACAGGTTATGGTTACAACTGTACATGTGCCGATGGCTACACTGGTACCTTTTGTGAAACAAGTAGGTTGTTTTAACAATTCTATCTTTCAATTCTTTAACCCTTTCACCCCCTGGGGCGATAATATGGCGCAATGACTTTCAGCAACAAATGCTCATTTCTCATTTCTTGATAATGTGTTTGCTAAGTATATAAATTCACCTACGATAAAAATACTTGTAAGCTCTCCTTACTCTAGCTTCATGAATTCAAGTACCTCTTGAAATATGACGATTTTGATAGTTTAAAACAAACTCGAATTCGATGCAATTACAAAACAGGCATCAAGATAATAAAAAATATCAATCAATAGCTAATGTTGTGAAAATTGTAAAACATCGATTTTTTTCTCAACAAGTGAATCTCGGTTTCAAGACTTTTAGATTGTGGTGGATTTAGAGAGGGTTCGTGGAAACAAAAAGCTAACAATATATTCGTAGACGCTACATCTCCCCCTTTTCTAGAATGTGACTTTATTTGATTTTATTCGCAAACTCAATTGAAATTCCATACATTTTGTCTGCAATCTGACCCCAAAAAAGTTGTCCTCTATCTGACCCAATATAAGTCATCCGCAATTTAATCCCATATTAGTTGTCCGCAATCAGACCCCATGTAAAGTGTCCGCAGTCTGACGCAATTTAACCCAAAATAAGTTGTCCGCAATCTGACCCAATTTAATCCCATATAAGTTGTCTGCAATCTGACCTGATATAAGTTGTCCGCAATCTGATCCCATAGTCCCATATAAATTGTCTGCATTCGGACCCAATTTAAGCCCATATAAGTTGTCCGCAATTTGACACAATATCAATTGTCCGCAATGAGGTCCCGCATAAGTTGTCCGCAATGTAACTTTATTCAATTTAGTCCGCGTATCACATTGATTTTTTTTCAATTACTCTTTTTCAAGACTTAGAGGATTGTCGAAAATGGAAAAATGAGAATAAATGTCTTGATGGTGCAAATGGCTACTTATGCAAGCTAAATAGTCCAGGTAACAGTATTAAATTCCTTTTCATACATTTACTGAAAGTAACTCAATAACCATGCAAGAACACCTTTGTGCTGATTTAATCCCCAGGCAACTTTTCAGCGGATCATGTATCGTTAAAAATCTATTGAGAAAAATTTATCATAAGCATCCTCTCTCTATTAAGCCCCCCTTTTCTGAAGGTGTGGCTTGGATTGCGTTCCCTCCTTATTACCTCCCCCCCCCTGTTAAACTGTAATAGGCTTTGCGTGTAGAGAGGTTTTCACATAAAAGACATCTTCTCTGTTTTATGTATTTGATTAAATAGCCTTTACAATTAATATCAGCAATGGAGATTTTCACTAACTGACTGATCAACTCATTAATCATTTTTATACATATTCAGAACAAAAGATAGTGTTACGACACAGGGTACCCATCAATAAAGGAGTTGTATGATGATTGCATAATACTTTGTCACGTGTATTTATTTTTGTCTATATCGTAATGATTATTCTAGGCTAGAATGAAAAGTATAAAAGGGGTTGTCTTGAACATTAAGTTAGTCTAGCCGTTAGATTGCCAAGCTGTGTTTCGCTGTTAGTTTGTCGAACTAGGAGATCAGATTGTTAGCTGTTACTGAAATTATATTTGCCGTGTGTTATAAATTTATTGTCGCTACCTCAGGAGAATTTTGGAGTAAAGAATTAAAGCTTTACCGTTTATGTTGTGTTTTGCTTTGAACAAACTCACATCTGTAAAACCCCGTTTCAAGAGGGGTTTTACAATAGATCATGTGGTTGGAAGGAAGGTTCTATTACAAACCCTCGAGAGTATTGATTTAACTCCAGTTGAAGCAATCCAAAAATGTGTTCCTAAAAGATGTTCAAAACCTGTCAATTGACCGCAATGATTCTGATTAACTTTCACCCCCGGACGGGCCATATGTCCCGATGACAAACACCGTAAGAGATCAGTCTGAGGGGGTTGAGTACAAAATATTGTAAATGTCCGGATGGCAGTTATATACATTAGTTTACGCTTTCACCAAAATTATTTGACTATGCTCTGAAAAGCGTAGTATTGTATGGGCTTTAACAGTTAACAGTTAGCAAAAGGGTTAAGATTAGCATGTTGACTGAGTCTTCACTAAAATTGAACACGAATAGCATTGACTAGCATTTGGTAGCTGCAAGCAAACTGATTTTCACTTATATTTAGCAAAGGAAACACGATCAAAAACCAATAAGACTATAAACCATTTGACTATTTTTTCAATCAACTTTCGATTTTGGTAGGCAAATACAAAGAGAATGAAGAAGAGCTGTCAATCAACTGCCTCAAAATTTATGTTCTTGCCCACCAAACTGTCAATCAAATTCACATGCTTTAGAGTCACATTTTGTAACTTTATAGCGAATGTTTATAAGAGGCACACCTCTCTAACTTAAATGAAGAGCCCCTCGCAAACCAGCACTCGCCGAGGGGCCAACCTCCCTAACGTATGTGAAATTGAAGTGAAAGTATAATTTGGGCTGCTTATGGTTAGAATCTGTAACAATCTCTCAGTTTTCGCTAACTTGTCGGTAAATGATGTATTCTACACCCATTCTTTCGGCAAATTCATCGAAGACACCCCTTCGTAAAAGAACATCTAGCGACGGCCCTGACTATCCCACTTTCTTCTAAGGTTCATATCTAACAGGAAACTCATACTCCTATAACCTTGTCTCGATGTCGTCTCGTATATATGTTGTCATCTGTCAATCATCTTTTGTTGGCGTATAAATGTGCTTGCTTATTTTGTAGTTTTTAGAGTTGTACAGTCGGTTTGAATTGCAATGAAGAGTCAGCGTAAACTCAATCTGATATTCTTTATTGTCACGACCTCGTCATAAAACACAAGTAATGGTTGCTCAAACTATGCTCAAACACCATTACAGGTAGAGCTTATATATATAAAGAGATCGAGCATATTAAGCTCCCTCTGCAAGAATTTTATTGATAATTAGGTTTCTTATAAAGTTGCAAATAAATAGCAATAAATGGCACTTTATATTATAGCCAGATCGAGAACTTTGTATTAAACATTCTACTATATTGGTGTATAGTTTTAGCTAATTGCTCGGGTTTTAACTAATTTCTGCATAGTTTTTTATGTTTTGCTGTGAAGAAACGGCTAATTTAGTTCATAATTTTCAGATTTTAATTGGGAGACCCATTGCAGTTTCATTGCTATTGCCCAAGAGAACTCAAGCAGTGCTGAATGTGATGGTAGCTGCATGCCTGTGTCATTGAATAGCATCTTTGGACCGCTGGTTGATAATAACAAGGATTGTCTTTGCTCAAATTCGACAGCAAAAGTAGAAGCATTCATGAGGAATATTGCCTCTCAATACAAAGGTACTTATAGCTAAGATTAATCAAGCATATTTTTCAATGTTTCATTGATTTATTCTATTATTCGTTCGTCGATTCATTACTCGATTGTTTGTCTTTCTTTCTTTCTTTCTTTCTTTCTTTCTTTCTTTCTTTCTTTCTTTCTTTCTTTCTTTCTTTCTTTCTTTCTTTCTTTCTTTCTTTCTTTCTTTCTTTCTTTCTTTCTTTCTTTCTTTCTTACTTAGATTATCATCACTTTATTTGTCCTAGATTTGAAATTGGAGGCAATATGCGACCAGAGTCAAATGGACGTTCAGTCTCGATGCAGTGGTATTTGCATAGACCGTCATTACACAAATGCAACTACCTGTACAAGTTCTGGTGGCTGCTGCTGCACATTCCAGGGGAATAAAAAACAGTCTTGCTTTAGTATAAGCTAAATTTAAATAAAATCAAAGCCGGGCCTTCTTTATAGCACTGTTACTACTGAGGAAAGTTTCCCAGTAGACTCAATCAATGCCTTACCTAGTAGTGAGCAGCAAAATCACAGAATTTCTTTTGTAGTTTAGGCCGTTGCCACTTCCCGTTTTTCTAGTATTTTTTTGAAAATACATGTAAGCTATGAAATGCAACTGTTGTTGTATGTATTACTTACAGATTTCAAAACTAAGATAGAATGTTTGCGCGAAGACTTTATTTTCTTTTACTTTAAAATCTCATGGTTCAACTTTATTTTGACAATGGTTCCTTTAACTAATTATACTGATAAATTAATACCTCGCATAAAAAATGTTACAATATAACTAACATATGCTGCCTGAAATTACCTTGAACATGGACCTTTGTAAATTAACCCTACTCTACTATATTATCATTGACATCAAATATTTTACAATGATCTCTGTAATATTTCCCTTTGCAGCTATTAAATTTAATAGAACCTCAGGTCTTTGTAAATATATTATCACAGGCTGCCTGCATTAAATTTTGCATATTACCATGTTTGCATTCGCATGTTATAATTGATTTCTTATAGTATATTTAATTATATTGTATCAATTTTGCTTATTGATGTATTAATTTTATGTATTCTTTAATCTTGTAGTTTAGTTATTTGTATGTTAAGTTATTTTTTCTTCTTAAATTGTATGTTGTTGAATTCAAATAATGAAACTGAAACTGAAACTGAAACTGAAACTGAAACTGAAACTGAAACTGAAACTACCACTATTATTATTGTTATGATGATTACAGTCAACAGAAATCTCGTGTTTCTTTCGATCTCGTGTTCCTTAATTGGGCATGAGCCTTTTGCTAGAACTGGAAAGAAGAAAAGTGTATCAATACTTGATCATTTCTGTAGCCAATGTCTATTTTGCTGAAGTATGTTAAGAAGTGTCTATTTTGCTGTAGTTTTGGGCCTTTGCTAATGTTGGTATATACAAAGATCTAGGGGGTAGGGAGAGGGGGGGATCAAACCAAATAACTTATGTCCAAAATGTGGTTTGTTTACAGTAAGAATCGGATTGCGAATCTACATTGTTAAAGACCATATTGCAGATGTAAAATTGCACTTAATGTTATGTAAAGTTCATTAACAGTTTAATGAAGGTAAGGCATGGGAAATAAAACAGCTTGTTCCTTAGCTTTGAGTCCAATATGAGATTTTTGAATTATGACATTGTAACTATATTATGTGAGTGTAACGTTATGAGGCTACAGCTTACAACACAGTGAGATTCTTACCAGCCATCATTTACATGAAATTTCAAAGCTGCCATAGTTTTCAGATTATTTCAGATTATTTCAGATTATTTTAGATGGTTCGAAATTATTTCAGATTGTTCCTATCTAGATGATTCGAAACCTTGAGATTATTGCATGCTCTCCCAAACACTTATCATTATCAACTTTATTGCCTAATATTGGCTGATTGAGATCAATACTAATATAAAATGAGTTTAACATTGATAAAATTATAAGTATATTAATACGTAAGAGTAAGCTATTATTTCGTTCCTGGCTTATGGGGTTTCCTCGGAGAATCTTATTCAAAAGACAATTGATTTATGGGATCTGCTGCTTTGTGTGTTTTCTAAGAGGTCAAAGGACGCTGCAACTTATTGTCTTCATTAGTTCTTTTGCTTTTCTCCGCACAACGATCATTAGTGTTTGTTTTATCGTGCTCAAAGTTTGCTGGAATGATGGCTAGATAAATCAAAAGAAGTAATAAGAAACTTTGTAAATTGCTCAACATGTCAGAAGATGTAGAGGCAGGCATTGATGACGAGGAAAGTATACCACTAGTTGCAATTGAAGGCAATGGCAAAGCCGTTTATGAAAAAACACGGCTTAGGCCCTATAGTAGCGAAACATCCTTACATTCTAACATTAAAGGACAAAAGGATGCTGGTGCCACGAGAGAAATACGGTCAGATATGATCAAAGATCGAAATAATGGGTCGACAATGAAATATACAATAAATATATGCGACGAAGGGTTGAAGGGCGCATTCAAATTCATCAAATTTAAGACAGAAGCTAGTGCAGATCAAATTGCCAAGGATGCAGCGAAATTTCTTGAAATTATTGGCATAAAAAGTGATTCCCTGGAAACTTTAATATGCGTTGATGATACCGATAACATTTCTGAAAGTGGTATTGAACTGTTGAGAAAAGTTGCTAAAGAATCGCCAGGGTTAAGCCTTTTCTTAACCAACGGCTTACCAGGTAAAATAATTTCTAATAATCATATCTGTGACATAGTTGCAGTATTTTCAACATCCGTTGTCTGTGGCAGCGGTGTAACGGGTACAGACAATGACACACCGTATTTTGGAGTTCTAGAAAATCTTCCAATTGAGGGTATAGGCCAAGATATTCGCTGCGTTTTGTTATTAGAAGATGCTTCATCATTTGACATACTGCAGTATAAGTTAGAGATCACGACAGCGTTTTTAGACAATCGCTTTCATTGTATAAAATTGATTGTGGATGGCAGTAAAGAGGTCCTAATGTCGATGGATAATGGTTCATATTTCTGTGACAGAGCAGGGACATTAGTTGCAATGAATGGTGGTTTGTTATCATCTGTGTTATATGCATTCGTCGAAGCATGTAAAAATGGATCAGAATTACCGGAGCAGGCACAGAATGATCTTATGGTAGTCTGTCGAGAATTTTTGTCACCGAACGATAACATTGATATAAAATTGGTTATTGAGAATATCAAGCAAAATATTCTAAAGTTT
Source organism: Catostylus mosaicus (assembly GCA_964019065.1). NCBI lineage: Eukaryota > Metazoa > Cnidaria > Scyphozoa > Rhizostomeae > Catostylidae > Catostylus > Catostylus mosaicus. The sequence continues at coordinate 3,650,534 of OZ025184.1, read as the reverse complement.
TCTACATTTGATGAATCTAAGGAGAATATCGATGATGCCATTGCGAATGCAAAAGCAACGGGCCTGGAAATGCATGTTAATTTTCTTATGGACACAAGTAAAACAGTTATTCAAAGGATGTCAAACGAGCAGTACTTCAAAAACAACATCACAACATTGGTATTCAAAAACAGTGGAGGATTTCCTCTTCTCGTAGCGAATTATTTGCAAGATTGCGTATACAAAAGGGAATGCATCGAGCAAAGAGACCATTTCATGAAGATTGGGGATCTACACAATGATGACGATTTCATTGAGAACATCAATAACAACATCTCCAACTTAACGGTTTATGATGCAAATGCTAACGACCTTGAACCTATCACTGTCATTTCCCTTGTTTCAGATTTCATGGGACGCTTGGCATTGGAAGACAACTTGCTATATTTGGGTGCTAGTTCAACTTTCAAAGAGTTTACGCTCCTTGAGATTATGGCAGCTCTTCATTACAATCAGCCAGAAATATTTGAAAAATGGCTTCATCGGCAGATTGAAATTGATACTTACGTATTCTGCAATCTACGATTTCACTGGCACGATTTGGATGAAAGAGGAGAGAGTAAGGTTGCAGAATATTTTGGAATACCATCAAAAGAAAGGAAAGACAATCAAAGATGGATACATGTAGGCCGAATTATAAACAGCGCGATCGAAAAGCTATCAAATGGAATTATTGCAGATTGCTTTCTTGAAGACGGAAAGCCAAATGTTGCAGTCGTTTCTCCAATGCAGGCATTGATAATAAATAGGATTATCTGTTTACAATTTGAATTTGTTAAGGTGCTTTGGAAATACGACAAGCAAAACGTACTTGTTAATTCAGTGATAATATGGATTCTAATCAATGGGATTTTAAATAAGAAAATATTCTCCAGAGAGGCTGGTACTGATGATCTCAATAATGCTAAAGACTATTTTGGCAAAGCGATTAAAAAGTTCCTTGATCAGCTGATTGTTGGACTACCGGAACATCACCTGAAAGTTTTAAAGTTTTCTGTTGCGATATTTCGAGGAAAGGCATTGTATCATGTTGCTGGTGATGGAAAATTCGTTCAGTTCCTAACTCATACTGTTACAAAACGATGCATTTCAGTAGAATGGAACAACGAGGGAAAATCAGAAAAGGAATCAATGAATTTTGAGCACGTTGCCGATTCTGCAAAAGCAACATATAGAAACTTTATCAGAAAACCAAAAATGAAACTCTTCATTCATATGATAATGTATGTCATTTCCTTTTTACTCTTAGCGTACTACACACTTCAGCAAAATAAAAAATCCATTAGAGTTCTTAGATGGATTTTGTTTACGATGATGACATCATTATTTGTTGATGAAATTCGCCAAGCATTGGGAGAGAAGCAGTGCACTCTTAAAACCTCCTTGATAAACTGGTGGTCAGACAGTTGGAATAAACTTGATTTTCTTTCGATGATGCTATATTACATAGCTTTCTGCCTTGAATGCGTTAGCATTATTAATGCTTCTCGTCTCCTGCTCTCTACATTTACCTTCATTTGGTGCCTCAAGTTCTACCAGTTTCTTAGGGCATTCAAGTCCCTCGGAACCTATATAATCTTAGTACAAAAGATGCTTCCACAACTGAGTAACTTTGCGATTGTTGCGGTTATAGCCATAGTTTCGTATGGAGTTTTTATGACATCAATTCTGTTTCCAGACATAAAATTTGGAAGTTGGAGCATATTTATCATGGTTCTACTGCGACCCTATCTGCTGCTTTTTGCAGAAACAGGGATCAACGAGTATGATTTGTCTTCTAAGAACACCATCTACAACACTCCAAAGGTTGAAAGAGCTTCTGAAATGCTGGCAGTTGTAGGAATGTGTGCGTTTCTCATGTTTGGGGGAGTTTTGCTGTTGAATTTACTTATAGCAATATTCAGCGGAATTTACGAAGAGGTAAAGGAACAATCTGAGAGGTTATGGGCATTGAATGATTTACAGCTGTTGCAAGAATTTCAACTTAAGCCATCAGTTCCTATTCCATTCTCATTACCGTTTAATATATATCTCATATTGAAAAGAGTGTTTGCAAAAGTTGAAGTCTATGCAATTGCTGATGGCGAAAGTGATCTTGTCTTAAAAATAATGCAGCAGTTTGTAGCGGAGAATGTTATAAGAAGTGAAAAGTATAAGGAACCAAATTCTGACCCAGTTAATCGAAGCCGTGATTCACAGATTACAGAACTGTGTCAAAGATGCAAGGCCGTAAATCTCGGGCTAGAAAATACCTTGCATAGTCAACGAGACGAGTATGTCAAGGAAATTCAACAGATTTATGAAAGATGTTCGCAGGATATGCATTATAGAGCAAGCAATGCTGAAAAGTGCATAGAGGAAGTGCTGAGTAAACATAAGGTAGATGACCTAAAACTGATGGGAGAGAAAGTTCAAGAAATGACAAGTTCTGAGGATGATATTGTAAAGCTCTTGAAAGAATATAGTGACAATGCAGATAAATCAACTGCATTGCTGAGTGCGAGGATGGAAGAGATGGAGAATAAAATTGAAGACTTAAATACAATTATTGAAAAGAAATTGTTGGAGGCCATTCGAAAGAATAATGCAACAACAAATGAAAGAATCGATCGTGTTGAAATTCAATGCCAAGAGATTTTGGAAATACTGAAGCAGCTCAGTGCAAAGGAGAAAGAAAAATAGGCATGAATTCAAAGATGAAGCTTATCAAAAAAATACTTAAGGGGAGAAGGTTTTTTAAAAGAGCTATATTTTGAATTCATAATATATTAATATTTCTACTCGTTTCTGAACGAGACATGTGGAAATCTGGTGCAAAAATTGTGTATTTCGATCAGAGATGCTTGCCTTCAACATAAAATATCAGCAAAAAGTGGGGGAGGAGGGACTAAAGCGTGCCTGTTTTGTCCAGTTGAGTTTTGCGGGAATGCCAGAGTATAAGGCACGCCGAAGCCGGAGGGGGGGGGGCAGGTGAAAGTGTCAATGTGCTCCTTTCTATCAACTGTCATAGAAATAAGGTCTAGGCCCCATGAGTCTGGTCTTTCACCTAAAAACTGCAGAAAGAATAATTTACATTTTATTCCATGCTGTCGTAATCAGACTGTTAAACTGCCCCTTTCTACCAATATCCATGCTTGTATCACAATTGCAACTGATGCTATAGGAATGAGGGGCTTATAGGCCTGCGGTCTGTCTTGGAAGACCCTAGTCTAAAAATAGCACAAAGAGCGGTTTCTCAGTTGAGGTCTGCACCCTACTTTATCTAACCAATCCTTTCTGCCAAATTTTCATGCTTGCATCACAATTTGAACTAATGTTATAACAAGAAGGCGTTTAATGACATTGGGTCAAGTACTCCAGTCTTAATATAGAACAAGAAATTGTATTCCAGTTGGGGTCTGCATGTTCGTCATTACTTCTTCCCCAGTCTGCAGAGCGTAGGAAACTGCACGCACAAGACAATTTGCAGCAGATTGAAGTGCACCCCAAACATTAGGCCGTGCCACGCGCATTGCATGTATAGGCTCAATATAGGTTCACCTGCAGTGTCTATTACCTATGATTTCCCATCTTAAACGCAACACAATCAACATGAGCAATCATGAGGAAAGCTGCCTGGTGCACCCGAGAGAATCAGGTGTGCACAACGTGTACCCCCTAAATTCTTACGTGCACGCGCGAGATCTCGTCGAGCTCTGACATACTCTGCGGACTGGCTTCTACCAAAATATAGACTAATTCCAGTGCTCCATTCTACTCCAGTATTCAACTCTATTTAATACCACTCCATGTTCATTCCATTCGTTCCGTTCGTTGCGTTCTGTTCGGTTGCGCTGCGTTGCGTTGCGTTCTGTTCGGTTCCGTTCCGTTCCGCTCCGCTCCGTTCCGTTCCATTCCATGATTTCAAGACCGACCAAAGTTTCCAGGAGCTTCACTGCCAAAAAATTCTTGGAAGGAGGGTGTCAATCAATGTCAATCATTTTTGAATAGATCGCTGTCCCTTTGTTTTCTTTGGCTTTGGTCTCACATGACTGACACCGCATGCTGGCGAGACTTGCTTCTCTATGCGATCATGGCACTGGAGGAGATAAAACTGATTCCGAGATTTCCAAAAGGTTTGTTATTTCCTTCATAATTCTAACACTTTCGGCCGAAACTTGCTGCATCAAATAATTCGGTTAAACTAAGTGAAATAAAATAATAAACAATTTAACTATAACAGTTGAACTGGGGCGGGACGGGACGATAGTCGATTAATGCGGTATTGTTCATTTTAACTTTATTCTTTGTTCGCTACACTACTGTCGGAAACCCCAAGTGCATCAGCGCAATCATACCTTATTAGCGGTTAGATTAATGGCATAATTAAATCTTTTCTTTTGTTGTTAATTATACACTGCGGCATCCTTTAGAAATTAATCTGTCAACTCCTTTATGTAGCATAACCTGTTTACTGTTTTTTGATTGGCTCGGTAGATTTAAAGATATAATTTTCACACTAAAATAATGTAACACGTTCAGTATTCGTCACTTGCGATGAGTAGTTCTCAGAGTGCATAGATAGAGGAGAACGAGAGTAAATTAAATTATGAGATTGCATGTGAACACAGTTGTTTTTCTCCGAGTGAATTCTCATTAGATAGAGTGCGAGATATGCGAATATATTCTCAACATCTGGTCCACCGAACCTAGATAATGGAAGCTGTCGAAAAAGCAAGAAAAAAACGAAAGCCGATCAGAGGAGCGGTCACAAAACTCTTGAACAAAGTTGACGATCTTTTAAAAGAAGATTCAGCCCAAATCGAGAAAAGAAAATTGAAGCAGTACGAAGCAAACATTGCGGAAAACGTCGAGGTTTTGAAGCGGTTAGACGAAGAAATTCTCGACGGCCTTGTAGAAAATGACGCTGACGATGATGTTTGTGAGAAGGAAGTAAGTGATGCCAGTGAAATAAAGGAGAGAGTCACGTATAGCTTGATCTACCTAAAAGAAGCTTTGGAAAAAGAAAATGTAAATTTACAGGATGGAGGATTGTCACGGGCTTCAAGAACCACCTCCAAAGAAAGCATCGTTTCCGAAGCAGAATCAATTGCAAGTCGAGATTCAAGCATGTTTAGCGTGTCGCAGAAGAAAAGGGTTAAAGCAAAGTTACCTAAATTGGAGCTGAAAAAATTTAATGGTAAGATTTCGGATTGGCAGGAGTTTTGGGACGGCTTCAAGAGTGCGATCGACGACGACGATGAGATGGCCAACGTCGACAAGTTTAAATATTTGCGAAGCTTCTTAGAAGAGCCAGCAAAGAGCGTTGTGGCAGGTCTGTCGCTGACGGATGCAAATTACACTTCGGCTATAGAGCTGCTACACAAAAGATTTGCCAAACCGAGTGTCATAAAAAGAGCTCATATTAACGAGTTGATCAACCTTAGCCCCGTTTACAACGAGAAGAGTGTTGGAAGATTGAGAGCCCTACACGACCAGATCGAGACTCATTTTCGTGGCCTCGAGGCTCTAGGAGTAGACAAAGAGTCCTACTCAAGTGTGGTAGTGCCGGTGCTGATGGAGAAAATCCCTGAAACGATGCGGTACAGCATGATTCGTTTTGGGCAAAATCATCTGGAATGGAATGTCGACGAGCTCATAGCTGCCTTAGAAAAGGAAATTGAAGTCAGGGAGAGCCATGTGCCCATCTTCAAGCAGCAAATTGTGGCGCAGGAGAAGACTGCAACCCGGCCTACGAAAGAGCAGCGAAATGGGACAGCAGCAGCACTGTTGGTTGGAGGAGTGAAGAAGTGTGTCTACTGCCTGGAGACCACCCACAAACCAGAAGAGTGCGAGAAGATAAAGAGCGTGGAAGAACGTAAGAAACTGTTGCTTAAGTATGCCAAATGCTTTTTGTGTTTAAATGGAGGACATAGAGCCTTCAGGTGTAGACTAAATACCAATTGCAAAGCCTGTAAGGGTAGGCATCATAGCTCCATTTGCAGCAGCGACAGCAGCGCAACCATCCGTGTAAATAAGGAAGCGCAACGCCAATCTAGTGCAACAGCCCTAAATCCCACTGCGTCCTCTTGGGTTGGTACCAATGGTTCTACGAGTGCGAGAGTAGCATTACAAACAGCTTTGGCTCAAGTGAATGAAAAGGAAGAATGTAGAGTGAGGGTATTGTTCGATACAGGTAGCCAAAGATCATTTATTACTGCCAAAGCTGTTAAGAGGTTAGACCTAACATTAATTCGTGAGGAACGTTTGGACATAAAGGCCTTTGGATGCAAGGAAGAGGATGTAGGGATGAGAGGAGTGTGCCAGTTTTCTTTGAGAGCAATCAATGGTGGTGATTCTACTATGGTTCAAGCCTTTGTAGTAAATGACATCTCTACAATTCCAAATGAGCATGTAGAAGCCATTAAGAATAATTATTCTTACTTGTTAGACATATCTTTCTCAGATATAAGCAGGCAACAAGATTTTTTGGAAGTTGATGTACTGATTGGATCCGACTACATCTGGGAATTTCAAAATGGCGAGATAATACGAGGGGGGCGACATGAGCCTATTGCTGTCAATACCAAACTTGGATGGGTACTCTCAGGACCACTCACAGGTGAGAAATTGACTGCTTCTGATTCTTCTCATATTTCAGTTAATCATGTCGTTAATGCAAGACCAATGAGTTCCCCCAGCAAACAGGATTTAAATCACAATTTACACAAGCTATGGGATCTTGATAGTCTTGGTATCAGACCAGAGGATGAAGTACATGAAGGGGTCATTGATAACATTCTTTTCACAGGAGAACGTTATTCGGTTGGATTGCCATGTAAGGTTGGCCATGCTCCATTGCCAACAAATTATCATAACAGCGTGTCCAGATTGAAAACACAGCTTAAGAAACTTCATCAAACCCCTGATATTCTTGAAATGTATGACAATGTTATTTCTGAGCAGGTAAGAATGGGTGTGATTGAACCAGTTTCTCTAATGGAGGAAGCACCGCAAGTTCATTACATTCCCCACCAGGCTGTCTGTCGTGAGGCAGCTGAGACAACCAAACTTAGGGTTGTTTATGATGCCTCATGCAAAGACAGAAAATCTGGGGTATCGCTTAATGATTGTTTACATGTGGGACCTGCATTAACACCATTAATTTTTGATATACTTTTGTGTTTCAGGTTTAATAAAGTAGCCTTAGTAGGGGATATTGAAAAGGCTTTCCTAAACATAGAAGTTCACTCTAAGGATAGGGACTGTCTAAGATTTTTGTGGGTAGATGATATTCATAAGCCTGAACCCCAAATTGTTGTGTACAGATTTAATAGAGTAGTGTTTGGAGTGAATTCCTCACCATTTCTGTTAAATGCTGTTTTAAGACATCATATTGAGAAATATCAGGAGAGTGACCCAGAGTTTGTTGTGAAGATGAAGGAAGGATTCTTTGTGGATGATCTTGTGACTGGATCTTCTAGTACTGAATTAGCTTTGGATTTGTATCACAAGGCTAAAGAGAGAATGCTAGAAGGAGGTTTTAGACTGAGGAAATTCAAGACTAATGACAAGGCATTAGCTGAACAGATATTAGAGAAAGAGACTAAGAGTGAAACAGGTGCAGTAACAGTAAATGAAGAAAGCACATATGCCAAAGAAACCTTGGGTGTTTCCAAGGACATGGGAGGTAAAACTAAAATTCTGGGAATCCCTTGGGATACTGAAAAGGATACATTGATCTTTAACCTTGAGAAAATTGGAAAGAATCTAAATGATCAGCCCACTAAGAGGGGAATATTAAGTACATTAGCATCCCTATTTGATCCCCAAGGATTGGTTAGTCCAATACCAGTGGTAGGGAAAGTACTTTTTCAAGAATTGTGTGTGAAAAAGCTAGATTGGGATGATCCATTACCTGAAGATAAGGCAGTAGTGTGGAAGGCATGGCTAAAGGATTTAAGTGAAGTTAAGACAATTTCTGTTCCAAGATATGTACTTGAAGAAGTGGAAGGAGATATTGTCAGAACATCATTACATGGATTTGGCGATGCAAGCAAAAAGTCCTACTGTGCAATGATTTATTTGGTGTGTGAAACTAGCACAGGAGTGTATACTAAGTTGTTATGTGCTAAGACGAGAGTGGCACCTTTGAAGGGTTTATCAATTCCTAGGTTGGAGTTAATGTCTGCGAAGATTCTAGCCACCTTGATGGACACTGTATTGAAGGCTGTAGGCTCGCAAGTGAAAATTGATGAAGTCAAATTTTGGTTAGATAGCAAAACAGCATTATTCTGGATTGCTAATAATGGTGAATGGAAGAATTTTGTGAGACATAGGGTGAATGAGATCTTAAAACTTACTAAGAAAGAGGATTGGGGACATGTACCTGGAGAAGAGAACCCTGCAGATATTGGATCAAGGGGAATGAATGCAAGGGATCTGAAATGTTCAAATCTGTGGTGGGAAGGACCAAACTGGCTTAAGAAAGAAAGAAGCGCATGGCCTAGTAGTGCAAAACTAGAAGATACAGAAGATGTGAGTAAGGAAGAGAGAAAAGTTAATGTTATGGTAACAAATGCAAAGATGGATGATCATCCTAGCATTGGACAGATTGTAGATATAGGAAGGTTTAGTACACTTGGGAAACTTCTTAGAGTCACAGCACATATAAGGCGCTTCATAGAGAATCTTAAAAGTAAAAAGCTAGGGAATGAGTTAAAAACAGGAGAACTGGATGGAGATGAAATAAAGAATGCAGAGAATGAGTGGATAAGAGAAGCACAAATGACATTACAGAATGAGGCTGCATTTGAAAAGACTATACTACAGTTGGGAATCATATTAGAAAATGGTGTGCTTGTCTGTAAGGGGAGACTAATGAACTCAGATTTAGAGGAGCAATCTAAGCAACCAATTATTCTGCCCAGGGACCATAAGTTTACCCAGTTGATAATTCTAGATTGCCATCACAGGGTGCACCATTGCAAAGTGAAAGGAACCCTTACTGAACTGCGCTCTAGGTTTTGGGTAACAAGAGGGAGGCAAGTAGTTAAGAAGCTAATCAAACCTTGTTTAATTTGCAAGAAACTTGAAGGTAAACCTTATGAAACTCCTCCCACAGCCCCATTACCTGATTTTAGAGTCACACAAGCCCCACCCTTTAGTAAGGTAGGAGTGGACTTTGCAGGACCTTTATTCGTCAAAAAGGGGAAGGGTCAGATGAGCAAGGTTTACATAACTCTCTTTACATGCTGTGTGACTAGGGCCATACATCTTGAATTGGTAGAAAACCTTGAAGCATCATCATTCATCAATTGCTTACGACGTTTTTGTGCTAGGAGAGGCACTCCTACGCTTTTGATTTCAGACAATGCAAAAACATTCAAGGCTACGTCAAAATTGCTGCTTAAACTTCCGAAGGATGAGGCTGTTCAGAATTTTTTAGCATTTAAAAGACTGAAATGGAGGTTTAATTTGGAGAGGGCCCCATGGATGGGTGGAGTATTTGAGCGTATGATTGGTAGTGTTAAGCGATGCTTAAGGAAAGTGTTAGCACATGCTAAACTTACTTTTGATGAACTGTATACTGTTTTGTTGGAGGTTGAAGGCACTGTAAACTCCAGGCCATTGACATATTTATATGATACCTTAGATGAAGTTTTAACTCCTTCACACCTTATATTTGGTTACAGATTATCAACCTTGTCTGAGGATGTTGATATCAATGCAGAACTTGATCAGGTTGATAAAAGCAAGCTCCTCAAACGATTTCTTTACCTAACTAGGAAGCTTAATCACTTTTGGAATAGGTGGAGACAGGAGTATGTAACTAGCCTGAGAGAGTCACACAGAGAGAGCAAGAAGTCAACAGGAAGGATTGAGAAAGGAGACTTGGTACTGATTTATGAAGAGAACACGAAGAGAGGATTCTGGAAGACAGGCATAGTGGAAGAGGTTATAAAAGGCACAGATGGTGTGGTGAGAGGGGCAGAAGTACGTAAGATTGGGCGAGGTAAGCATGAAATTTTAAAACGTCCATTGCAAAAACTCTTCCCTTTAGAAATATCATGTGCAGATAATCTGAAAAAAGAGGGGAAAGAGGAAATTTCTGTAAAAAAGGATGAAATGTTGTCAGTCAATGAAGAAAATAATGAGAATGAAGAGAAAGGTAGATTGGAGTGTCAGAGTGGGGTTAGGAACCACACCCCAAGAGCGGCAGCCATTGACGCGCGCTGGAAGACGCATGCTATGCTTGATCCTTAGTCCAGGATCAAGGAGGGGGGTATGTCGGAAACCCCAAGTGCATCAGCGCAATCATACCTTATTAGCGGTTAGATTAATGGCATAATTAAATCTTTTCTTTTGTTGTTAATTATACACTGCGGCATCCTTTAGAAATTAATCTGTCAACTCCTTTATGTAGCATAACCTGTTTACTGTTTTTTGATTGGCTCGGTAGATTTAAAGATATAATTTTCACACTAAAATAATGTAACACGTTCAGTATTCGTCACTTGCGATGAGTAGTTCTCAGAGTGCATAGATAGAGGAGAACGAGAGTAAATTAAATTATGAGATTGCATGTGAACACAGTTGTTTTTCTCCGAGTGAATTCTCATTAGATAGAGTGCGAGATATGCGAATATATTCTCAACAACTACACAGTGAATAAGCTGATGATACGATACGATACTCCCGGCAATAATCGGGGAGTATCTCAAGCTGACATGTGTTGATGTTGATCCGATTTACTCGATCGGCAATGATGGAAAGATCGTATGACGTCTTGTGATCCAGGGTGCATTTCATGCACTTAGGCCCTTAGATCTCCGGCGTGAAACTCGACAAAGACAAAGGGGTCCTGTTTTTTTCCAATTGTTTCTTGGCGTACATCGGCGTAATCTCTGGCGTGGACTATACGTGGAATGCATCCTGGCTTGTGATATGGTTTATAAATACCCTAAAAGGTCCAATCTCTGTCAAAAGTCTCAATAACCACAATCTTTGTCCCCTATATGTTGCTTCCTCTCTCAAAACAATATTGCTTATGCTAGAAGTACGTTTAATGGCTTCCCTTTGACCGAAATCATTTGTATACAAAAATGTTATCACCCTTGCGAGTGTTAAGTTACTGGTTTCTTGTTTTATCTTTGGTACTCGATGTTATGTATCTTGTTGTTTTTTTTAATCCTGTTAGTTCCGTTATTCACCTCCCCCGTTAGTTCCGTTATTCACCTCCCTGTTAGTTCCGTTATTCACCTCCCTGTTAGTTCCGTTATTCACCTCCCTGTTAGTTCCGCTATTCACCTCCCTTCGTAAAACCCTGTTGTTTGCAGATTGTAGAATCATATTTCCTACCGTTGAAAACAGTTTGGTTCTCTTGGTCATGGATATCTTGCGGATATCACGCATTATGCGGTATCTGATTTGACACCACTGATCTGTGTTTGACACTCTCTGTCTCATACAAGCATCGCCTTATTAAAATTTTCTTAGAAATAACTTTGAGTTAAATTCTAGGGAATCCACCCAATTCCTTTTAAGTGATAGTATAGTGGATAGCATAAAAAGTTTCCCATGATGATGATAATGATGATTAACATTGATTAATAATGACGATGGTGGTGAAAATGATGATGAAGATGATAATGATGTTGGCTATGATGGTGATGATGATGATGATGATGATGATGATGATGATGATGATGATGATGATGATGATGATGATGATGATGGCGCTGGTACTGGTGACGATGGTGAGTGCGGAGGAGATCGGCATATGGCGATGTTTTCCGCAGGTTGTTTTCAATGATTTCCAAATGAAAGAATAAAAATGGTAATTATATTTTATTTGTATTGTTATCCGATCTTTGTTTGGTTAGCAACAAGCATTAAATGCTTCGGTGAACTTGGAACTTAATGTGATTACGAGTTTATCTTCGAATTTAGTCGGCATTTGTACTGAAATATTGGTAGTTTGATGCCGAAAGTGGCTTCCCAATCTTTACATTGCTGACTTGCTGAATTTTATCGCTGAATCTTTGTACTCGCAAATTGGCCTAAAGGTGAAGACCATCTTCGTTGTCATCAACATATGTAATGAAATACTACAGAATGAAATGGATTTCACTTCGTTTAAAACAATAAATCGTCCATGAATCGTTTTAATCCATCCAGATTGTGTGGCCTAGTTCTCAAATTTCCATCCACAACGGCAAAACCGCATTAGCTCATATAAATTGAGCTAAACCACAAATTAAACCTGGCAACCTTCTAACCTATGAAAAGGCTTTGGAGAAAAAGATCCGATTCGTCGTTCACTTTGGACGTTCGTCAAGGTTCGTGCATGATTTTCAAGACATAAGGGAATGTTAAGAATGAAATTTTTCCCCTTTAAATGATTCAAGCTTGTCGTTGCACATTTTGTGAGAAATTCAACGGCAAAACATGATTATGATAGGTAAATCAATGCTGATGAAGAAATATGATTAGTGAGTTTTAGACATAAATCTTGTTAATTGATTAATCAGCATAAACTTACACACTAAGCCAAAGAAGAACGAGGATGCAATATTTTTCCATCAGCATGGATTTCTAGAAATGATGTTTTTTGTCATTTTCCTCAGTAGTAAATAGAATGCTCCAGTGATAGGCTGTTGCATGTCCAAGCTATCCAGTAATTGTAATCAGACACTTTTTCTCCTAAAATCTTTTCTCCAAATTTATCTAATACTTGACCTGACCCTTTCCAAAAATGAACATATGCCTATTTGCCAGAATCTTGTGGGTCTTTATATGAAACTGAAGACATCATGTCTCTACTTATCTTTTCAAGTTATAATTCTTATTTTGACTATGATTCTGTAGCATGCCTAACAGCTGCATATGCTGTTTGCATCAATGTATAACACATTCAGCATAGGCGCCGACTACGTGGGTGCTTGGGGGCTCGAGCCACCCCTGGAAAATGCTATGGGGGGGCTGAGCCCCCTCTGAGAAATGTTCAAAAATTTGCTCTTTATCGCTTTTTAGCTTAATTTCCCTTATGAATATGATACAATACATCGTTAATCAAAGAACCAAACTGCACCTTTATAACTGATAATTTAGAGAAATTGGTATGTAATTGTTTTTCATTTCTAGTTTCAGCCCCCCCTGCTAAAATCAAAAGTCGGCACCTATGACATTCAGTAATTGAAAAAAATTCAGATTTACCCATAAACTGAAACTTTGCTAGGATTTCATTACTGAATCTTTCTTAAACTCTCCTGAACAAAAATCTACTTTTTGTATCTTTTGTACCGTAACCCTGTCAATAAGTTGTCAGATGTAGTATTCACAGTACTTAAAAGAATGAAATTGCCATTTTGCACATTGAAAGCCTTATTTTATCAGTGAAGCAATGAATTTTTTAGCAGAGTTTATTGAAGATAAGAAAGCATCCTTGATAGAAATTCACAGTTCCGGGACACCGGAGCATTTTTTCCAGTGAGGGGGCTTTGAAGATTGGGTGTGGTCCTATTTGGGCATGGGCACTCAAAGTTTATTGTTCAAAAAGTTAAGAACATTGCCCTTTGTGTAATTCCATTAGAAACATATGCCTTCAACATAACATGGCAGCCAGAAAGTGCGTGTGCTACAGCCCCCCCCCAGCCCCCTCGCTCTGGCGTGCCTGCAGTTACATACTTTCTTATGGTGGAGAATCTTGTTAACTGCATTTTTTCAGAACTTTTTCAGAAGTAGGGTCCTACCTTCCTATTGATGTAGCCATTGCAATCACCAAGGCATGGCAGCAAAGGACAAAGATGCAAATCAGAGTATTCTGGCTTGTTGTGTCCCTTTAATAATTCCGTTAAGGAAACTGGAAACGAGAGGGTGCAGGATGGCATGTGTAGGGAAACTTCATTTGATTCCCATTCCTCCCACCAAATTTCAGCCTTGAAACCAGACTAGGTGCAAAAGAACTTTGCAGTCTGGCAAAAACAAACAATATTAGTCACTTTTTCAGCCAATATAACCTTCATAAATCCAATAAACATGTTTCGTTTGTCCCGTGGTCTTCATCATAAGTGAAGATTAACAGAGAGGGTTGCACCTGAACGAGATTATACATCAACTTGCACTGGAGCCTTAGGAAAAGGGGGCCAAAAATATTAACAATATTATGACTATTATTATTGGTGATTATTTGTGACTGGTGATTATAATGTTCAAAATTATGTTGTAAGTTTAAGAACATGGTAAGAAAATTTCAAGCTTTCAAACCGAAAAAGTTAAGAGCATAACTAGGCTTCATTGAAATTTGATGTTCTTTTATTAAAAAAAAACATGTAAGGGTAAGTCACTTACAAAGTGACTTAGACGCTTTGCAAAGCACTGCCCACCTTGCCTTTCATTCCTTCCAACATACCTGATTCCCCAGCATTTTGAACTATGCTTAAATTATTAATAGTTGAACCTTATTCCCGCTCTTTTGGCTAACTGAGTCAAAGCACTGTGAAATATTCGCAGGTGAACATTCAAAGATAATCTAAGGGTTAATGAATTTTATCTTAAGTAAAGAACATGTTTCGGGTACATCATCTGAACAATAAACTGTCTCTTATAGAAGCGGAAGACATTACTGAAATGAACAAAAATAAAGTATCAAACCTTGATGCGCCACCTTCAGTCAAATTGAAGACAATATCTTCAGTCAGTAAAGGCATACCAAGAAGTCGATCAAGAGATTCGATAAACAAGGTTAGTTACAAATTTACAACACAAATCATTTTGTTAAAAACTTGGCATTTTCATAATTCGTATACTCTTTTTTATGTAAGAGCTATTTTCTAAGAACGCGAACCTCAAAGTTAATCAGAAATTGTGAAAAAATTAAGAACTTGCAAAGGCTGAAGAACTGTTGTAAAATCAGGGACGTGGGAGCATATTATCGAGTAAGGGAACTTTCGAGTGAGAGTGCTGGTACTCCTTAGAAGTCGATTAAAAGGTCAAGACATGCCAAAGTTTTGTGATGGGGATAGTGGCAAGAAGAACACAACTGCAAAAAGCATAGGTCACATTGCCATTTGTGTAATGCGATTAGAAACACACAACTGCAACATAAAATAGCGGCAAAATAGTGCGGGGGCTACAGCCCCCCCCTGGCTTTGGTGTGCCTGAAAATGTTAATTTTTCATACGCTTTCAAATAACATATTGCAGGAACTGCAATTTTTTAGCTTGAGGAGAGCTGACACTTATGTTGGAAAAGGGGTACACTTAGTGTCTCATATAGGCCCTTTGATTTTCGGGAGTAAAATTGATAACTGTGTTGACATGTTTATTATGGTATCTACACTTCTATCATTAAAAAACATTGATTGAACTACATCCTTGTAATTTAAGAATGAATTGAGAACAATTATAACACAATCTTTTGGGAAATTAAAGAGCAGCCACCCTGATAATCAATTCTACTTGTTCTTAAAAAAAGGGTAAATATTAATGATTTCGAAATAACACAAAAAAGCGGGAATCTCATTAAGCATACATCTTTTCTCATCAAAACCCTCGCAGGGTATGAAAGGTTATTAACTAACATATTCAACACCTTAGGTTAGGAACAACAGTAACAAGCTGTTCACCGGATGATTTTTAGGAAGAATATGTCAATAAAAAGATAGATAAGATACCATACGAAGTTTTATATAAGTAATGTATAAGGAATGTATTAGACATAGGAAAGGTTCGAAATGTTAGAATAACTTGTTAGTTTTCCACAAGAAGATGCTCGTTAATTTTATACAATTTATTTTACCGATTTGCATCAATGTTTATAAGCAATTTATGAACAAATTAGTAATATAAAAATTAATTCAAATTAGCCTCAAAAACACCTTTGAAACGTTCATATTATTGAAAAACAAATTAAAAATACACTTCTCTTTTATAAGGCAGCGTATTAATGACTTGTCTGTTTGGAAATACAAAAAATGCTTACCAAAGCGGAAATAAAGTATGGTGTTTGAGTGTGTGTTTGAATCGAAAATTGACTTTCAAGTCTAGTGTAAGCGGATCAGCCCTTGTTTTTTCTTTTACAGAAAGCGTAAACGGTGCCTCAGTTAGCAATATTCATTATTTTCATCAGCAGTCTTGGATTTGACTCGTCTATTCCGAGCACTTCCAACATATTTGTGAATATTTTAAAAGAATCTCCAAGATAACATAGAGCGCCCATAGAATGGTTTTTAAGTGGATGGTTTTAAACTGGGTAAAATCAGGGACGGTTATTACCCCCTTCCCCCTTTTTTCTGAAAATACATTAATGTAGATTTGTGAAAGATTTAGGGCAGGTCTTAGCCACTATTAAGTTTCTTTTCTTGATACCGTCTTGCAAATCGATTGCAAAAAAATTTTGAACTTTTTAAACAGTACTGCTGTGTTCTAAAGGAAGTTTCCAAAAATCTGAAGGCGTGGCTGGCCTCCCTATTATCATCTTATCCCACTACTTGCACCATCGCTGGGTATCAAAATAATAAAAAATAAGAACATGCTGTCGATAAAGGTTTTCATGTATGTATGTACGTCTCATAAATATTTTAACGATATATGTACATGGCAGCTTAGTAAAAGCTGGTATCAACATATGCTACCCATCTGTGTTGGGTTTTGGTTATCATAGTCGGTTGTAATTTTGACATAAATTTCTGCATTATGGGTACTAAATAACTTTGCTATTATTCATAGAATGAATATCGTTGCATTGATAATTAAAGTTTCTTATCTCCAAATTTCACACTCTTTCCATCGACAAATACTTATCCATGCGACTTGGCACAGTGATGACCCTATGATTGGCCCACTGCGTATTTGGTCTTCAAATGTACAATATATTCTTTCTCATACCCACTTTTTCTCGATAGTGCCTCATCATTTGTCTGGCCATAGTGCGATCTCAATTGAATTGATTTCACCCTCACTCATCATCATCATCATAATCATCAATTCTCAATTATCAATGGAAAAAGTGGACACGTGATTTTACGTTTCCTATCAAAACAGATGAATTTACGAAAATCTCCTACCTTTTTCACTGATCTGACTATTTTAAAAATGTGTCCCAATTGTGGAAATACTTTTGTTTATTCATTTGGTCATGAATAATGGCGACACCCGTTCAGTTTTGGCCTAGATCCACCTCTTTACTTCCTCAGTGCTTGTCACGAGCACCTGGATCTTCTAAATGCATAACTTTTTCTATCTTCTCGAAATGATACAAATTGTTTTTCTTCTCAGAGCAAAAGCTATGGCTGGATACAATCGCATTTTCAGAAAAGAGAATGCAATAAGTTTATTGAAAACAAAGGTAAATCAGGGTGAGTTTTCTAGCATTTGATACCTTGCCGATATTGCACAGAAAATATGTAATTATCTGTCTGCATTAACTTATGAAGAAAATAGTTATGCCTACCATCAAAATTTCTAGGCGGTGTAAATCGATCTAGGCGTTGTCGTCATTAGGCCTTACCACTTACCTGAAGCTGAAAGGTTTTGTATTGGCATGAATTTTAATTGAAACAGGATCTGTAAATGTGGTCGCAGAAAAGAAAATCACTCAAAGAAGTACGGTTTTACCGTCGTAACTGATCCAGATGCGAGTTGGACACCGGAACAGTCTACATGTAGCGATGCGACTGACACATTTGGCGAAATTGAATTCGCTGAAGATCCTAAAAGCTCAAGGAAACCGGTGAGTTCTTAACCGTTTTTTTACCTCTCAGTAAGAGCGATTTTTAGTGTGGCACTCATATAAGCCTTTTTCTGAAGAAGCCCCTGACCTTCGAGTCAGTGGCGTAACAGAACAGTGTGGGGCCCTTAGTCAAAGTAGTGGTTTGGGGCCCCGACTTTTTTTCAAATAAAGTTAACAGGCTGTGCCCGAAATTAACCTTAACTGCATAAATTTTTTACATGGAATTTTTAAACGACATTAACTAACATCAATATAGCAATTATTAAGAAACGCTTATATCTAGAAAAAAATTTCACAAAATTTCGCGAGGGCGCCCTGAGGGACCCAACTGTGTGGGGGCCCTTAGTTTTGCGTTAAAGGTGCACACCGAGCGTTACGCCACTGCTTCTAGTATATATTGCGATATGCCCGCAATTGTCATTAAGCCCCAAACATGATGTACCCTCTGAATTAGTGGAACAACCAATTCTTCAAGAGGCTGAATGAGAGGTGTTATTGGATATCGATTTTAGGGGGTGTGCTTTCCAACAACCAAATATTTGTTAAAAGGGAATGAATTTTGCGAAGTAGTAGTCTTAGCCAATGAAAATATAACGTTTCTATATCTCAATTATTTGAGTAGGATTTTCTCTGCCTACTTGAAGTACGATGTACCAACTTTGTTTACAACTGTAAAAACAGGAATAATTCTAGTTGAGAGCCAAATGGGGACCGATTTTATTGCAGTCAAATAGCAGTCGGGACTGAACATTGAAATTATTTTAGGCATCACACCCCCTGCAACCCCCTAATTTGCGACCCTGACCCAAATTTCAGGATCTTCTCCAAAAGGGGAGTATATATTTGATTGTTCTGACGAAGAACTGCGCCTTGAAACAAGTTTCGCTTCAAAATCGCTTCATGTGCTCTTTCTCTTTGCTGCAGTCTTAGGTCATTTAAACATAAGAATTGAACTGAAGGAAGCCCAGGCTCCACACTGTGAAAATTAGGCCACCACTAATTTATCATTATATTCTTTTCTAGTACATAAGGGTGGCACATGATACGCACCCATCACTTTTGCTGGGCCTACTTACGAGCTATTGGAAGCTGAAAGTACCCAATTTAGTTATATCAGTTACTGGTGGAGCTAAGAGTTTTAGCCTAAAACCACGTTTGAAGGAGGCATTTAGTAAAGGTCTTATAAAGGTAGCCGAATCAACTGGTGCTTGGATTATTACAGGTACGTTTTTGAATTTTGTTCTTGATGAATTGCAGACCTGGTGTATCATTCAGTTTGGCACGGGGCATGTAGAGTCTCTATAATAGAGACCCTAGGAGGTAAACATCCTTTCATGAATTATTTGGAGTATCTCAAGGATCATGCTTAGGGTCATTGATAATGACCTCCTAGGTACACAAGTTAAGTGGTATATTTTGATATCAGTCCAGAAAATCGCTTCAATAAACTTTGCGATTGGTTTCGCGCTGGTTTTTCTACACCATTTTGTTACCTTTAAAGGACGTTGCCGTTTATTTTACTGTTTTGTTTTACCCCCTTATGATTGTACAGCTGGACAGTAACATTTAAAGCGTCTTCTCAGATTGCAGGGGGTACAATAATTGATGATGTTAGAGCAAAAATCTTTACAAATATGTAGAAGCAGGCGTATCCGGATATCATAAAAGGGATTAGTTCCCCCCCCTTTATTAAAAAAACTACACTGTCTGAGGTCATTGGGCTGAATGGTCCCTCCGTGGAAAAGAGGTTAATGTACACTCTACAGTTGTTCTATCCTTATTTATTGTAGGTGGTACAAGTACTGGTGTGATGAAGCATGTAGGAGAGGCTGTCTCAAGCAGGACTCAAATCGGACACAAATCTGGAAAAATAAATTGTATTGGTATTGCGCCATGGGGGCAAGTGGATAATGCACAATTTCTAGTTTCAAAGGTATGTTTGAATCAAAATTACTTTAAGATATCGTTAGTTTGCTAATGGTATTCAGTATGAAGCCTTTTACCCACAGTTTATATACAGTTGTAGAGTAGCACATTGGTCAGGTTTTAAAGGTGTACTAAAATTGATGATGTTTGAGCAAAAAAAAGCCATAAATGGAACTGAAAATGAATCAATGACATTATATTATCTTATATTACATATTAAATAACATTGCACTTCATCGCATTTCCTTGTACTACATAACATCACTACATTGCATTACATTACATTAAATTATATTATATTACAGTACATTACGTTACATTATATAAAATATCATTACGTAACATTACATTACATTGCAATTAATTACAATGCAATTCATTACATTGAATTACAGTGCATTACATCACATCACATTACATTACATTACATTACATTACACAACATTATATTACATTACATTATATAACGTTACATCATATTAGATATCATTACATAACAATACATTACATTGCAATTAATTACTTCTCAATTCATTATATTACATTACATTACATTACATTACACTACATTACATTAAATTACATTACATACATTTCACAAAATTCTATTACACTCACTCAATGCTCAGCACTCACACTTCTTAGGGTACAGTTTGTCCTCATCAAAATTTTTGAAATAGCCCTTTTGTACTTGATGCGCACTACATTATGAAACGATGCACATTTTTCTTATCAATCAGGAGGGCAAAGCAGGATGTTACCCAGCTCAGTACACGGTTAAAGTGAATGATGCCAGTAAAGCACCATTGGACATCAACCATTCTCATTTCATTCTTGTTGACAATGGAACCATTGGACAGTATGGTGTAGAGATTGGCCTACGATCTTCGCTGGAAGGTGAAATATTCCAGAACTTGAAGACGGAATCATCTTCTAGTGCAGGTACGTGCATTGATTAAATTGTGGTCCAAAGGCACGCGGCTATTTTGTAGCAAAAAGCTACCAACGAACGTCTAACAGCAATGCTATGCTTAACCTTCTCATCCATTGTGATTATACAGCTGCACAGTAACATAAGATGCCTCTGCTTAGATTGGGAGTACAAGAATTGATGAGGTTTGAGGGAAGAATCTTTAAGAATATTAAGAAGGTTTATATAGATATTGAAAGGATAAGTCTCCCTATTTAAAGAGATAATCAATTCCTGCTGAAGGACGTTGGCCCAAATTGTCGTTCGAGCGATGAAAGGACTAAAAAAGATCGGAACTGGGAAACATTTGAATCTCTCTCTTTCCTGAGTTAGGTGGAAGAGCTCTCCTTTCCGTAAGCATCCTAGAGTAAACCACAGCCAGCGTACTCGTGCCAATACAAAGAATATCGTTTTGCCTAGAGTCAAATCTGAAACAGGAAAGAAGACCTTTTCCTATCAAGGGGCAAAAATTTTCAATCAACTGACGGAGGAAATGAAGACTGAAACTTCAATCTTGCGATTTAAGACTTTCTGTAAAAACTTTAACTTTGACTTTTAACATTTTATTTTGTTGTATATTCCTATTTTTCGCTTGTAATTTATATAAGTTTTAAACAGGTCCTTGATTGATAACAGCACATTGTTGCTGAACAAGTTTAACCTGTATAAATATGATATTATTATTATTATCGCAGCAACCAGATCATCTAAGTACTTCTTTCTCTGTCTTCTTTCTCTAAGTTCTTCTAAGGATGTTAAACCATCTATTTCTCCTTCCAAAACCAGTTTCTCCAAACTATTTTTCTTTGCTATATGTCCAAAAAACTTAAGTTGTCTCTGAGGGATATATAAGACTCTTGGACTTTCTACTTTTCAATTATTATTCATTTTAATCCTTGATCTTATTTCTAATTGGGTAAGAGTTTAGTTTTAATAATTTGAGAGGAGTTGGAGAACGGGGCGCCATGTGCTTGGATATGAACATTCGCCTCTGAAGTATGTGCGCTGTGTTTGTTGTGCCGTTTTGTTATGATTGACATGCAGTTACATGTAATTCGTTTGATTGGATGTAATTAATAGCATCCAGGCACTTGGTTGTATTTAGCATGTGCTCATATTATCAGAGATAGATTTTGAGAAGTATTAATAAATTATTGAGCGGATTATGATATTAAAGTGGATTTCAAAAGCATTGAGATAAGGTTTTAATAGCGTTTAAATAATACTTTCAAATGATAAAATATTTATTAAGTATTGTTTAAGTATTGATTTTGTTTGTATTTGAATGAAGCATTGGCGGTTCTACTCGGAGCCAGCCTACCATGGCTGACACACAAATGCACCTAATAAAAACATTCATGTGCTCTTTGTATTTCGGTGAAAAATGATATGGCAAAGCAAATCAATCCTTTCAACACAGTTGTACAATAGAAACTAATGCATCTGGCCGGATTCTAAGGGGTGTGCTATAATTGATAATGTTGGGGCAATGAAGTCTTACAAAAATGTTAATAGTTGGACAAGGTCTTGGAAGTATTTGCTTTGCTCCTCTTCTTGAGAAGTAACCAAGTGGTTAGAATTATCTGTACGGAAGAAATCAATTCAATGGCAATATAATTGCTCCGGCCAGCACCTTTTCAAAATGTGTGCATACGTAATGGTGTTTGAGCAACCATTACTTATATTGTCTGACGAGATCGTGACGATAAAGAATATCAGATTGAGTTTGCGCTGACCCTTTTCATTGCAATTCAAAACGACTGTACAACTCTAAAAACTAACTGACTCGCTCATTTACAAAATAAGCAAGCAATTTTATATATAATACGCTAACAAAAGATGATTGACAGATGACAACATAAATACGAGACGACATTGAGACGAGGTTATAGGAGTACGAGTTTCATATATGTATGTGTGTTTGTGTGTGTGGGGGGGGGGTCCGGAGCGAGGGAAGAAATTCTATGAGGTCCAAGGTTTCTACTAAATGGCTTGGGAAAAAGTGGCATGCGCAAAATAGCGATTGCCCCTGTTAATTCAATCATCGTTTCCTTTTTTAGGGTCTATTGGAATTCCTGTTGTAATCCTGTGTCTGGAAGGAGGCCCGAATACTATAGTTACGATGGCTGAGGCAATCAAAAAAGGCGTTCCAGCAGTTGTAATTGATGGGTCAGGAAGAGCAGCTGATGTTGTTGCGTATGCCTATAACCACATGGAATTGTAAGTAGATACCTTGTACTTTATTTTTATAATCTTGCGCGCTTTACGTCTTTGTGACTTTAGCCTTTACGCGTAATTATTTTACGCCTGTGTGCGTCGACCCGCAATTTTCTTGCGCCTCATTTGCGCGTAATCTTTATTGAAGAAATTGGTATCCTACGATTTTGTCTTCGTCAAACCTGAGCATACCTAAGAAATAAGTTATTCCTGAAAGCTTAGCAAAGGTTTGCAAATTTACATAGCTTACTAGCAATTTGTAACGATATCTGGCATTTTTTCAGTTTGATCAACGGCTTCTAATATGTTCGAGAGGCGAAACTATTATTCTAAGTAATAAAGTGATTGCTGAAGGTGACAACATGGGTGACATATTGCACCAAAAGCTGCAGCATAAATTAAAGTCTTTTCTCGTCAGATTCTCGGCAGAGTATGAACCGTGCAAAATTGCGATAAAAAAAGGGTGAAAAAGAGGAAGTCTTAAGGATTATGATGCGCAGTCTCCCTTTATTAATGAACTTCTTTTGTGCATCATCATGAACTGGTCGTTTTCTCTTAAAATGAGAGTCGAGCTCGCCATTAGTATCAGAATTATGTTTAGGACTAGGGCTTGAATTTTTTTTAGAACAGTCAGAATCGTACTGAATATTTGCACTGCATCATCATAATAAAAATAGACACATGTTTATCGAGATCTGGCAGTGATGCTTTAGCATTTTACATTCAATATTTTTTCTAATAACAAGAAAGAACGCAAAACTTAATGAAGAAATTTACGAGTACCAAACTTAATTTAAATCAGAGATAAAGATAAAGAAGTTTCTACTGCTTGAGCATCAATTTTTCCTTTAAAAACCGACCCATATTTTTTGAGTAGGATATAAGCTACAATAATAATGCCATTTTGTATCACATTATAACGTGTGTCCCCATATGGCAGAGGAGTGCACTGGGATGTATCATCAAGGCTTATAAGATCGATTTCAGGGATACCAAGTAACTGTTTGGGTGCATTTAATCAAGGAATTGTTTTAGGCTCAGGGTTAGAGGCAGCGTCCAGTATACATTTTCTGTAGCTTTCGCTTAGATAGAGCTCCAATAGATTGTTGGAATATTGTTTCTTTTATATAGTTTTGCGTTATATTTTGTATAGCAATGAGGAGAGGCAGGTTCAAGAAATTCAAAGTGAATATGTCGAAGCTGTTAAAGCGAAAGTAGCAGAAACATTTGGCGCAAAAAGTCGAGATACAGTTTACAGTCAAATTGAGGATTTGCTAAGGGATAAGAAGATGGTAGGTTTAAAAATGTTGTAACTGGCGAATATTTGGCATTTATTAAGCTTAGAGAGGATGTCGGTAATTTGAAATTCTTCAACAATTCCATTAAAATTCTTTAAGATCAAATTGTATGTCCCTTGCGTGTTAGAAGCAGTGATATACTTAGAGGCGGTCAAGCAGTAGGCAAATGGAAATCAGCCTGATCTTAGGAGATATCCAAAAGAGAATTTTGCAATAGGGTTTACTAGGTAAACAGGATATCAGATCAGATTTAGGACGTATGCTGAAGGAGACTAAAGTTAATTAAATACATGAAATGATAATGGAAACCTTCTATTTTCAATTCCTCAATCATTCTCAATCATTACAAAACTCGCTTTTATAATAGGTATTTCGTTACAAGCAATCTTTGTTTTTATGATAATGTAAATTTTTCATTTTGTATCATTCAAATTCAGCAGACACAAAGCTCGCTACCTAGGTACTCTGTAAATGGATGGCTACAATTTAATTGTAAACTAAGGATAATATAATAAGAATGATAATAATAATAATAATAAAAATAATGATAATAATAATGAAATCAAGGCCAGTATCTCCACAGAGTGGCTCTTCACCTGGAAAAAAGTAAAAAAAATGCGAAGATCGTGAATATAAATTGACCATTGTCAAGAGGACGCTACTTAGAATGAAAAAAGCTCAGGAAGTTTCCATGTTTTGTTACGATAGCGAAAGATGCAATAAGCTTGCTGCTGTTGGAGTGATTGCTGACTGGATAGCTTGTATGCTTTCTTCAAGATTAAGATTTTTGCACATTTCGAAAAAGGAGCTAGACAGAGGCCGGATTTTCAACTAAACGTTAAAAACTATTATTGAAAACTTACATAATACCTGTTTGGGATAATAGTTGCGACCTCTAATTTTATGTTTATATGACAGAACCACTTCCATACTCTAATTGTGCGATTTCAGCTCTGCCCTCTACTTTCTTCCAAGTCCATTTTATCCAATAAATTATCGGTTTTGAAATGCTAATTGCCAATAAAAATCGTTTGCTCATTGCTTTGGTTTGTAAAGGCATTTTGTACTTAATGCCTTTTGCACTTTGTTATCCCTCCAAAGGGACCACTTACTACATTTTTGAATTAGTTAATTTTGGTGTCAATCCCTTGAAAAAATTTTTAAGCGAACTAAAGTGAAATGTAATGTAACTTAATGTCATGTGATTGGGCCCTTACATCCAATTGCAGCAGAAATGTAAGCCTTTTGTATTAACTGTGTCATTCTTCCTTTTTACTTCTTGATGCTAAAGATTTTTGTTTGTAGGTATCAATCTATCGATTGGATGATGAGAAAGGATCACGTGATATTGATTTGGCTATTTTGAAAGCACTTCTCAAAGGTTTGTACAGTTCATATAAAATACCCTGAGAAGTCGTTTCATGACAAGCAGGCTCATTTTTTAAACAAAAAATATTACAACAAAAATGCATGTGCCATAATGCTACATACGAAATGAGCACCAGTTATGCCAGGGCTAGAGCTAATAGAATTTCTTTGGGAGAGAACAAAATTGAAGTTTGTCGATAGTAGGTCTTCGCTTTAGAGCATTGCTTTAAGGCGTGGCTGTAAGGCATGGCATAAATGTCTCTTCTGCTACAAGTATTGTATTTACTTAGCTTCATAAACGTTTATTTCCTTCCCACAAAATGTCTTTGCTATAATCTTCTACGCCTTTTATGGATATTATGCGGAAATCAAAACAAAACAAGACAGTCGCAAAATTTCACCATTTGCCGGCGAGACATTCGTTGTGTAGACAGACACAAGAAATGTGGGAGGAGAGGGGGGGGGGCGGTTTGCTTTATGGGCAGGCAGAGAGGGTACTATAGAGCTTTCAAAGACCGCTTCCCCTACTTCGCCATTCTAGAAAGTTAGATTTGTAATATTTGTTTAAGAACGACACCACCAAGAACCACAATGTAAGCAAATGTTTGTCCCAAGCTTCGTGTGCATTGAACTCTGCTGAGTGTTTCATTTGATTGCTTGTGTACCTTGGACGATTTTTAATATTATATATTCCCTAACATTTTCTTTTTAATTCACAGTTGATAATATACAATCTCAATTGAAACTCGCTCTTGCTTGGAATCGTATCGATGTTGCTAGGAGTGAAATTTTTGATCAACACAGAGAAGAGATCAAGGTTTGTATTTTGTCCAGGAAATTATCTGCTTTTACTCTAGTTTTCAGGAGAGGTCAAGGCACGCCATATGTTCATTGAACCTATCTTTGCCCACAAAGCACAAACAGAAAACGTGATCTTGACCGTTATTCAAAAGAGAAATTTTCAAATAGGCCGAGATTTTTTGGGACACACATTTGTCTGACAGCGTCAAACAGTTGACAGAAGGCAGTTATTAGGACAAATATTCACAGAGGCAAATCTGACGAATAACAGACAAATCTATTTTTTGGGAAATGATGTAACAGCTTTTTCAGAGAAAAGCTAACAATTGCAGGGGCATTCGATCATCTAGTACCATGCCAGAAAACATTATGCATTTAAGGAAGCCCTTATTTGGTCCCTTGTGGTCTCTTAAAGTGTTTCTCAGCTTCATTGAAATACAATTAGAGGTTTTGCAAAGAGAGTTCGTTGTAGTTGGAAAGATATTATTTAATCGCTAAATGAAGCGAATGGGGATTGAGAAAAGATGGTGAGAAAAACACGATAAGGAGGAATAGCTGTGTCATATAAATGCCAATATTTACTCCTTTTTTAATGGAGATTCTCCAATATGATGTTTTTAAGGTGCACCCCAGTCCATTTACTGTTTGTTGTATGAACTTTTTATGTCCAAATGATTCCCCAAGAAAAGGATGATTTTCTTTTGGTGCCTTATCGTCATCATCGCTTAAGAGTGTCGCAAAAATGCATTTTGTTATGCTTGATCATCCTTGCACTTTTCGTGCAGATTTTAAATGGTTTGCGGTATGAGGTGTGAGAAGTACACTTTCAAGGACGATACCAGGAGGAGCAACGTATCATGACCACCCCCAGGCATTTAACATAAGCCTAAACACAACTTATTATACAAACTACCAAAAGCGACTAAATTAACTACAAAAATGAGAAAGAAAATATTTACTTACTCTTGATCTTGCATGAAATTTCAATGCTCGGAAATCGGAACGAATGACTCTTGCATGGAACCTCAAATCTAAATGCAGCTGAGAAAAGAAATGATTATCGAAGCAACAATATGCTGCATTGAAAAATCCAAGAGATTTCGGAGTGACTCTTGTCAAGCAATCTTTTTCCAGCGATTTCCCCCACTTCTCGTTCCTTTCCTAGGTTGCTTCTATTTTATTTTAATTTGTAAGTGGAACTAGGGTGGGAACTAGGTGACCATGTGTCACAATGTTTTGGATCTGTTACGCATGGTAGTTCTGATTGTCTCTTGATAAAGAGCCGGCACCAGCAGTGATATACAGGGGTTGGGGGGGAGCAGATGTCTCCAATTTTTCTAGCGATCGTCAACATCATTGGCCCGTAATCAATCTTCCTGTGTAGAAAATCCAAACAAATTTTCCGACAAGCACTCAGGTTTTTTGGCAAAAAGTCGTATGAGGAAGGCCTGGTTGGCCATCATGTTCCCAATTGATGACGGCTCTGATTTGGTAAAAGAATATAACTCTACGGCGCCTTAAACACTTTTAAACATCATTATCAATTTTTATCATTGCTCACAGCTTTTATTTGCCCACAGATGGAACATCTGCATGAGTCATTGTTTACAGCACTCATGGACAATAAAGTGGATTTTGTGTCCCTGTTTCTCAACGAAGGACTGAAGTTGAAGGATTTCTTAACTGTTGATGTCTTATGCTCCCTGTATGCAGGGGTATGTCTTTTTAAGTTAATCAAGTTTGTAATCATAGTTAATTCTCATCATATCATCATTATAATCATAATCATTATAATCATAATCATCATGATCGCTATCACAATCATCATCATCATTATCATCATCATTATCATCATCATTATCATCATCATTATCGTCATTATCATCATCGCCATCGTCATCATCAATCATCATCATCAATCATCATCAATCATCATCATCATCATCATCATCATCATCATCATCATCATCATCATCATCATCATCAATCATCATCATCGCCATCGTCACCAATACTATAATCACGTTCATCATATCAGTGCACAATACCAGTGCGGACCTCTGAATCCCATAATGTAAAACGTCAAGTGGGAGCTTCTAGTATCAAGTAGGACCCTATTCTCCGATAGTTTATTTACTTTTGCCTGTCAAGTCATTTTTTACTATTTAATTTCCAGCTTCCTGGTAACTCTCCATTTATGCAGTTACTTGATGTAAGTATCTTTATTTAAACATTCTTTTGATACGTCGTAATTTAATTAAACTAGAAATTCATACTGAATATATTTCATCTTAATAAAAAACTTTAGCTACTTTCGGGTGCTGTTTTTCGAGAAATTTGTAATGTTATTGTGAAACTCATCCTTTGAATAAGCCTCTAGTTGTTTTTTGAAATTGGCTAAAAATATAAGGTATGGCTTGATGGTTGCTGTTGCTGTTGTATTGGAAACAGCCGACCACGAGGATCTGACATCACGATGAGCTATTCAAAAGCTGCATCATCCTATTCAGCAACACGAATGTAATACATTGTTGTTGCACAACAAGATTTTGAGACAGCAGATACTTCATATCATGCTTTCAATGTTGATTAATGAAAACCCTTACACCTAGGTATATAGATCTCGACAGTTTCAAGTATTATATCATAAGACTTTTGACCTTTGGTGGTTTTTGTCGAAGAGGTTTTCAGGGCAAAGCCTATTTTTACCATTTAGGCCATTATGTTTCTTACCTGCCTACCACTGGTCTAACATTGGTTTAGGAAACAAAGCCTATTATTCAATTATTTGTATCCTGGCTTCCCATTGGCTATTAGAGTAATACTCATGCTATCTTCATTGTGTACCAGTGTACTGAGATCCTCAGATCCGTCTGGTCTTGCATTGACCTATTTTCATTCTGCAGATTGTTACTGAGAGGCGAAAGAACCAAAGAATGGTCGATATGCAACTAATAGGCCAACTGCTTGAAGAACTTATGGGCGATAAATTCAATTCACAATATCTTTTGGAAGGATACCATGGTAAACAGATTGCCGCTGGTGTTGGAAGTGAAAAAGTCAGAGGTATGCTTATCCATTCTATTTGTGCCCTATAATGTTCTTAAAAATTGTGATTTTGAAATTCAATTGAAGCTACAATTACAACCCTCCCTATTGCCAAGGCAGTTGGTTACTGGCAAGCCTGTCTTTACAACATTTTATTATTCCAGTGGAAACGTGTAACGAGAAACTCAAAGAAAAATAAAAAAGAAATAAATATGTTTGAAATGCAATTGTATGTTGATTTAAAATGCTGACACGTCAAAATTTGTCCCCAAAGTGGTGTCACAAGGTGCTCTGTTGTTGCTGAATTGATTGGAAGCGAGCCATTAAATCCTAGATGGATCTGAACCACGACATTTCGCAAAACATTCAAGCTAACTCTCCAACCACTTGGTCATTTCATCTTACACTCAACTAATCTAATGTTTAAATGACTATAGCCCTGTCTGTTTATTGACTTATCGATTATTTGAAAATGAAATGAGATCTAGGATTTAAGTGAAAATTTTAGCCCGTCTGCATACCACGTGAAGTTTTAGTTTGAAACTTTTTCACTTGAATAACGTTATCCAAATCTGTTCCAGATTTAATTGAAAAATCTCAAAAGGTGAAAGAACCATGGCTGGATTTGTTTGTTTGGGCAGTTTTAGCTAACCGCCGTGAATTGGCCAAGACAATCTGGTTGAGAGGCAGAGAAAATATAGCCATGGCATTGATGGCTACAAAGCTTCTGAAAGGACTCGTCGATAAGGTCTTGTCAGAAAGGGACATGGTAGATATAGGAGCATCTTTACTTGATCATGCAAGGTAATTTCAATGGAACATCAATGGAAACCCCCTTCGATGTTTTATTTATGTTAATTTTAATTTTGTATAAGTAGTATTATGTAAATCTTTGCTTTTGCAAGTAGTTGGTTTAAATTAGCTGTATGTAGCTATGATAAATACCAACTTTAAATAATTTGATAATAATAATTTCAATTTTTTGCTGATTAGATAAGACACATATTGATATCAACTGTTATTTTCTACCGCATAACATCCAGGGAAACAGAATCTGGTAAAACAGATGATTAGCAGCAGACATGTCATGTTTCTTGTGCGATTTGTTTGGTTGAACGTCTTAATAGCATCTCATCATTAACACTGTCAAGTTTCTTTTCTGTATGATTGTTGTTCAAGCAGTTTCTTATTTGTTCTAATCAGTGACTGGGAAGCAACAGCCATTGGAGTGTTAGACGAGTGCCGCAAGCAAGATGACGAATTGGCTCAGAGATTGATTGTGAAGGAGCTGCCAGATTTTGGCCATTTGACCAGCATCGACATCGCTGTCTCGGCTGAAGATCAAGATTTCATTGCACACCCCACTTGTCAGGCACTGCTCAGCAAATTGTGGATGGGAACAATGGAGCTTACCACCCACACATGGCAGGTAAAGCATTGTTATGGCTTTCTTAAGGCATTCTCAAGGCACTCTTGAGGCATGTTTATGGCATTTTTAACAGGATGACGTATTTGCAAAAGCTGGTCTCTACCTAGTGCTCTTTCGAAAGGAGAGAGTATGTAGCATCTCCGCCTTACTCGTAATTTTTTGTTTCCTAAGCACTTAATACCATGACTTCATTTCCACATAAATAATCTCTTACATCATAATCTTTGTTTAGGCCTACTCTTTCTTACTCAGTATTCTTTATGTTTCCCTCAGAACAGTCTTTTCCTTCAACGTAATAATGAATAAGCAAACTTAAGCTGTAAATATATATACCCGTAGAAGATAGAAAGATTTTTTAGATAAAAAGATTATTGGAGATAAAAAGCAGAGATTTAAAATGATTACTTCTTTTGCGTTATCCTGATTGTGCTCTACGATATCGGCGATACACAAGATTGGAAAGATTCTGGATGGCTGACTTCGATTTGAAATAATAGTTCAGTATATCAACGGAACCTCAGCCTTGAGCTATTAAAAGGGTCATTTGAAGTAGCTTAAGATGGTGACATATAGTCTGTTATCAATATTTTATCAATATTCTCAATTTCTGATCAATTTTAAGTTCCGTCTTGTTATAAAATGGTATCCTTGAAAGGAAGGTTTAAAGTTTTAAAGTTTTTGTCCATAGCCTGTTATTAGCCAGAGGATAATCTACCGAATTAAAATTATAAGGCAAGTTAGAGCTACAGACGGCCCTAATAACTATGGACAAACACCCACTTATTGTCTTGGGTAGGGAGAGGAAAATTTCATATCAACTCTGCCATAGGAAGCTTTTCTTATAAATAGTGAAGACGAGGATTCGAGCCAGAGATCTATAGATTACCCGTAACAATCAAAATGTCAAATAATCAAAATATTTCGTTTAATGTCTTTCCTCACTTAAGCCCCAATCTCAATTAAGACTCATTCTCGAATTAAGACGCATAAGATGCAGCTCTCAAATAAACCATCTTGGTGAAGCAAATTTCTAGTCATTAAAGTGAAAGATATGCCAGAGCGGAAACTGACGTCACTCCAGGTTAACTATATAAAATGTTCTGAAATATAAAAAGTTTTGAAGCAAAAATCAAAAGATCTAGATTTAAAGAAGAGATGAAGGAAAGTTTGTTCGTTTCAACCAGCTTATTGCTACAATTTGTATGCCAGCTGTAAACATATAGTTCATGGTAATGATAGATAATAATTGACTCCCTTCCATGGGTTTTGCAGGAAGCCACGGGAGCTCCCACAAATTATACAATTATACGCATTCTCGCGCAGATCCACTCCCCCGCATACTCCCGCAGTTACTACACAGCAAACAATTTTCTTTCTTTTTAGGTGGCCTGCTGTTTCTTTGCTCCGCCACTGATTCCGTTCATGATAAGCTTTTCTGGGGATGGTGACGGGAAAAATGTTCGAGAAGAGCCAGAAACATTTGGGAACGAAGGCGAGGCCAATGCTACTTTTAATCATCCAGATGAAGAGAGGAATGTTGGATCTACTATTTCATTTAAAGATTACGGAGGAAGAGAAAGCGTTGAGATTCTTGGTTATGAAAAAGATGAAAGAGAAGCTTTTCATAGTGAGTAAATCCTGTGATTTATGTCTTGCAAGGAGTTTTATACGTTTGGCAAAAAGCGAGAAACTCTCTTCATTTTTCTCTATTTTCTCATGTCATTATTCACAAACAAAAGTTGTGGTTTATAGTGTCCCTAGCCAGAGGCTATTCTGACGACTTCCCGCCTTTCTTCGGTTGGTATACATAAGCGCATATAGCAGGGTGCAGCCGCAAACGGCACTCGTAACTATGGACATGGTACCCATTTATACACCTGGGTAAAAAGAGGCACAACATTGTGCTAACACCATGCTCCTAGGTGATATCCTTGTAACTAGTAAGGGCGAGAATTTCAACCGATGATGTTCAGATTGCTTGCCCTAAACCTTAGGCACCAGATCAAAGAAGCTGCCTAGTTCAAATAAAGCCATCGAACCAATTCTACCAGACCTGATTCATTTGTAAAAATAGCGCGTTGTTAGTGTGCAATTACGGAGCAACCGCATCAAAGCGCGATAGAGAAAGCAAGTGATCGAGTCGGGAGCCTCAGCTTGGAATCGAGAGTTGAGCCGGGAATCGAGACTTGAGATGGGAGACTTGCCATCTCTAATCACGAGTCAAAAAAAAAGGAGACTAACAATTCTGAGAGAAGATTCGGGTATCACCTAACCACCTACCTTGCTGGCAAATGGGCACAACCCTTAGTTAGAACAACCTTGTGATTCCTTGAAAAATTATTTTTTATATTCTTAATTGATTTATATGTTGATATATATATATTTTAGATGATTTTAATCATGGGGTATCAAAAGTAGGGTGTTTGAATTCAACCCTGCTGCAACTATAGTGATGGTTGCAATCTTAAAATCCTGCCGCAGTAAACAGTTATTAAGCACAACTTATTTTCTTTTAGATATTGTAGTTGAAGATGGAGACGATGCAATTGAGGTGACCCTGAGAAATGCTCAGCTCAGCAAGCTTCAAAAAGGTCTCCGTTTTTATCAAGCACCATTCGTGAAGTTCTTTGCTAACGTTGTAAGTTTTTATTTACATCTGTTCCTTTGTCATGAATTATTTAGCAATAAATCAAATTATATCAGCTATGCTGTGTCGTCAGATACTGAGCATCTCGCCAAGAGGCGCTGCTCTACGCAACACAGTATCGTCATCAGAGGCCTAGTCTCTAGTGATAATTTTTCTAATTCTGCTTTTTTGTAGCTATCATACTTGATCTTCCTTGGGTTGTACAGTTACAACATTTTATCTAAATTCAATCTGAAACCACATTGGAGTGAGTATCTGCTGCAAACCTGGGTTTTTACGCTCATCGTCGAGGAACTAAGACAGGTACGACCTAGAGCTTTATTCCCGTCTCTCATGATATGATATGATGTGATATGATATGATATGATTTGATATGATATAAGACATATGATATATGATATATGATATATGCTTTATGATATATGATATATGGTTTATGATATATGATATATGATATATGATATATGATATAATATAATATGATCTGGTACATAGAAACGATTGAAATCATCATTTGATTGGTCACTCTGCAACTGAAGCCATTTGGAGCCCTTGCAGTGTTCTGTAAATGCAACGAAACCTTTCCATTTGCTCTTGCGAAAGCAAGGTCTAGAATAATTCAGATTTGAAGTTGCACAAAATAATAATGTAAAGAGAGTTGTATTTCTTAATATTCCATGCAGGTAATTTCACAAGAGCCCAACTCGTTTTTGAGAAAACTTGAATGGTACTTCTCTAGTGCCTGGAACATAGCCGACGTCTTCTCATTAACTGCATTTGTCATTGGAACTGGCCTACGCTACGCTGCATGGAGTCATAACAACCAAAGGTTCTTGGATGCAGCAAGAATTATCTTCGCGACTGACGTCATCATCTTTATTGTGAGATTGTTGCAGATTTTTTCAGTGAATAAGAACCTTGGGCCTAAGCTGGTCATGATTCGCAGAATGGTAGGTACTTTTGCTAATTCTAGTTACGATTCGTCTTCATTATGATGAAGTTGTAAATATTTCTTTTTATCTAGCAGAGAATATCCACTATTATCCATTACTTCTATTGTTTTTATTATTATTATTATGATTATTTTTTCTTTAATAATTGTAACGTCTTTTTGATGTGAATCCAGGCTATCCTGTTACGAAATACCTATTTTGATAGCGGGTTTTTTAACTGTAGAGTAATCGGAATTCAGAATGAAACGTTCCGTTATTTAAAAGAGCAGCCCTATAGATATTCCTAAATGAGATTTGAGATTGAAACCTCTAGAATGGAGCACACCCCATATCGGTCAATATTCAGCTTTGACCAGATTTTCCGGTCTGACACTACGTACCTGATGTTTGATGTTATTAACTAGACATTTCTCGAGAGACTGCACGATGAATTTCATATGAAAGAAACTCTCCAAATGCTAGGGCTTTGTAAAAGCTGTATGGCTCACCTTTTTTCTATTTAAGTTAGTATGTATTGAATTGTAGTTTGTTAATAAATATGTTGTATCTCTCTCTTCTCCTCTCTTAACGTCCCATGTCTTTTTAGAACACAGGCAGTCTCTTTCCACAGATTCCTTTAATTTAGTCTTTTTTGCAGTTTCAGCTCTTTCAAACTCCCTCTTGTTCCTTCTGGTTGACGTTCTACCATCCATGTGCTTAAACACGTCAAGTATTTTGAACGCGGTCTTCCTGTGCGCTCCTTCATTGCAATACCCCTATTGTCCCCTATCGTTTTGTTATACTATACTATATTATATGAAAAGTGTGTCAGAAGGAAGGTACAATATTTTCTGAACATGGGAAGCAGTAATAGTTTTCGCAATATTTAATCAGCATTAATTTACTCTTTTTTAATTTTTTTTCACAGATTTTCCTCGTATAGATTTTAGTTCCAGACAAAAGAGTTTTCTTTTAAACACACTTTTAAATGTAAATTTTGTCTTTTTCAGTTGCACGATTTGAAGTATTTCATCTTCATTCTCGCAATTTTCATCATTGGCTATGGTATAGCCTTTCAGTCAGTTAGATTCCCAAACACCTCATTTGGCAAAGCAATCGTTGGTGTTCTTAATAAGCCATATTGGCAGATGTACGGCGAATTGTTCATTGAAGAGATTCTAGGTAGGTATCTCTTGACTGTAGGGATCATAAATAGGCAATGTATCGTTGAAATCAAACTAAAACAAATTGTGAACTTCAAATCACGGCTACTGGGTACATGGCTTTGATATCTTTATCCAGAGTTGTTTTTCATGTGAACGTCAGTTAATTTCTTGTATATATATGGTTATTTCTTCTCTAAAACTACTTTGGTAATTTTCGATTTAATATATGAACTTGAGCATTTTAAATGACGTATTTTGTAGTTAACGAATTTGCTGAACAAAAATGTTATTTATTTTGAACTCAACCAATTTTAAAGTGTTGGGCTTTAGCACCCCAGCCTGGATTGAGAAATTAAACCAACAAATAAACAAACAAGCAAAAAAACAAACAAACAAAAGCAAATGTGTAATAATCTATTCTTGCAAATAACAACCATTAGTGGATACCCTTAAAAAGTGACTCGTCTCACAGGCTCCCAAGAAGGGAACATCAGTTTTTCATAGTAAGGGGATACAATAACCTGACAAGTGTTCTTTACTTCACATCTCTTGTATTTTTCATGAGTTAGTTGTTAACGTGGCCTAATGTCCTTTCCTTAACCCTTTCACCCCCGAATTGGCCATATGGTCCAATGACAAACACCGGAAAAGATAATTTCTCAGGGGGTTAAGTACAAAATACTTTAAATGTTCTGATGGCAGTTTTCCATAATAGTTTACGCTTTCACCTAAGTTCTTTGCTAAGTTATGTGCTTTTCAACCTACCCCCTGAAAACCATATAATTATATGGGTTTTAACTGTTAACTGAAAATAAATCCGGGTGCGAAGGGGGTAAATGCGTTAAATTGTATCCCTCCCATCCATAGGGTCCATGGTCCGATGACCTTCAGCGAGATTTGGCTATTTTTAAGAAGGGGAAGATTGATGCTATTCAAGGCTGCTTAGCGCCAAAGCCATCAACTATATCCCCCCAGCAGTTTGCCCAAACGCATTTGTTGTTACTGAACTACTATATTATCACCGGGTGTGAAAGGGATTTCTTGATTTATCATTGCTTTTCTTGCTTTTTATAGAGGATCAAAAGAATTGCTCAACAGGACAACCTATTTGTTTAGCTGGAGATGATGGGCCTTGCAGTTCTGACTATGGAAAATACGTAGCTCCAATTTACATGGCCCTCTACATGTTGTTTACCAATATATTGCTACTCAACCTGCTCATTGCAATTTTCAAGTACGAGATTTTCATATTCTGTTATTTTGCGCTTTTTACTCTGATATTTTTTTTAAGTGTAGCGTCATTTTACAAAGCCATCTTTCATCAAAAAACTATCTATTCTTTTACACCTCTCCCTGAGGATCTGATTACATGAAAAGGGTTGGCCCTCTTAACCGAGATTGGTGGTTTTTTCGAGCTCTCGGTATTACTAGGAAACATATTAAAACTTGATTGTGCCATCACATGCAGACAGAGCCAGTACTGGAAGCCGAGACCCCACCTACTCGTAAAAGGGCTGAGCCTTGTTCGCAGGGCCAGACACCGATCCAGTCGTCATGTAATCGATTGGGTAGGGCTGGAAGAGGTCTGATCCTTCTCAATCTCAATCTTTACCGTACTGCGCAGGTATATGAGAGGTCGACCGTGATCTGTACTCCCCTCTTGCAATCGCAATCAAAAATACATCTCGGGTACCGGGTAAGCCCTCTTGGTAGGGCTAGCTCTGTTATGTAACTAGGTTAAACGTGTTAGGCTGTATTTTGCTATGTTGTCATTAGTAAGTGCAATTTTCTTTCAGTAAGCATATGCTGTTATTGTCAACCCGTTGTAATGTATCGCATTCATGTCTTAATTTGAACGTTTCTATTTACGTATAAACATATCATAATCCAGTCTTGTTGACTGATTATTGCAAAAGGACAAATGTTTTTGTATAAAGAGTATCTGTTAAGAACTCGTTTATTGGCATAGCCTTGATGACTATTCAGCATCATATAAAAATCACTTTATGATACACAGGCCCTAAGACAATCTGTGAACTTGATTATTTCATCTCTACTTTGTAATTCCACTTAACATTTTTATATTCATTATTTCATTATTTTTCATTTTCATCATAATTCTTATCATCATTATTCTATTTTATTCTTTTGTTTCTTTCCTATTTATTCATGTTTTCTGTTGTTATTCAAACTTAAAATTTTAATGTTT
Organism: Catostylus mosaicus; assembly: GCA_964019065.1. Lineage (NCBI taxonomy): Eukaryota > Metazoa > Cnidaria > Scyphozoa > Rhizostomeae > Catostylidae > Catostylus > Catostylus mosaicus. The sequence goes on along the minus strand of OZ025184.1, from coordinate 3,612,772 downwards.
AGTTTTTAATTTAAATTTTAATTATTTTAATCTTCCTTATTTTTCATTTTCATAATAATTCTTATCATCATTATTCTTTTTCATTTTTATTTTTCTTTCCTACTTATTTCTTATAGTTGCTGTTGTTTAAACTTAAAATTTTAATGCTAACACGTCAGTCTAGACACATGGCTCGATAACTTGCCCTAGGTTTTTTCCATGTGAACATAAGCCTAAAATTTATCAAAAAAACCTGCAGCATGAGCACACATAACCATAAGAGAAAACAACAGACGTATTAATTGAATTTACTGTTTACCGGTTTTCTAAAAATAATGCTCGATGCCAAAGAAGCAGAGCTACACTAAACTTAAAAACAGAACATGACGGTTTAAGTTGCAACTTAAAATCTCACGCTTGATGCGATCTTCAGACAACCCTGAAGTTTATACAATTACAATGGTTACATGTTTCAGCGTGTTTTCTTTATTTTGCCAGCTATACATTTGAGAAAGTCCAAGACGATTCAGACAAAGTGTGGAAATTCCAGCGATATGATTTAATTCTTGAGTACCACGATCGACCAACTTTGGTTGCTCCGTTCATTATGCTTTCGCATATTTACATGGCAATTAAATGGATCTTCCAAAGATGCCGTTGTTGTGGTTGTATTCCGTCCAAGGGAAGCTCAATGAGTGAGTTGATTTTTTGCGTAGCAACATGGAAGTTAAACAATTTAACCCTTTCGCATCCGGATTTATTTTCATTTCACTGTTAAAACCCATATAAATATACGCCTTTCAGGGGGTAGCATAGTCAAATAATATAGGTGAAAGCGTAAACTATTATAGAAACTGCCATAAAAACTTTTACAATATTTTGTGCTTTACTTCCTGAAAAATTATCTTTTACGGTACTTGTCTTTGGGCCATATGGCCCGTCCAGGGGTGAAAGGGTTAAGCATTACTCTTTAATCAAAGCTCTACTTTTTTCAATCTATTTACCTCGGATCTTTGAAACAGGGAAATTTGCTGCACTAAAGGGAAAGAGGGGAAGGCAAGACAATAGAAGAGAATAGAAAATAGTAGAGTAAGGCTTATCTTGTGGGGCAGGAGGGGCCGAGATGTAAGAATATATTATTATTCTTATTATTGTATTCCCATATACAGCGACAGGCGATCTATTCTTTTTGCTTAATTTTCAGAGTTTAAACTGTCGAATGATGAAAACGACCAACTACGAATGTGGGAATACACATCTGCCGAAGCGTACATGAACAGCTCGATCATTTTGACATCGGAGACATTGGATGAAAGGGTCAAATATATCCAAACAAGGTATGTGTTTACCAGCATTTTGCAGCTTTCTCAGCAAGTCATTCTAGCCTGTCTTGTCTTGTCTCCCATTTCCACCAACTAATTTTTTAAACTCATATTCTAGGTGCAATTGACTAATTGGCATTTTTTTAACTGGAAGATAAGGATGGGGGTTTCTTCAATAGCTCGTGCTACCCGTTTTATCTCCCAAAGAAATGTGAATTTATGACTGTTTTGCATGTGAGTGCAGTTTTTGAAAGAACTTTTCCCAACTCCTGGCGTTGTTTTAACCAGCATTTGTATCGTCGAATTAATGCTTCTTTGGACCCCATTAATAGCCCCCGAAAAAAACCCCTTCTCCTGCAATTCACCAACCTTCAAGTCATTGCGATTCAATCAAAACTCTCTGGTTATTTTTTATCCTGATAACTACTGTAATTACAGTAAGGAATATTACAGCTAAGACGCCGCAAAGCGTATGTAGGTAGACATCAACACTGCAGCCTACATCGGCCTACGAAGAGCTAGAATTAACAAAATTTATATAAAGGAAAAGAAGACTCTTTAATATTACAATACTCTAGTTTATTGAAAGTCTCAAAGTAGATGCATGTTTTACAACTCATCTTCTCCATACATGGGTTTCATCAATTCACTTCAGAGTCTGTTGATATAGGAAGAGTTTTCCCGTTAAGTAAGGATCTCGGATAGCCCAGGGAATGTTTTTTTTAGATGCTGACCGCATGAATACATATGCAAGTTGTACATGAAGGCAATATGCATGCGTGAGTTCGCAGACATGGGTTGTATCAAAGACTTAAAATTACATCACATATTGCTCTCAAGCTTGGCACTTAGCATTATGGGATGAAAATAAAACAGCTAAACACACGGTGCTGCAAATGTACGGCCTAATGAAGTGGAGATCAGTGCCATCTCGTATCCAAGCTGGTATTGCAAGGATTTTAATCCGTGGCGTATGCGAAAATTTCCATTCTTACCAGTTTATCCTAGCAAAGAGAACCACCCTAGCTTGGTGGGAGAATCCTTCATGTGGTAACATCGTACCTTGGCGAGGCAAGGTCCCAGTTGGAACTCAGACAAACTTTAGGCCAAAGTTAAACGTCACTCTTCTCATGCGCCGAATCTGATAGCTAAATTTAGAACATGACAAGAGCGACGTTTAGCAATTCGGGAGAAAATGGTGACGCTGTTTTAGGCGGGATCTAAGCCATCATGGTTATGCGGGAATGTGCAGGAATGTGCAGGAATGTGCGAGTATGTGCAGGAATATTCGGGATGAGCGGGAATGTGCGGTAAAATGTGGGAATATGCAGGAATGGGCAGGAATATCGCGAATTGTGTGGCAAAAGTTTGTAATGTGGAGATCTGTGCAGAAACTCTACTTAAGTCAGGCTACCGGCATAAAGAGATTACAAATTAGATAAAAAGTGATACTCATAAGGGCGTTTGCGCTTTTGACTGTAGAGACATCATTTAACCCGCGAATGCAATCTAAAGAGGTGGGAAATATGCAGTGAAATTGTCTGTCATTGAACAAATTCTTATGCACTATCGTCAGTTACAGTGGCAGTTGTGAAACCTAGGCTTGCACGCATCTTCCGAAAATACCGTTTCATTTCATCTCCAATATCTTTGTATCTGATCGAATAAATGAAAGGGTTGACAGCTCCGTTCACGTAGGTGAGAATTGCCGTCCAAACGAAGCCATTTTGCAGCCATTTACCAGGCCGTTCGCCTTTAGCTTGATAAACAGTGCCGATGATAAGGATTATCATGAATGGGAACCATACAATCACAAACACTGATATGATCATGAGAAGAGTGAGGTTGTGCGATCTCTCTGTGTTTATATCGTTGGCTGCGCGTCTGGTGTCGCCAGTCTCCGTCACTTGCCTCATGTGTTTGTAGTGCTCAGCAATTATGCCTCGTATTTTGAGATATTTGGTTGAAATGTAGACGAAGGCAAATATTTGAACACTTGAGAAGGTTGCGAATCCGAGATATTGGAGGGGGCCTTGGACGGATATCATGAAAGTGCTGGCAACAGCAAGGCTAACAACCCAACAGCATACTGCAGTTGTAAATATCTATGAGACATAATTGAAAACTGTCAGGCAAACAAGCAAACATACAAGAGAACAGTCAAGCAAGCGAGCAAACATTCAAAGAGTAAATTGGGGCTATAGGATTATATTATTATTATTATTATCATGTCGTATTTGCTTCGTATTCCTGCCTCTTTGCGTTGTTCCTCACATCCGTAATCCTCGCGAATCCATTAGGCAGCCTGCTGTTTTGCTTTACTCATTATATTTTGGACTTTTCTTCGCAGCTCATGAAATGGTGTGAACCTGGGGGTGGGGGCTTGGGCCTATTCTTTCAGGATTATGCCTGGTTACCCCTTTAATGGTCTCACTAGGATGGAAAGCTTGGTTGCCGATAACGTTGTTGCCCATTAAATGCACTGTTGAAGTGTTGCATCTGTTGCAAATACGGAAAAGAATCGAAGCATAATTGATAATAACTCAAAGGCGCTCTCTTTGAAGAAAATCTATCAGGCAGTATCAAAAGTTTGAACTCAACATTAACCTCTTAATATTTGATTTAAAAATTTGCAGGGAAGTTATGCAATTAGAGAAAAGGAAAACGAAGTTTCTTGTAAGGATCCAAAGCATGGTCCATAGGTTGTTTGAAATGGTTAGAAACCAAACATTTTATGGACTTTATTTACCTGTTTTTTGCTTCTTTGGCTACTGTAGTTTAGACCCATTGACATATTTAGGTGCCTCTCTCTCGCGACGGCACACAACAGTAGGAGGCTGCCGGCACAACTTGTAGCTGACATGAAGACAATTGTTTGCTCGATTGCACAGTTCTTGGAATCATGGTAAAATGCCAAGTAGGTGCCATAAATTGGCTGCGGAATCGACCCAGCAAATAAATCGGTTGCAGAGAGTGCAGCCAGCAGTAGATTCTGCGGCACTTGGAGGTGCTGCTTTTTTATAATAACGAAGATTGTCAGCGAGTTACCAATCACAGAGAAAAGGGAGGAAATAATGTTTATGAGAAAGAATATGATATTCATTGGATAACTGATCCCGATATAGTACGGCAGACACGTCATCGTGCTGTCTTCTTCTGTCCTATCCGATTGTCGTGTGCCAAGGGCGACGATTTCGCGAAGGTAAACTGTGTCAGGCTCTTTCTTAAGAACTAAAAACGGAAGAATTGAATTGACAGAATATGGCAGAATGAAATATTAATAATAGACTCTTATATACAGGAGTATATATTTTGTAAAAGTTATCCGTGTTTTCTGCTTCTATTGCCTAGGGAAACTATTTCATACTGAAATGGTTGAATAATTGAATAAGAACTTTACAACATCAACCCTCCCTAATCAGCAGGCTTCATTTAAAAACAGGCAGGCTGCCCGAATTTCAGTTGAAAAATATCAAAGATATCACAAATTGGGAATTGTTTCTATTTGTTCAGTGCGTTTTTCGTAATCAAATCGTTTCAAATAGATCGTGTGATAATTTAAAACCATCCCATTAAAATTATGTTTCAGTTTCATCATATCTGTTTGTATTGGGGCCACATTTCACACCTTAGCATTGCCTTGCCCTTTTTAGTAGCACAATTTGAATCTGAAATTAACGTGGAACCAATGTTTGAGAGCAATAGAGTCATTTTGCTGGACAAGTCTACCTTCAATTATTTTTATCATTATTTTCATTATAGTTTTTTTACTTATTTTCCATAGAAGCATTTTACTAAGAGCGCTAGCCTAGATATTTTCCTGAATTTTTGATAAATTAGGAAGAATTGATGGTAATTATTTTTAAAGTAGTGAATGAAAACTTAATCTAAAACTGAAAGCGAGAGATAACTCGCCATGTTCTCGTAAGTTTGCACGTTGATGTTTTCGTTTTCACGCCAACCTGTTCTCCTTCCGTGTAGAAAAGCTTGACATTTTTTAGTTTCTATCAAAGACGACCACCCTGAACATTTGCAGAAAAAAAAGGCGGTGGAGGGGCTATTTCTACTGGGCCTCGTGGCCAGAGGCGTCACTTCATGCTCCAGATTGGGTGGGGTGATGGCACTTTTGCCCTGCAAAGTCACCCTTTGCCATCTCAAATTGTAAAAATTGCCTATTTTGTAGCTAAAACCTGCCCTGCAGCAAGAATGCAGAGTATGGCGATGGCCCACCCAAGATAATTCATAAATGCTTAAGAATGCGCACCTGGGCGCCCCTCAGATTTTGAAGTTTTTATGTTTTTGCAGTGGTACCCTTAGTGTAGGGGCGCACCTTACGATTTTTGTACGGTTTTAGCGCACCCGCACCTTACTGTTGGCGCACCCAAGATCTGCCAAACTCTGCAAATTGGCCCTGCAGCGCCTATTTTTGCCCTGCAAGAAAACGATATTTTCATAGTTTGGAGGGTGAGCCCAAACGCCGCAAAATGGTGGTCAATGTTAAACATCTGGTCAGGGTTTGGGCAATTAAGTTCAGTTCAGCTCTCATTTGAGAATTCCACTTCATACAAACAAGTGAAAATTAAAAGTAAAACAAATGGTTACATACAGGGACAACTAAATATAACTCATACAATAATAAATCTGCATGTTGGGATTTTTTTAGAGGAGGGATCCTTTTAATAGATAAGCTAATCGAGGAGAGGACACCCCCTTAAGCACTAAGCACGTATTTGATTTAGATACCCAAAATACTTGCTCTTAAGAATATTTCGTCATATTTCCATTTGACATTGATTATACACATAGAATCCTTTAGCAATTTAGGGATGAACGTAAGTAACTGCCATGTAAATATTTTATTCTGAATAACATAAGATGATGCTCTTCCAAAATGACGTTTCGATCATTGGGTACGCTTAAACTTTGTCTTTAAAATGATATAATGGTTGGATATTGTGCCAGGCCTGTTAAAAAGTTATTTAGATATGATTTTGTTTGTTAAATGCGTTAGAGTTTCATTCTCAGTGCTCTTATAAATTCTCTTCTGTTAATCAAGGTTTGTGTCTACTTATTTACTTATTCACCAGAATGTGCAAAGGCCAACATTTCCCTTGTTACTGTCATCATTGTCCTTGTTTCTTTAATTTTATCAACGAAAAATTCGAAAAATTCTACGGTATCAAATGAAGATTTTGCAAGGGGTTAGTTAATGGATGAAATAAATGTCTATTTTATTCAAATAATCATTTTATTTGTGTTTTGTGTCTGTCAAAGAGTGCTGCTATACCTTTTATGGTGGTGGTGCATTTGCATCAAATAATTTAATAAATTTATAAATGAATGAATGAATGAATGATTAAATAGAATAAGCACGATTCTTGATAAATAGATATACTGGAAAATATCGTTATTCTTAGAATGTTAATGTCGATTCAAGTAAAATTCTAGCTATGGATCTAGGAATGATGTATATAATTTGAATGTCAAATCTTACTCCGATATTACGTATACACTGCATAAAAGTCGCCTTTCACTTCGTGAAAATGCTAAAAAATACTTTTTAACATATAAGGACACAGCTCCAGCTTCAGATTATTTTTAGATATTTCTAAATTTGCAGCAAATTTGAGGTTCAATATTTAGTCTTTTAAGATTTAGTCTTTAAAAGTGTATAGTTACACATACCTTTGCTCTTTGGGCACGCTTCGTCTGTGGCTGGTCGAGCGAGAGTCTCTATTTTTCATCGTTACTTCAACATTGATCATGCTCAGAGTCAGAACCAAATTTGGCTTGACATGCGTCAACAAGCTGCCAATGAAGTAAAATCATTTCGATTTCCGTGCAGGTGGGTCTTTGCACGGAAATGGTAATTCATCTGCAGTGAAGGAGTTGAATTAGCAGAGAGCAGGACCGTCGAGTCGAGGGGGGGGGGGGGGGGTAAGCGGGGCCGGAGGTCCGGGGCCCGCAAAAATTTTATTCCATGAAGAAATTGATTGCTCACTGGGGCCAAGTGTCATGAAATACGCCGGGGCCCGCACTGGCTTTCGGCGGCCCTGGCAGAGAGCCTTGTGCTCGAGGCAGCTGCTGCCAAAGAAGAGTTAATTCATTAATCCCTGTTTAATTTAATATTTGTCTGAAGCTCGATTATACGATAGCATATTGAACAGTTGCAATGAATATAAAGAAACAAACTACAATTTGAACCTATCTAATGCTAATGTAAGCCAACTATTTTCGTGAAATAAATGACTATTTGTTAAATTGTGAATGCACTTGCCAATGTTTTTTTATATTTAATAAAACAGTGTTATGATGATAAAAGCTCTAATAATAAAAACCTACAGCTCTATTAAACCTGTTTCCTAGTCTAGCTCTTTAAATGTGTTTCAAGTTTACGAATTTTAGCTCACGTAGTAGCTAACGAATTTTAGATATTGTCAGATTCGCTTCATAGGATGTCATTCTTACGAAATGCTTCTTGGATATCATCATCTCGATTTTAACATGCCTTTACGAAAGCGAATCATTGCGAACAGAGCAAGCCCACTCTTATAACACCGGGGTCCTATAAAAAAGCTTTACTTTCAGTTTTTCGAAAGAGAAATTTTTGTAAAAAGGTCCAATATTGTAGTTTTAATGACGTAATAAGTCTTTCAGGCAGCGGAAACAGCTGGTCTCAAACCCAAATTTAGCTTGCTTTTCCAGCATGATACAGTAAATTAGAACATGCCTTTATTGCTTTTGATAACTTATAACATATAAGGTATATGTATAACTTATAACATATATAGATAAGGTATCTTAGAACATTCTATCGTTGGAAAAAATTTTAAATGTAGTGATTCTTTTGCAATAGTGTTTTATTTCTGTATTATTGCAGTCGTCATTGTCTATCTTGATGCTGTTAGGTTGAAAGCAGAGCCTATAATATATAATTACCATGGCCTTTTTAAGTGAAAGCTCTTCTCAAATTTTATTAAATTTTTTAGGGATTTTAAGAGACATTGTACGGTTTAAAAAATACGAGAAAAGGCTCTTGGCAAATCAATAATCCTCCACTTTTATTAGCTTTGAATGATGAGCATCTTCAACCGCGTCATACCTTGCATTAAAAGTCAGAATTTTCAAAGGTTTAATATTGGTAACAATGTAAATATTTTCGTTGGTTGTTGTGGTCACTTTTTATTGACTGTTATGTTACCAGGTTACCGTAGCGTAAATGGGTCCGACAGAGTTAACACGGAGAGAAGACAACTGTAATATAAGCACAGCAGAAATTGCTGTTTACAGCACAAATCGAAAACTAAGTTATGCGCAGCAAAACATCTTACAATATGATCATCGATCACGAGATATAGCATTGAACTGCTTGCGTGAATCGCAAGTGCAATCCAGCGTTAAGACTTTGCTGAGAATTTAACAGAACTGTGATAAAATACGAACACACGCGAGCTAACATAAGCATATACATCTTAGATATAACACAAATGCTTCAATTCCTTAGATTCCATTCTGTTTGCTTTCAGTGTTTAGTGTCTTAAAGCGCCTAGTTGCCCGTAAGCGTTTACCCCCTTCTTTGGACAATTTGGCCTTGGATCACGGGATGGTGACGTCACATGTCACTCTCGAGATTCCTCTTTACCCCACATTTTTGAAGCCCCGCATTCTAACGAAAGTATAAGGGCATTTTGTCATTTTGGTATTTAAATTTTGTGCCATTTTTGGCCAATTGTTTGAGGCACAGCCAAAGGTCACGTGCTCCTTTGCAGTGACATGTGAAGTCACCATCCCGTGATCCTGCGCGAAAATTTGTTCATCGAAAATCTGGACTCTTTGACGTTGTGATAAAGCTAGGGTGTGCAGGCTTGCGGGCATCCGGGTGCTAGTTTGCTGTGTGTTTAATTATTGTTTGTAGAAATATTAAAGCCATATGCGCCAACCGGTAACTAGATGACTTGTAATCTTTCCTACTTTAGATGGTAGAGCAAAAGTCGTTTTTCTTATTTTTTGGCATGTTTTTATGATAAACCCACTCCCAAGATCTCCCAAAATCTCCCAAGGCTCCCAAGATCATCTCCTAGTAAAATCACGACCTATGCTATTTTCGAATCGCAAATGTATGATACGCAAATGTATGATACGCAAAGGTATGATACGCAAAGGTATGATACGCAAAGGTATGATACGCAAAGGTATGATACGCAAAGGTATGATACGCAAAGGTATGATACGCAAATGTATGATACGCAAAGGTATGATACGCAAAGGTATGATACGCAAATGTATGATACGCAAAGGTATGATACGCAAAGGTATGATACGCAAAGGTATGATACGCAAAGGTATGAGTTGGATTGGTTTCTTGTCTCTTCGGTCTTATTTTCTTGCATTCAAAACGGGTTTAAAGCCCCCCTATCGAATTTTTCTCTCCCTCCCCCCCTCAGCAAGAACCTAGAGAAGCAGGTGGCTACTGAAATCGCCTTTGTCTATTCTCAGTTGCATTCCTAATCTTAAAAGAGCAGGAGATTGTTGGGCAAGACAAGGAACACGTGGTCATTTGAAGACCGTCAAAGAAGGGTTAGCCTTGCTCAGCGGTGTGGAGCGGCGATGCTTTGCATATGTTCAATGTAATTATGCCTATAAATAGTGTATCACGCTAACTGCGCGCCGAAGAAAGAGGGAATTTGGCGATTCAGCCTTGGAAAGACAAGAAACTTTTCACTTCACAACCCATCGCATTTGCAAGTCAAAAACTCTGGATTTTCATCGTTTAAAGTGTCGCAAAGTTTCACGGGAAGGTGACATCACAGGTCACAGCGAAGACTGTGTGACATTCAGCAAATTTTGAGCCGAAGCGAAGAATAATATTGCCCTAAAGTGCCGAACAATGTTGTGACAAGTGCTCTTAAGCGTGCGCTGGAATGCGGGGCTTTAAAAATGAGGGCAAAAGGGAAGCTTAAGGACTCACCTTCCTACTAAATCACCAACGCACCTCGCAAATCGTGCAGTCAAGCCCCTTCAAGATCAAGAATTCTTTATTTCATAGCAATTTGTTTGTTAACATTCCGGTAATTAATTTGGAAACAGTTCATCAGGGCCTCCGATGATGGAGGGGCCTTGCCCCCCCCCCCCACTTTTTTTGCAAATTAAGGCAGCTTATCATCTTGGGCCGTGGTAATTTGTTCGGCATCGAAGCTTGGCCCCCCACTTTTTTGGTCTAGTCGGAGACCCTGTTCATGTTATATTCTTTCTACCACAATAAAAACCACGCTTTTCGGGTAGTTTGTACTGGCATGTCTAGTTGCAGCGAATATAAATGGTTTTCAATGAGAAACAAATTTAAGCAAAATGATATAAAAGAAGGTCGGGATCAGTCCATTCCTTATTTCTGCGGAAAATTAAAAAGTAAGTTATGCGTATAATTATGGAAGGCCGTTTAGTGAGCATGAAGTGGAGATGTTTTTCTGTAAAAACGTAGTGCGGTGGTAATAGAAGTATTATCAATCTCCTTAAGCCTTATAAATTCTTTTTTTAGAGTTGATACGGTATCTGACAGACTGAGCGGTGCAATAAACCAACAATCGGGTGATGATGGATACACACGACCGGATTCTCCAAAGCTTCGCCGAATGACTCAGACACGACAAGCACCAATCCTTGAGGGACGAGTAGCTAGGCTGGAAGACAAAATGGATCGTATTCTAGAACTGCTGATACAGCAGACCCAAAAACAAGGTATGTGTTGAAGTTATTAATGAAAACTTTGATTATTTTTTATTCTTATCACTTTCATGTTTTAGGTGCAATTAATTTATCGCTCTTTTGCAAATAAATGGCTCTAATTTTGAATAGATATCGGCAAACTGATAATGATAATGATTCTAACCCAGTCTAAGGTAGTGTAAGGTGTCCCCCCCCTCTCCAAAAGCGCCGCCCTCATTGCTCTCAAGTTACTAGACAGAATGATGCGGGTAATCCTCAATTAGGCCCCGGGGGTTATTTGTGAAAATGAAAATATAAGACAGGGGCTTTTCGATATGAGAAGTGCTTGTTAGCTTGATACGTATTGAAAGAGTTCTGATGAGTGTAAGACTTAACCAGTGGAAATACAGTGGAGGAGTAGCCTTTGGCTTATACCTAACACTCTTAACATTGATTAGAAACAATGAGTTTTAGGAAGTTGTTGCTGTTGATAAGATGATAATGAAACGGCTAACACGGCAGACTTAGGCCAGTAAACTTTTTAGGGGGGGCGGGGGTGTAATCCCAAATTCAGTATTGATTTTTCGAAAAACAAACATTATAAGATATTAAGTTATGAATGATTCACATATGATTTTACTAGTTTATATTATTTCTAGCAATTTTCGCTCAAATTTTTACTGATTTACTCAGTTTTACCAAATATTTAACGTTTATTGAAATTATCAAAATCGTTAGAATTTTATTAAAATTTAGCGAACAAATAGACGTTTGATATTGGAGGGCTTTCACAACCCCCTTCTGTGCTAAATCTGGTTCTGATAAGACCAATATAATAGTTTTTCATTAGAGGACATGCGAAATCTGAAAAATGTTTTCAACGAGAGAATATTTGAAGTTTTGCCCTTTAGACTTTTAAAAAGTCTAACCGTCGGCCCGCCAGCGAACAGGTGGTGCTTATATGATCTTATTCAAGCTAAGTATTGTAGCAATTGTAAGTCTGTTTTAACTGTAAACAGCCACCCTTAGATGATATAAATAAATGAACAAGGGATTAATGACAAGGGTATATTTATTTCTGAAAGGACGCAATTAAGGGACTGGACAATGCATTAATTGTTTAAGAAGTGGTAGCTACTATCTGCCTTATACGGTATGAATAAATGAATAAGGAACGAATGAATAAGGAACGAATTAATAAAGGTATATTTATTTGTGTAAGGACGCAGATAATGACACGATGTATAAATTATGTAATAAATGGTAGCTACTATCTTAAAGAGCCGTTCTGAAGTCTTCTGAAATTGATACTCATACTTGCAAGCATTTTCATTGGAATTACGTTTTTTTTCTAATTCACAGCTGCCCTTCTACAATCTGGCAAATTTCTCGCGATGGATGGTGCTGCCGGAGATGCCAAGCCAACATCAAAAATTACCGCTATTCATATCAAGGCCCGATCATCGCCATACCCGAACTCTACCGTCCAACGCGCTCACGTACCGGACATCTATGTTCCATGGGAGGTAAGTTTTAACCCTCCTGTGTATGTGGACTCAGCTTTTGGGAACTACAAGTTGTTCATTTAATGCTGTTAATGATTGGATGCCCAATTTCTTGTCACCGTTCCTATTGGGTCGGTGTTGTATTGAGTCGGTATCTAATCGGGCGGGTTCCCGTATCTGAGTGGATGGATTATCCAAAGTTGAAAATTTTGCTGCGTTTATTTATATCAGATAAAGTAGATGAGGAGGTGGATGGATTAGAAGATTTTAGCCCACATATCTGCATGCGCTGCCAATAATCTTTCTTTCGAAAAGCGCTATATTGACGTCATATGGATTAATTGAAAGTTTTGGTACGGAAACATTTCAGATTATGCTAAAGACGCTTTTACATATGACTTTTCTTTCCAGGGTTAATGAAAGTTAGTGAAAACCGCTTGCAGTAAATCTAGATGCAGATTCAGACTCATGTGAGGCGGTAACTAAGTCTAACTAAGATTTAAGGCCCCGAAAGGCCACCTCCACAATACTTGAAAAATACGCGCGTGAGAGTATTAAGATCATACAATGTGTACATGAGACGAAAAATTCCCAGAGTAAACAGAGAATCTTTTGCATAAAGGCATTGCAATTATTCAGCGTAACGGGACCACGACTGTGAAATTGCATTCCTAGTGAAGTCAAAAATGCGTCGATGTTGAATCATTTAAGAATAAGTTGAAAAAATTTCTTTTCAATAAATTTTGAATTGACATTCTAAGTTTTTAGGGACTTTTAGGAATGTGATGCGTGCTGGAACATGTCATATCTAAACTGCGCTATATTTATTTGTATTATTTGTATTTGTAAACAGTGGATCTGATTGCCTACTTTTTACAATCAATGCCTGCCGGCCCTCCATAACTTGGAGGCAAAGTGGAAGCAAGAGGTCACCCGTCTTCTAGCTACACGACTTTCCTTGCATTTCTCTGTTTAGACATATCCAAGGATGTGCTGTTGAAAAAAATGATAACCTTTATTCTAGATAAATTCGCTTTTGACTCGATCTTCCTATAAGTGCTTACTTGACAAGTATAATCCTCCAAAAAAATTGATTTAATCGCAATCTTGAAAATTATTTTTAAAAGAAACACTTTTCCCAAAGGGGGGAAAGTCTCATTGTCTTTCGTAAATGTTTATTTTCTTTTTACCTGACTTTAAGTTAAGCTCTAAGCGTCATTGAAATTAAATTCACCATACTAAGTTAGTGAAATTTATCGTCATTTTCAAGTCCATTTATTACCTCTATCCATTTGTGAAATATCAAAGAAAGCATGCAGTCAACAGACAATGTATGTTAATGTCATAGTCTCGACTTAATCTCGACAAGTGAATAACGATAAACAGCAAATAGCAAGCTAAGTTGCATACTTTTTATTATAAACTAGTTAAATGACAATCTAACTTAATTTCACTATGTGTTACTGAAAGGAAATTGAATTCGGATGTTGTAGACTTTTCAGTGGAGGGTAAGAAGAATAGTCGTCGAGAAATTAGTCCGGTTTAGCTCCATCTTAGGTCATATTCAGTTCTGTTCAGTGCAGTTTTTTCCAGTTTAGTTCACTATCATCTTGAATTTCCACTGCTACGAAAAAATGTTAACATACATATAACTGTAACTGCAAATGATCTTCGAAGACCTTTGTACCTGATACAAAAAAGTATCCGCATAGCTTAATCATAAGTATAGGTGGAGTTAAAAAACTGCAAAGAAATTCTGTAGATGAAGAATTTCTTCTAGAAGCACTTCTTGAGTAGGTAGATTAATCAAATAGAAAGCCCCCCTGCAATATTTTAAGATTTTGAGGCATTCTCTATTTAGTATTATCTTTCGAAATGGTTCATTTTCCTGTCTCTTATGTTCGAAATATTTAATCAAGACAGAGCAAAGACTCATTGTTGGTATAAGTTAATCTAAACTATTGCGAAAAAATAAAATGACAACTTAAACTTCTGGAGAAATTTCAATAAAGTTGTAGATTTTCTAGCGTCTGATGTCATGGTATACTTATCTGAGTTAGTTTATCATCTGTATAAATACTAAAAAATGAATTCGTTTTTCTATTGCAGACTCCATTCTCTGATTACATCCCTGCAGTCTACACTGCCGCTGTTGTCCTGGCTAATCCACCATGGGCCGATCCAGACATTCTTTCCATGTAAGTGAAAATGTTGAACTGCGTTGATTTAACGAAGGAACTCGAGGATAATGTTTTCAAACCTCTTGACTTACATTTTGCCGCTTTAAGGCCACATGGAATTAAGCACTTGATTCTTATTCTCATAAAAATAGGCCTACCTCTGTAACTGTTAACATCTTTGCTTAAGCCACAGACAGGATTTCCTTAAATCCGCAGGATTTCCCTCTTGCTTTGGAAAAAACCGAAGAATAACGTCAGTTTTTAAGGAACACGTAAATCTTTGTTAATAATAACAGCGAACCAAAAACTGAGGGTAATAAATTTTTGCTCAACTATTTATTTCAAACATTTTGAAAGTTTGTAATCTACTTGGCTTTTTACAGCTTCCAGCTTGTTTATTAGTTTATTGCAACCCAGTTTATTAGTTTTCTTGTACATGAAAGCAGTGAATTACTTTTGCATTTTTGGCCACCTCATTAGCTGGCTCATGCCTGAATTTCAATATTTCTCCCATCAACGGACTCAAGATCTTCATATAGGCATGATTTCCTCCTGCAAAAATGTCTACGTTCAACCCGACAGCCACTAATTACCCAGATTACACATTTTAAATCAAAAATTCAGGTCTATTTTCCAATTTGGGACTTACATTGCAAAACTTCCAAAAGGCGGACACTTTGCTCTTGCCCCGATGGTGTTGGCTAATTGAAGAGAATACTGTATACATGTATATATAGTATCAATCAGGCATTGGCTGTCATGGAGTTAATTCTTTCCAGAAGGGTGCTACCTACGTGTAAATATTTTTAACCTCAATCGTGGTTTGAACCGCGTACCGCTACATTCCAAACTACATATTTAATCCACTGCACCACACAGGCACACTATGCTTATTTGTAACCAATCATGAGGGTTCTTCCAAATTTTAAGGTTCTTTGCTAAAAATTCAACAAGTTGGTAGCACCCTTATAGTTTGCATCTTCCCACTGCCAACCAATGCTGAATTGATATGATATATTTACAATCATGAAAATACTTAAAATATGCTACTCTCAACCTGACATGCCTTGTTGATTATGCCTAAAGGTCTGTTTAAAAGAATAAGCGTCTCGTGACATTAAAACGCCTTAATGTTATTGCCAATTTTTGTTTTCTAGGGAACCACCTCCACGTCTAGATTTCAATAAATATGATGAAGTTGCAAAAACTAATCGAAAAAGTTATCTTGGAGATTACGACGTTGTTGGTAACCTCCCACAGTAAGAATAAACTTTTCTTTGTTTTTATATAAATTTCAAACTTTAGATAGCTCTATCGTCAATTTTTGGCAATGTACAATTTCGGTATTTCTCGAAAAAGTGGAAAATTCTTGATTCTTGATTAAAATTCTTGCATTGTGTTTTTTCTTCAAGAAATCCAATGGGAAGATGTGGTATTGTGGGAAGAGGTCTTCTTGGCAAATGGGGACCAAATCATGCTGTAGACCCTGTAGTGACAAGGTTTGTTTTATTAAAAAGTGTAAAATAAATCATGCATGCTGCCTACTTCAATATTTTATGATATAATAATAATCTACCATATGTATACAGGATAACATTTTCAGCAGAGATCTTACTGCCATCACTAAGGGTTCGGTTAAAATTGATGTTTGTAAGGTAAAGGGTTAAAAATTCTAAGAGATCGAAGTTAAAGCTGGAAAGATTTACAGGGTTAAAAATTTACAATAAAAATTTCTCCAATCTTCAGCGACGACTACTTTTACTTGCCTTTGCTTCCCTTACTTGTATTTGCCCTCCTTTCATAAAGTGAAAAAGAAGCCTCGCAGTGAATATTTTTCTATCATCAAATTGTTTATAACATTGGCTTACAAAATCAACAGCTATGATCAAAGCTAGTTATGGCCAACTCAGAAAAAATAAAACTTGTATATGTTTAAATATACGTAGTTAAAATGGTAGTTAAAATAGAGAATACAGTCAATATCCAAATGAAACTCCCTGAACAGTATAAAGATACAATAGGAAAACAAATATAGCCTAGATTAGGGTTATAAAATTGTCAAAGTCGGCAATGGCGATTTTCACCAGTTCAAGACTTGATTTTGATCTACACTCAGCAAGAAATGCTGCTTGGATTGTTTGATGAATTGTTGCATTTTTGTTCCCGAAGAGTCTTGATTAGGAAGGAAGACATTAAGAGCAGCAGCACATTCGAATACTCCTATGCGATGTAATGATAACGATGATAATTGGCCTGCTAGATCATGTGATATTTTACTAGAAATCATTGTCTCACTCTGCTTTTCAGTCTTCGCTATTGACCCTGTTATAACTGCATTGCTAAGGTAGTTACGAATCCTAGTTTTAGTACTGAGGTGTCTAATCAGTGTTGCAATTTGCTACCAAAAGGCAATGAGTGGAAATTACTGATATTGCTTTATTTTTAGATGGAAAAGATCAAGCTCTGGCATTGTCATAGACAAAGGCAAAAGAGTTTTGGAATTTGTTGCAATCCAGCGAAAAGACAATCATCAATGGGCAATACCTGGGGTATGCTTTTGGTTTGCTTTTCTATGTATCTTTTTGCGTTTTGAATTATTTATATCAATCAATCAATCAATCAATCAATCAATCCGTCAGTCAATAAATCAATCAATAAATCATTCAATCAATACATCAATCAATCAATCAATCCGTCAATCAATCAATCAATCAATACATCAATCAATCCATCAATCAATCAATCAATCCGTCAATCAATAAATCAATCAATCAATCAATCAATCCGTCAATCAATAAATCAATCAATCAATCAATACATTAACCAATCAATTAATCAATCAATCAATCAATCAATCAATCAATCATCAATTAATCAAAAGCAAGTCTCGTAATGTTTCAGCCATCGAATATTCAAAAACTCAGGCGAAAGCAAGCTACTCGGTTCACCTTAAACAGTGCCTAAAAATCCATTTGAAATACCTGAGTTTTGCCTGAACTTAAGTCTTGTATAGAAATTTATATTTATAGAATCCTTTAGTCACATAACGCTATTTCATCAAGCCCCTCGAACTTCCTTCCCTTCTCCTAATCCAATTCGTTACGGCAGTAATTCAATCCATCCACCCCCACTCTCCTTCGCCGTTACGTTATTGTTGATTGGCCTCTCCCAGGTGAAAATAATTGTTCGTAGTCATTGGTTATTCTGTTGTATTAGATAGTATCGATATCATATGATATCATGTCACAGATGCCAAAAAATGGAACAGTCCTACCACCAAATGTTAGCAAGCCATAAAGACTAATGATTTCAAATCTTGTATAAAAACTTTTAATGCAAATTTTTTTATTACTTTAAATCGATATATAATTTTACTCTAACTTTAGGTTTCTAAACCTTTCATCCACGGAGCGATCATCTGTCTTGCAGTTAAAAGCGTAGCGATAATGAACGCATCTTAATTTCTCCCAGGGTATGGTTGATGCTGATGAGCGTGTCTCGGAGACGCTGCGCAGAGAATTCAGCGAGGAAGCTTTCGATAAATTAGACATGCCAGAAGAAAAGAAGAAGAAAATCATAAAAAAGATTGATATTCTTTTCCAGCATGGTACCGAGGTGGGAGGCTAATTTCTTTCGTTTTTTATATTATTCTTGCATTGGTAGCACAGTAAAGTTCCAAAGAGATGTTTTGTTGAATCGACAAGATATGAGAACTCAATGCTTGACTTTCCCTTTGCTTAGATTTGTGACGGAAATTCAGGGAAATATTTGCAGGGGCTCAATCCCTCCAATTTCCGACAATAATACAATTTCCCCTCGATAAATTCCTCCTTTCCCTGTTTCTAATACCTGCATTCTAGCCTTTAAAAATAACTTTTTAAGGATGAAATATTCAAGATGTTTGAGTCAGAAGAAAATAAAGTAGCTATCAAATAAATTAAACTGATATCTGGCGCTTAAATTTTCCGACCACAGTTAACACAATGTCTGAATCTTGTTTTTTGCTCAATAACTGTTCGTTCAATTTAGAATGTAAAAGCAGCTGTTTCGTTCTGTAAAACTTTGAAACTGTAGGCCTGAAAAAACTTCTTTGAAAGACAGAAATATAAATCAGCATACTGTATTGCAGTAACTTTCTCATCCAAGACTTCCTGATATAATAAACGTCAAATAATAGCCAAAACCTTATCGAAAATGATTTACAAATGAACCCTTCTTTTTTGATACAATTTTTAAGGTATACAAGTTTTCTAGCATTATGGCATCGTATTCAGCGTTGAGCTAGGCATGGTGCCGTGACCTATTCCTCAAATGCTACTTAATTTCCCGTTTCAAAATAACTACGCTAAAAAACTTGCTTTGAGATTTGCTCGTGTTGACGTTGTAAAAACTCCATCTCTTTGCTCTGTTGTACCAATATGGAACGGTTTGCCAACTAATCTTGTTGTTAACCCTTTCACCCCTGAAGTGGCTTTATGGCCCGAAGACAAACACCGTAAAAGATAATTTTTCAAGGGGTAAAGTACAAAATATTGTAAATGTTCTGATAGCATCTTTCTATAATAGTTACCGCATTCACCTAATTTATTTGAACATACTTCCCCTGAAAATCGAAGATTTATATATATAGGTTTAAATAGTTAAATGAAAATAAATCCGGTTGTGAAAGGGTTAACAAACAAATTCAGACTTATTCTATGATTTGTGCAAACACAAATCTCAGTGAATCAACGTTGTGTTTTTTTTTAACATTTGCATCTTTGTTTCGTCGTAAAATGCAATTTTTAATGTTTATGATGATGATGTTGTTTGGCATCGATACCTAATCCATGTTTTTTTTATTAATTGTTCTTTGCTTCACCTTTTAAGGTTTACAAAGGCTATGTTGATGATCCTCGAAACACTGACAATTCTTGGATGGAAACCGTTGCTTATAATTTCCATGATGACACTGGAGAAATATTTGGCGAACTCGAGCTCAAGGTATTAAGTTTTGCTAGTATTTTACAGTTTTTCTAACAACCAATAATCATCTCACTGTAGTTTGCTGTTTGTTTACACTGGCTTTCTACTGCATTTAAAGCCTCAAGGCCTGTAGTCAGGAATAGAGCTGCTTTAGTTGCTAGATTTGTGGGACTGGGGACTTGTTATGGTTAAAACTACCCTGAAAATCCGTTACCCCTTGCCAGTGATTGATTTTTTAAAGTATTCTACCAGCTTTTCAACTATGCTAATACCAAAACTGTTCTCCTTTGTTCTCCTTACTGCTAGTTGACATAGCTAATGATATAAAGGACTCGGTGTTCCAAGAACTCTGTTAATACATGAAATTTGTTTGTATTTGTCCGTTCTCGCATGACAATGTAGCCCAGCTTTGGCATATCAGAGTTGGCGAGGCATATTAGCAAGCTTGCTTCTTCATTGCGGACATCATCTCCTTCGTCATGTGCAATAAGTAACGTTTCAAATGCACATGTTACTATTGGAGTGGTTAACTACTGACATAGTTATTAACTGTTATGATTTATAATCATCCACTTCTTTGCTAGGCCGGTGATGATGCTGAAGCAGTCAGATGGCAACGTGTCAGTGGCAATATTCCTTTGTTTGCAAGTCATGTCGGCATTCTTGAAAAGGTTGCTGAAATGCACAGTGCTGCCTTTTACTAAACTTTCTACTTCAAGCAATTAGGCACAATAGATATAACTGGGCTATTCTAATGTATTTTTATATCATCTAGCTTAGAAGACGTAAATCAGAATGTATATGTAACGTATATATAACTTGCACTCATGTTTAATTTACTTATGGGGCCGTAGCTAGAGTGGGGTATGGAGGTGGGATACCCCTTCTTTACAAAATTTAGAAAAAAAGTAAAAATAACTATAATGTACTTTTATTGCACTATATACAGCGGGAAAGGACACTACGTCAAATGGCCCCAACTGCGAATGGTGCTTACTATCTAACATATTTACATCAAGGTAAGTTAGGTTCATCTCAGGGATGGCGTCAGAGGAGGGGCAGATGGGGTTGTAGCCCCCCGTCAGGGAAAGTATTATGCCTGTCGGGGAATTTTTAACCGGATATTGTGTTTTAATGCTCAGAAAGATACCCTCTATTTGGTTATATAGCCCCCTGTCAAGGAACCTAGCCCCCGTTGGGCAAATCCTGGCGCCACCCCTTATTCATCTCACATCCTCCCAAGGCAAACAGTTTTCTTTCAAGAACAAGGCGTTATTAGCCATGAAGCGGTACTTCGCCGACAAATTTTGCTAACTTGTTTGAAAATAAACTATGTACGCCCTTTTTGTCGGCAAATTCATCCTGGACACCTTTCTAGAAAGAGACATCTAGCTACGGCCCTGTTCACATGCACCAAAGATCTGACGACGTGGTTTAGATCCCATCAAGTTGTTGTGCTCTACCGCTGAAAAACTGTCTCAATGGGAAAAGCCTGTGTAACAGATTAACCTCTTCCCAGCATCAGGTCAGGGCCGCCGAGAGGTTTCTGAGGCCCAGGGGCAAAACTGAAAAATGAGACCCCTTGTGTCTGTGATTGAAGCGAGCAGAAGGGGCAGAAAGCAAGGAAATCTGGGGGAACTGAATCTGGAAGCACTCTTAGAACCTTGTAGGCTGCTCCTTTTGGGAGGTTCCTTGTATACTTCAAAAGAGACTATAAAAAGGTTTTTGATATTAGTTGATGTGGCCCCCTGGACACTAAGGGCCTGGGGCAAACTGCACTACTCTGCCCCCTCCCCTCTCGGCGGCCATGCATCAGACACACACTACTTTTTACAGCCTCTTGTTATAAGACATGATGCTGCGTTTTGATATTTATCTGAGACTTCATCTGAGACAAGAGCACCCTAATTAGGGTGACATTAAATCTGTATACTTTGACCCTGAATAAGGTTTAGTAACCTCCCTGAGTTTCAATTGTTGATACATCTTTGAAAGGGTTTTAAGTTCTCAAAGATCTTTCAAATGGGTATTGGTAAATAGGGATTAATACATCTTACCGTATTCACTAGAATTGAACATGATTCCAGTATTGGGTAATCCAAGCTTAATCCCCAATTTTTGCCCCTCTGCTTCACTTTCCCCCCCCCCCCCTGTTTGATTTCTATATGAAATATTTCAGTCTGTAAGAGGCGAAATCAACAACAAATTCAAGAGCTGATTTCTAGAGCGCACGGGAAAAGCATTCTATCTACTTGTAGCTAATGTTGTTTATTATCTTTTCCATCTAAATTGGGTGTCTTAATTAGAGTTTTTATGTTACGGTTTTGGCTTTAATTTGGCGCATTGTAGTTGCCGATGGCAACGACGAATCTGTCACATTCTATTGTTAATAATTTGTGTAGCATACGTTTTCTTGTTTTCTTCAGTGAGAACCTGATTCGGCTAGCTTTTGCATCACACTATATTTCATAGCATTTATTATTCATAGACGGATGTAGCTTACACCATAGACTATAAGAGCATAGTCCCTTTACGCAGAATAACCGAAAAATATGAAAAAGGAAAAAGATTTAATGGTTCCAGTTGGACCTTAAAATGAGACAAAAGAGGAAATTCCACTTTTATTAGAAATGCCTGCATAAGCGTTACTTCTAAGGTTCTTAATTGGGAAGGGATCAGATTAACATGGATTTGAAGCTTGCAGTTTCTAGTAACATCATCGGCAGAGACGGGGGCATGGAAGGCAAATGCATGCTGCTTCCAGTAAATTTGCAAAAGAAAGGTGGAGGGCCCTGCCTTTCATAAAGTTCTATTATTGGGGATGTCAGATGGAAGAATTGAGTATGCTAGCGTTTCCTTTTTGTACCAACCAAGATCTCGTTCTACTATTTCAGAACGAGGCTCTACAGAATTGCTAGTCCATCTGTATCAAAAACCTAATATTGTTGTCGAACCTGGCTTTTTCTCGTCTTTTGGACACATATCCATGATTTAAGCAATTTATAGCCTTTCTTTACATGGTTTGTAAGTCTGGCAGTTTTTCTCATTCTGCATCTTCATTATCCTGCAACTTATGGAGGTGAATGCGGAGGCACTCGAAGGCCTAAAAATTTTAGGGGATTCAACCTTTATTCCTGACGCAGCATTTGGAAGCTTAACTGAAGACTGTTTCAACTATGCAACTGGAGTGATTTCTGATGAAGATTTTAAAGGTGAAAGCTTTGATCTATATTTGTTTTTTTTTTGCTCATTTGTTTTCAACATTGCTGTTTCTTCAATTTCATTTTCGGTTTAAGTTCCCATGTTTCAAAATCCACCCTACATTGACCTACACACTACAACGATATTACACTCTTTTCTATGAGTCTCCAGAGCATGGTAGAACTCGACGAGATCTCGCGCGTGCAAGGAAAATTTTAAAATTAAAAAGCCCATAATGCACACCATGAAGATCTTGCATTTTCCTTTTTTTATTTCATCATGAAAAATAATGGAAAAAAATGATGATTTGTGTAAACTGAAGAAGTTTTTTTGAAATTACTTCTATTTTAAGTTCATCAAAGCGTAAAGAAGAATGGTATAACTTGCCCTGACCCTTACATTACCTAGCCATCTCAGTAGTTGATGTTGATTGAAGAGACAGCACTATAATTCTTAGGTCTTGCACAGTAAATTATAGATAGATATATTTCTATAAAGTTGTCACGTTAAGTAGGAATTGTCTTGCCTAACTTGTCAGACCTTTCTTACCAAACTTACAACTAATAAACAAATGTGTTTTTTTTCTTCTTTCCTTTACATTGACATAACCTTCTATAATGAAGTTGTCAATTATTTATGTAGAAGTAGAAGTAGAAGTGTGTTGCTATCAGAGGTAAGATCATGGTAGAAACTAAGGATTCTGTCCTAAAGACAATCCATGCAACATGGAATGTAATTGATGTGGTTTTCTGTTGATAGTTTGAAAGAATAGGATTGTAGAAGAGATTCACTGGTGCAAAATGATGGTGGAGTACGCTGTAGAGCTAGGCCAGTTCGGAATCTTTTCTTTTTCATGCAGATGAGTTGTCAAAATTTTCCCAACTGTGCATCCTCATCATGATTCTATTTAATTTTGTGTGGCCGTTACGTAAATTTTTTGGCATAATTTTCTTTCAGTCTCTGGAGTTGATTCAGGATTTGTCAAGCAATGCACCTATAGCATGCTCACAGCATTATATGAGGCTGCAAGAGTAAATGCAGAAAATTCAGCTTTAAGGTAAGTTTATTGTCCTTTATTGTTATTTTTAGTGTAAGTACATGTCTTCTGAAACTTAACCTAGATTCAACTGTGATGCTGGCAAGACAACGTGGCATCATTTCTGTCCCAAAACAATGAATCACGCCTGTGGCCATCTCAGCTTCGCTGTGTCACCAATCAACAGAACGTTTTGGCAAGGGACACTGCTCTGAACTATGCAGCATTTTCACCATAGACAAAACCTTCCTTTTCTTGAAAAGCTTATCTTTAATTATATTGTTTTGTTTTTAAAGTGCAATACTAGAAGAATGCAAATGGACACCAGAAAGAGTAGAGTTTGTACTGAGAAAGTTTGAGGTTAGTGGCTATTGATGAATTGTCCATCTCTGTGTAGACTAAATCCTGTACCCTCTATTGGTCCCTCTAGTGGCCTCTGGCTTTCAAAGTAACCTTTGTTTAATAGTTACTTGCTTTTACTTTTCACTTTTACTTTTACTTTAATTAACTGTTTTTCCCCAGAGCCCCTATGAACAGTAAGACACAAAAAGGTCATAAAAAGCTTTTAATCTGAATGTAAATGCTATTTCACATAGACTGGTGTACTTTGATAAGAATAGTCTACATTGTTTTTCCAATGCTAAGCATTTGCTAAAATTTATTTGACAGCAAGAAAAAGACAACTATTCCATCAATATTTTAGATTTAAAGTGCCCAAGGTGCACATATTTTTATCTTTTATACTAAGAATAAATGAATTGCTGATCTTTCATTGTTTGGTTACTTTTTGCATATTTTCATGGTGAGAATTTGCTATCCAGTGCTCTCATCAAATTACTGAGTCAAAGGTACCAATGGGCAAAAGCAGAAAAATGCAGTGCTACATGAAATCAGTTTTTGAAGTTATTCTTGATTTGCAGTTACGTTTCTGCCCCTACCTTGTTTTGTATCGTCTCAGAAGTATTCATGCAAAAACCATCAGCTCTCTTTTGGAAACTTCTATTTCTCATAATCTTCATAATCTTATTGCTTCAAAGACTTTCCTTGATTTTTGCTGTTAAGATTATATAGCCTCTCCAACCTGATAAACCCCATCCCATTAATGAACCATCATATCTATATTGGGTTTCTAAGTAGTATAAATTTTTGTTTAGGAATGTAAAGATGAGATTCAAGTGGAACTTTCAAGGTAGGTATTTGCATTAAGGATTCTGCTTCAAGTATATTAAAGTCATTTTTATATGGTTCTGCTTTACATAAAACATTTACATACAACCTTTTGGATGTACTTTAGCCTTCGTAGCAGACTTCATAATTCTAAATTTGTAAACTTAATGATGTTATGTGGTAAATATCGTCAAGAACGTTTAACTGCAGACATGAATAATGATGGCAAAAAATGTAAAATAGCTTAAACAAAAAGAAAATGAGGTCAATTTGTCCGAAGAAATTCATTTTCATCGTTTGTTTTTTGTTGCTTCAATAAGATTTCTCTGTCTACTTTCCAATCCAGATATGTTCCTTTTTTTATCAAAACTGCTTCGCAGTCTTAGGGGCCATGCTTGAAATTTCACTTTTGAAAGCATCACCAAACCCTTTGGGAAATCCCCAACTTCAGTTGGACACAACCAACTAACATTTAATGATATTGTAAAACCAAATCAATCACAAAAACTTTTCCAACAAATTTTTCTAACTAACTATTCCAAGTAATGTTTATCTATGTTTTTGTATTAGATTAACCGTCCTGTCCACACACCCACACCCACCGTCCTGTCCACACACCAAAAATACTTCCGCAAAGGGGGTCCTGTTTTTATGAAGACAAAATCAAATTCTTACGGTCATCTCCTAAGTTACCTTCAACTATCAAAATGGACGGATTTGTCAAGAAAGAGAGTCATGAAAAATTTCCAAAAATACTTAAACCACTTTGCAAAGTACTGTTGAAAATGTCGCTTGAATAGATTGATAATTTCCCGTATTTACGGTAAAATTCATTCTGTATTTTTCAGGATAGGACATTCATACCCACACATTGTTGATGTCGATTGGCGACTAGATTACTATATCAAGGTAATTTATTGATGTCTTAAAGCCATTTGATAATGTTGAATAATAAGTTAAATAGTCGATCCTCTAGTGTATGAATGAATGAACCAATCAATCAATCAGTCGATTAATCAATCCATCAGACAATCATTTCATAGATCAATTGATCAATCGACCAATCAGTTGACCCATCAATCAATTGATCAGTCGATGGAAACATCAATCAATCGATCA
Source organism: Catostylus mosaicus (assembly GCA_964019065.1). NCBI lineage: Eukaryota > Metazoa > Cnidaria > Scyphozoa > Rhizostomeae > Catostylidae > Catostylus > Catostylus mosaicus. Next base: position 3,586,596 of record OZ025184.1, on the reverse strand, counting down.
ATCAATCAATCAATCAATCAGGCAATCAATCTATTAATCAATCAATCAATCAATCAATCTATTAATCAATCGTTCTCTCATGATGTCAAATTCATAATGAACAAATATTTTCTTCAAGACAACTATGATGTTCTTATTGTTATTACTATTCTTTCTTATTATAAGAAGGCTAAGAATGCAAATATGTAAATCAAGAACTTCTAGTCTTTCCTGATTTTCATTCCCCTGAAGAATTCCTCTATGCCAGGAAATATAATGAGTAATTTATGATATACATATTTATATAGGGTAAACCTTATCAGCACATTAAAGTACTGTTATCAACAAAGGCCACGTTAAAATTACAAATTCTTACATAATAATACTATTCCTAATACAATGTAAAACTGGAAGAGATAATTGATAAGTATATTTACAAGAAAGCTTGTCTACAACAATGTATAATATTAAGATATTTATTTGAATATTGTACCTTTTTCAACGACATATCACCTTTTTTATACATTTGTATCAAAGCCGCTTTTCCAATGTCTAATCGCATTTTTTCAGAATAATCATTTGGATAAAGTGAACGAACCAAGTTACCTCATTTCGCTTAAAACACAAGTAAGTTTGCTTGCATTACGTTTACCAGTTTCAGTGGCCGATTTTCTTTGATGAGAACTAGTGACAAGGCGATCATACAAATCAGTCGTATAGAGGAACGACTTTTTAAAACTTTATGTTAAGCATGGCTTCTGCTTTTCCGTAAATTTTTCGTAAACATTCAATGGACACTTCTACGAGAATTCTCACTGTTTTTCCATAAATTGAGCCACTCCCAGACGAAATTTTTGACTTGTTCATTGTAATTTTTTTATAGCAGGATAGGCGTTGAAACCAGAAATATGTTTGTTGAGGCTTTTATCCTGTTGAAATATCCGTATTATTGTTAATTTTATGCTGTTAACATAATATAATAATAATAATTATGATTATAATACATATTTATACAGGATAAGCCTTTATAGTACAAGGAAAGTACTGCTATCAATAAGAGTCATGTTTAAAATATCTGCATATTATTGATTTATTGTGACTTATTACGAGAGTAGAATCATGCAGTCTTGTTGACTAGTTCTGGGACAGTTTCGATGTTAAAAACAGTGTCATGAAATACACTCAGAACATGAAATTTGGGTGGGTTTTATTGATTTTTATTGCGCTTTCAAGAAGTTTACAAAGTTTAGAACGTAGTAAGTGAAGGTCAGAAATGTGTTCAACATTTCCCCGCCCCAATGCTCTTATCTAGTCAACATTCCTTTCATAAGCAACAGCATTTGGTCTTGGTGTTGCTTTATAGTGCATAATATATATTCAGTAAAACTTCTTCATGGCAGCCGGCCAGGTAACAATAACGTCTTGTGGACCTTGGCAGCCGCATCCATATGGCCATATCAATTGGGTTGATGATCTATGCCATTGTTCAGAATAAGGTCGGAAACAGTTGATTGATCATACAAATGGTAATGATCGATTGATCGACAATCAGCAGCCTCAGTCCACATCCGCCATAAGTGCGTTGTTTGAAGTTTTGTGATCAAAACAATCGTATCACAAAACTGATATGAAATGATCAGTGATTTCTAGAACAACCTTCAATTGAGCTATGGCATAGATCATCAACCCATCAATTGTCCACCACAATTTTCATGCATTATTGGTAACCACATGCTGGTTTTGGCTGCCAATTTTTTCATCTTCGATTATGTGACATCTTAGTTCATAAATTTCCATTTTCTTTTTGTCAGAAAGTGGATTCGAATCAGTCTGATGTTGTGCAGTTTTCTTGCTCTATTGAACAGTTACAGGTTAGCTTGAAAATTCTCAGAATATCATAATTATTGCCAAGTCCAAAAACCAACACGTCCTATATCCTTTAACGTATTTTTTAACAATTCTTTAAAGTCATCTTTCTCTTCTTATAAACTCTATACTCAGATATAAGTAGTAACAGTGTCCCTACAGCAGTAAGAACAACCATCCTTTTTGTTACTTAAAAAAAATTGGCCCAATGGAGTGAGCTTAGCCTCCAGCGAGGTCAATCTTCCACTCATAAATTAGTTTTACACTAACCCCTCAACTCCCGGCTTTAATGCAACTGTACAGTGAGAGCTCATACATTTTGCCTCTTTGTAAGGGGGTACCAAAACAGATTAATTTGAACAAAGTTGCCGTACAAATATGTAAATGCAGATATTTAAATTTTTAGCCCATGTGAGGAGTCTCCAATTTTTGCAGAAGGTAACTGGACCGTATGTCCAAGGGTATAAAGGATAAGATTAAGACTTTGCATTTTGCATTGTTATTGTACTGTTTAGTCTACCCAAAGATATTGTTGAAAGAGTGTCTTGTGTAAGAACATCAAACGATATAAATGAAAATTGAGGTTGCTTTTGTTAATCCTACGTAATCTATATTTTGATCAAATTATGGTTCTTCCCTAACTATTTGGTGCCAGATTGATATAAACAGGCTTGTATCATTTCGTTTTGAATAGTTTAATTTTAGGAACAATGTTCTATTTCTGTTGCCAGGACAATTGGAAAGAAGTTGCTTAATTATTTAAGACAATTAAGATAATTAAGACAAAGATGAATTAAGATAAAAATTAAATACTAAATCATTTTGCTAAATGAATTATTGAATGAAAAATGAAATCTTTGAAACTTCTGTCGCGGTTTACATCATATTTTTTCATCGCAGCTTTGCATCCATCTCATGTTCCCCGTAATTGGAAAAGGCCTAGTTCTTTGCAAATTTTTGTACAGTAGCAATTAATGCGTTTGGCCAGGGGGTACCATAATTCATAATCACGACCAAAGAAGCCTTACAGATGTTGAACTACATATGAATCAAGCTATTGAAGTAACCCTCCGTCAAAGAAGTAGCCAATTCAACGATCAAAGGGCAATATTGTCCCTCCAGGGCTGAAAGGGTTCAATGTTATTTCGTCGAATAACAAAAGTTCGTCTTTTCCTCTTAGGATATGGTTGGCAAATTAAGAGATGCCACGAAAAGTCTGGAGAAAGCAAGCCAGGGATAACGATGAAACTATGAAATGACTCGAAGAGATATCTTTTTAGACACGTAGGAATTGATTTTTTATCATAGTTTTGATTAAAACTAATTGTAATTAAAACTAATGTGTTTTTTTATAAAAAAGATTAGTTTTTTCTATATCAATTCATTCAAATATGTTAACCTAAATTTGGGCTTAACCTAAAAGATTTGACAAAATGAGTATTTTGTGTTTTCAACTGTCGTTTAATCTGAAATTTTTCATGTCAAATACCTTTCAACCAGTTGACAACAGTGAAAAATTCGTTAATGGCGTCTTATTTTAATTAAACATCCTTGTTTATTTTCAGTTTCAAAATCCCCCGACAAATTATCTGTTTAAAAAAACTCTGTGCTGACAGCTGCACTTAGACCCGTTCCTAAAAGAGAATTTGGTAGTTTGACATACTATTCAGGGCTCATTCAACCCAATTTGCACGTCAAAGGTGCTCTAGGGGAGTTAGCCTGATGTGTTCTAACTAGGAGTAACTTTTAAAACAACCTCAACATTTATGCAAACCGATCTATTTCCTATTAGCTTCCACCCCAAACGATGAAGAAAAGGCAAAGTGCATGAGGGTTTTTGGGCCTAGTTGCAGGGAATGCACCCTAGCAGCCAATGTAATGTCAGCATATTTCGTTTTTTTTATTTAGACAACCATTTGGATATTCCTGATGGGAAATGTATGGTCAAATACGACTTTCATAGAATATGTGGTCAGATAATACTTGATATAAAGGCATAGAACTACAAATATTCTATCACTACTTGTTTTAACAAGTGCAGAAATGTTGAAATACTTTCAAGGAGGTATCTCTTGGAACCATGTAACCACTGCCCTGTGTGTGGCTTCAGGTCGATAACCAGAGAAAAACCTTTTCGTTCATTGAGTTGAATTAAAAATAATTGACGCAGAGTTGAATTGGATTTGTAACAATTTATGCAGTGTTTATCGTTTTGAAAATGGCGGCAAAGCTGTGGAGCATATCAAAGAAAAGGTATGAATTGGCATTTATTCATGAAATCAACTAGCTATGTCAGAGAAAAGATTAGATTAACTAGAATTTGATATCCTTTATTTCATTTCTTCCTCATATTCAAGAAACTTCGTGTTTTGTTGAATTCCAAGCTCAATCGCACCTTGAGGCCTAATAAATGTTACACGCATGATGGTTTAAAGCTGAGCCCTTCGAGAAAACGATATTTTCATAAATGGAGAGGGAACTACCCTTATACCACCCAGAATAAAAACCCAACTGTGTTAAATAGTTGAACCAGTCCTCTAGGGTTGTATGTCATGTTTCCTTTCAGAGCCGTGTCGGAACCCAATGTCACTCACTAGGAGGGGTGTAAGTCATAAGGACAAGGTGAACCTGTGTGCTCAAATGATAGTCGTTTATAACTACCCAAAAATTTGTCTTGATATCAACTTAACATAACGTGTTACTGTGATGTAGGCTATAAGCCTGTTACAGATCACTACTGGTTGAGCAGTGTGAGATGCTCCTGAAAAATATGCAAGTTGAGAAAATGCATAGTAAGAAAAAATCCCAGCCTCCCCTGTAATAAGTGAATGAGTAAAACTTGAAAACAATATCTTTGTCATTTTCCTGGAACACCCCCTTCTCCTAATTCACATGATACTCAGATTTTTGAAAAAATTTCTGATGTGTCCATTGAGTACTAACTTGATCAACAATGAGATGGATCTAAAATTGATTTACAATTGGGTAGACCTCTCTAAAAAGCTAGGTCACAGAAATAACAAAAATTCTTTCAGAGCCTTTGTAAAAAGAAGCACACACATTTGAGGTTTTGAAATAAATGTGTGGGGCTGAAAGTGAGTGTGGGGATGATTGAAATCTCACAGGCGAAAAGGAACAGGGTTCTAACAAAACTTAAATGCATGGTACCCAATATTTCAAAATGCCAAATCTGTTTCATTTTGGCAAAATGAAAATAAACAATGCTATTTAAAATATTTAGGAAATTGATAATTTTTTTTCTAATGAAAAGAGAAGAGATATTGATTAATTTTTTGGATTTTAAAAATAATGTTGGATTTACCAGTTGTGCACAATTGAATCATGAAATAATAAATAATTTGATAGTGGATGTAAAAAAGACAAATTCAATATAAACAATTTTGTAGAGTATAAAGAACATTTTCACATCACTTGATAATCAATATGCATTAAGTATGCAATGATAAGCATCTAACTGATGCACTCAACCATTTCCACCCATTTAGAGCAGCTTTCACATGGATCAAACAGAGCCACAGGGGTGTTTTGGGGTATTTACCCCCACTCTTCTTAAAATATGGAAATGTAGATTCATTGAAAATTTAGGGAAGGAGTATGTTCTTATTAATTTCCTTTTATTTTGTTCACATACTGTCCTTTCAACTGATCCCAAAAAGATTTGACTTTTCAAAAAACAAAAATTACTTCAAATTTTCTATTTACCTTCCTAACATGATTCATTTGCAAAACATTTTTCTAAGATACTAAAACAGTTATTTTTTTAATTTAGTTAGTTTAAATCATTCCTGGTAATCATTTCCTTTAGCAAATTTGTTATAAACCCTGAGTTTATTTGTAATAAGCCAAATATTGCTTCAATACACTATTCAAAAGCTCCTTTTATCAAGACACTTGGCTTGCTTTGTTAAACGTGTAAAAGTAGCCATTGTTTATTGAAAGTTTAAGATTTGTATATTCCAATTTTTTTATGTTTTCATAAAATTGAATCGCTAAAACTTCGATCCGGTGGTGTCTTTAAGATGCCTTATATTTTACCCAGGTAATTACAATTTTTCAAAGTTTTTGCTCATAACAAACAATTTTACTCCGTTTGATAAAACCTTGAAATGTTATTCCATCTCGGTTGTTCCAATCATCCAAGATTTGCCATGTGCTAGTTGCTTAAAAGCAGCAAAATGGGACTTTTATCTGCGTAAATACACAATTGTTTTAACAGATTTATTGCTTATTTACTCTCAGGATCTCAAGATATTTTGACTCTGGTTTTTTAGGGTTTTGTAAAATATCTCATTATCGAGACACCATCCTTTTGCAGTCAGAACGTCATATTATCAAATACTTTTCTCCTAAATATCTTGGCTAGTTTCTTGTATTTAGAGTCAAATTACCTGATATTTTTCAACCCAAAGCAATCCATCGATTTTTACTTTTATCTTTTGAGGCCCGTTTTAAACAATTTTAAGCCAATCTTAACCTAAAGCGAGTGTACGAAGAACCACATAAGCACTTCAATGATTCGTTTCTCTTTTGAATTATTTGTAAGCATATGAGCATAAATTCATCACTTAACTTCTAAAATCATCAAAATTTTGGCATTTTTCCGGTGCACTTTCATTGCATTTGTAATTTGCGTGTGTAACACTGATTAGTATACCCTTGGACGCATCGACTATCGAATGAGTTCCTTCGGCCTTTTTTATTTATTTGAAATATTTTCGATCAAAATAACAAATTAAATTCTACCATCAGCTTCTAAAAATGTTGTCATTTTGTTTTGTATTATTTTATGGCATTTTCTAGTTTAAACGATTAAATTTTACCATTAGCCTGTGATTGATGTTGATCCCTCATTGTGATTTTCTACTTTTTAATCTGCCTTGTTACCTCGATTTTGCGCTTCAATTTTATGTATTTAGTTACCGCTTAAGGCTATTTAAAATCTATAAATTGGTTATTTCTTCATTCCCTGCTTTTTTCCTCGAATTATCTCCCTTTTTTCCCTCTTTTACGATTAATTTTATACCTAAAAACCCGATCTTTAACTTATTACACTATAGATTCCAGCACTAAAATTCCCCATTGTTTTCCATTGAAATGGCCCAGCGGCTAAGAAATGGCGGCTCCAAACCACCAACTCTGACGTAGAACAATAGGCTTATTGTTATTAACCAATCAGATTGCTTGAATTCACCCCCAAAGGGCGGCTGCGGCTGGAAGCCGTCACCTACAGAATTGAGCAAATTTGATAGCCGCTGGCCGCCTATTGTCTATCAACCAATCAGCTTCCAGTCTTTTGGCCTCATTCTATTGAGAAATTGCCCAATCAGAGACCAGGATTTCAAATAAGCAATTGTTAATTGACCAATCAAGTCGCTTTATTTTTAACAAATTTATTGAATTTTTATCCAATCTGATTGCAGTATTTGAATTTTCTTTTGTCTAATGTCCAATTGGATTTAAACTGCTCTTTTGTGATTTAGACCAATCAGAGAGCTGTATTTTCAATAGCCATTCATATTTCGCCCAATCAGTGCTCGGTATTTGGAATCATTCTATTGTTTTTTCTTTTGTTTTGTAGCCAATCAAAGTTGCTACTTTTTGGCCGTTTTAGGCCTCCTTTTGGTTCGGTTCGAGCAGCCTCACTTGCAGACCGGCAGAAAGACGGGGGTAAGAAATCAGATTTGTAATTTTACTCCTCAATGATCTTAAATTCTACAACTTACAAGTTAGTAATAGGTTCAACTCTACTTGGCTTAATCAGTGTAAGGGTTGTAAAGATAAGTTAAGACTCATATTTACAACCCTTACACCGATTAAGCCATTATAAAAAAAGCCTAAGAGACTATTTGACAGAGTGAAGGGTGGCTTAATATAACGTGGTGTTTTAATCAAAGTTCAACAAGACAAACTTATTAACTTTGAAGAAAACAACACGCGAAACTAAGACACCCATCAGAAAATATCAAAATAGTCTCAAAGGCTAATTACAAGAAATATCATAGATAAACATAGTCCAAGACAAGAGCAAAGAGGGTGTTTTCCGACGTAATCTGGTTTGAATCAGTTTTGAAAATTAGAAATAACTTGTTATTAACAGGGCATTAACTATGGTATTTTTGTGAGTGATCTACCATTCAATATGTCCCAATTTTGCCGCAAAAACAAAGCCTTATTTCGCAGTGATCGAGATTTCTGCCTTTTGCATCGAAAGGGAAGCCAAATTTCGAAGTAAAGTCATTGAGACAAAGCAAAATGGTGAGCTCAAACATTCTACTTCCTCTCAAGATTCAGTTTCAAAAATAAGGGATTATTGTTGGGGACTGCTTTTGCAAATTATTAAAAAAAGGAATCAGCTTCTACCCTTGGCAATGGCTATGTTCAGAAGCAAATCAACAAATTAAAACACTAACTAAATACCAGATAGTTCTTCTTATTTTTTAAATTTATAGTTCATCTGTTTTTCTTCGTCATTTTCTAAGGAGTTTCTTCGTCTCTCACTTCCAGTATCATCGAAAATTTTCCACCTGGAAAAGAATTGAAAAAGCCAGCAAAATGGTCGATACTTCGATAGAAATCAGCGAAAACGTCAAATGATTCGTTGTAAGATTTGATCAAATTTCAAAATAATGTTAAATAATGTTGTAATATTTGACATCAATAATCTCCAAAAAATCGCAAAATCACGAAATTCGTCGATCGCCTAGTTTTGAAGATTCGTATTGAAAACTTTAGGCCATACTTCGATGAATCACTGGAAGTTGAATTCTTTCTATTGGGTCACTGTGCAGTAACTTTTATTTGGAGACCTGTTTCAAACAATGCTGAATTTCAAAGCGCTTTTGTCTACAATTCTGTGCATCAAAGTGACAACTTCAAACGCAGGTTCCCAAGAGGGTTTTAGCTTCTAAAATCCCTTTGTTCTTGTGCCATAGCCTGTTTTCAATTCATTTCCGTCCATTTGTAAAATAGTTGAGTGAATTTGAAAATATGGCCTTATATTTGAGGACTGACAATTTATATGTTTAAGTTTTAAATGTGTCCGTACACAAATAATGTTGAGTCTACTAAGGAATAAAGCTGGGTTGTTTGAATCTTATTGCAAAATTTTGTACCCTTGTCTGAATAAGAAACTTTTATGAGAAAGAGAGGGGGCTAAAGCTCACCCACCCAAGCTACAATTGTCTGGAAATATCTCATTATTTGTTCATATCAATGGTAATAAGAAGGAGATGATCAATTTGTGTTATCTGGTTTTTTCGATTTCATAAGGGGCATATTAAGAGAGCTTTTCTTCACTATATCTTTCCAATGTCAATTGATTAACATAAGATGAAATATTCACTAAATCCAACCTTCTACCCTTAACCACATCTACCATCTTCCACATTTTATCCAAAATTCAACACATCCTTTACCTTAACCTCCTCACCACAGATCCAAACTTCAACCAACCGCAACCAACCACAGCCAACTGCAGCCAACTGTAACCAACTACAACCAACTACAGCCAACTGCAACCAACTGTAACCAACTGCAACCAACTACAACCAACTGCAATCAACTACAACCAACTACAACCAACTACAACCAACTGCAACCAACTGCAACCAATTGCAATCAACTGCAACCAACTTCAACCAACTACAACCAACTTCAACCAACTGCAATCAACTGCAACCAATTGCAATCATCTGCAACCAACTACAACCAACTGCAACCAACTACAACCAACTGCAACCAATTGCAATCAACTGCAACCAATTGCAATCAACTACAACCAACCACAACCAACTACAACCAATATCAGCCAACTACAACCAATATCAGCCAACTACAACCAACTGCAACCAACTGCAACCAACATCAACCAACTGCAACCAACTACAACCAATATCAGCCAACTACAACCAACTGCAACCAACTGCAACCAACTACAACCAATTTAACCCAACATTATTCATCTTTGTTAATCAACATTATTGGATTCATTTCCCTTGCAACATTTCAATTCTTTTTCTACTGCAGAAATCATTCAGGATCAATTTACTGTCGCACAAAACCAGGTAACTTAAATATAAATTTTCTATCTGAATTTTATAGTCTCATTTGTAGTTTAAGTAAATCTGTTGTATCTTATTGTTTTCAATTAGGTAATTCCGTAGCTAAATCGCATGCTACTCGTGTTGTTTTGGCGAAGCAGATTCCAAAATTGTTGACGATAATTCAACTGCTCATTTAAAGAAAGAAGTTTTATTTGCTGCAAAACTTATTTTTCAAGCAAGAAGACCATTTCAACAGAGAGTTTAATTAGCTTGCCCTGTCTCTCATGTACTGACACCACAAATATTTCCTCTATTTTTGCTACTTTTCTGCCTTAAGCAGATACTTTGTAATTACTCATTCATACTCTAAATGACCCTTGGATCTTGGCATTAGAACGTTCCAGTGGCAAACGATATATAGAATTCATTTTAGAGAATGGATGTCTATAGGAAGCTCATTAAAACAGCATGGTCCTTGAAATAAATGCTATTCAGTTTCAGGCCAGTCTACATAGCGAATTAATTGTTTCATATTTTATGTTGATGATGTAGAATGTTGGTGTTCGCAAGTTCCTTTTAAGCAAAATAGATGAGTTTTTGAAGCTCTTTTCTTGCGCCTTTTTATTGATTGAGAACTCTTGATAAAAATACTTGTTGAGCATTTTTCAGATTATTACAATAAAGACCAAGATATGATATAGAGCAAGGGAGGAATTCTAAAGAGTAATATTCAACTAATTCCAATAAGTATTAAAATGATGAACTTCTTATGGAGACACAGACCCTTGATATCACTTTAGTTTACCCCCTTGAGAGGAAACTTTGATCACTTTTCTGCCACATCCTTGCTCTCTATTTGTAAACTTTAGAATATGAATTAAACTCACATCAAATTCACCTTCGTCACTGTTGCATCGGAGATTTCTCTCCACTTGTTGTGGATATTGTTCTGCCATGAAAGAAACGAAAAAGCTATAGGAAATTTGTTTCATATTACATCATGTTTTATAGAAAAAATTTGATGAGGCTGAAGATTTACAGTAACCTGGCAGAATGCAATGAGTATGTAACGAATGATTCATATATAATTAAGTATGACTCGATTTTTTTATTTATATGGTCTATGTTCCCAATTTTTATCAACCAAGGATGTAATTATTGAATTTTCTTTTGATACCATAAATTAGTACCTTTTGATAATTTTCAAGTTATTGGTAGTTGGCAAAACGAAAATATAAAGAGCTTAAGATTTCTATAAACTAAGTTTTAAGAACAAAGCAATGTTAAAGGCAAATAATGATGAAAATAGATCAGTTTTAGTTCGCGTTATGCGTCTGAATATTCTCATAATTCATAATTTTAGCCTCACTTTCTGTCTTTTTCCTCGACATCACCATCAAATTTTGGCAAAAAATAAAGAATTTAACTTAACTTTACCTCGTATTCTTGTCGTCTTCGTAAGTATCTAAAAAAGACGTTGATGTGATAAGAAATTCAGTGTAACAAAAAGCAGTGAAATAATTTTTTTAAGGGAGAAGATAAAGTTAAACTTATATTTTCATCTTCTTTTTATCTCTTTCTTTGTATTATTCCACCTATTTTCCCATAGATCATGTTCTGGTTATGTCAAGATTATTATAACATTTTTACTGTCTCTCCATCACTGTGTTGCAACATTTGATGAAATATACAGAAGATTGTTTATTTACTTATTATTATTTCAATATTTCATAATTTGTCAATATTCTCACCTTTTCATCGTTTCATTTTGTTTTTCATTTTTCTCTCAATCTTCGACTCCTTTCATCATCCATCGTAATTTTTTTGCACACAAAAGAAAGAAATACATCAGAAAATTATTCGTTTTCAAAATAAAGATAATTATTTTCAGTTTTTCTTTTCCTCCTTATCAATATCATCCTCTGCCATTGTCATGCATTTTAAAAGTTCATAAGATTTCATAAGATCTGTTTGCAGCATTTTAATTCAGTTTCTCTTCATCTTCCTTTTCTTTTTGTTTATGATTTCATAAGTTTTTGTCCATCATCATAATTAATAAAATAGAATACCAATCGAATCATAAATGTAAACAAAACCTTTTCGAAGTTTTATCTTCAACCACTTTCTTTCTTCATCAATGCTTATCAGCTTTATTCTCCATAGATTTATTGAATAATAAATGACATTTTAACAGTAAGTAATAAACTTCTATCTAATAGAATAAATAAATGTAAACATTTGATAACTTTGTCTTCTATCCATTTCGCTTTCAAGCATCCATTAATTGCAACTGAATTTCCATCTTGATATCTTCATCATCTTGTTCACAAAAATATCACAAAATGAAAGCTAGGAATATTTCAACTTAACATTTTAGATGCCCTTATTTTGATCCATTTTTCCCGATCATTTCCATGTTGTTGAACCAAATCTCCCTACTCCATGTTTTATAGGATTAAGAAATAATCAAACCATTGAAATTAATTTATTTATAAATCAAGTTCTTGCTGTGCTTCTTCCATTCTTCTCTTGCCATAGCTGGTGAATGTTTATTTTATTCTCCATGTTTTTATTTCTGCATCATACCATTAAACGTACAATAGAAAAGATAAGAGTAAATGATATTTCCACCGCAATTCTTGGTCATCACCATTTAATTTTCCAAGTTCCATTTCTTTGTTGTCATAATCCATGAGCAAAATAATCGATAAAATGAATAATTTTAAACGAAACCTTTCGATGATTTTGTTTCCTTTCCCTGTTTAACCATCGTCCTTTGCGATTCCGACTTTGTTTTATTTTAATTTGTTTTTCTACAAATGTAATAAATATATTAAGCAAACAAATAATTGAACAAGTATGAAATTAGATAAATATAACCCATGCTTCTTCGATGCATACTTTCTAATTCATATTCATCATCAAATTTAATAATTCCATCAATAGTTCACTTCAAACTTGTTGGTTTTTAGTTCCATTTCAGTTAACTACTTTATGGTCTCATTTTCCAATTTCTTTGTCCATTTTTTCATCTTCATCAAATCTTTATTTTATGATTTAGAATATGAAGCAATTAATTTGCAAATATATAAACAAATCAAACCTTATCTCTTTCTTCTTCTCCTATGTTTATACTTCTTCAAATCATTTTCTCTTTGTTTTCCACTGTCATCAGGTAAATGGTTTATTCTATGAAAAGTTACAGATAATAAAATATTGACTGGAATAAACGATAAAATTTGATTAATTATTCATTTTTTATTGCTTCAACATTACTTTTCTCAATTTTTTAAATGTTTTGATTACATAATTTTCTTCTTCATTTCATAGAGTTTTGCAAGCTTCTAAACATCTCAAGTGGAAATTTTAATTTAAAAGGTACGTCTGTTTGCAATGAATTTATTTTATCTTAAATCTCGCTTAAATTTTATCTTTAACTCTTCATCTATTAATTAATACAAATAGTGTTAATCACGTAAAAAATGAAAGTCACCCTTTCCTTACATAGAGTTACAGCCTTATGAAGTCCCGTTAAAAGAATTTTACTTTCTTCTTAATGAGCTAAATATAAGTTTCCCTGTAATAAGTTGAGGGGGGCGATTTTCTCTTCTCTTGTTTATGACTTCATTTTTTTCTTCAAAGATGCTTCTTTTAAACATAGGGTACATGACTTGCATTTCAACCAAATGAAGGGGAAATATTACGTCTAGAATCTTGCAAATAAGTAGAGGGAGAAAGTATTTTTCATCGAACAGGAATCCGTATTTTAAATTATTTTATGATACATTCTGTTTTTTGCATCATTTATTACTGCATCTGGGTATTTTGCATTTTTCATGTTCTATTTTAGTCTCCAATTTACCAAAGTGATTTCGAAAGCTCTTTTACATTTTGATAAAATTTGCAACTTAGCGCCGCGGGTCCACCTTTACCAACAACAACAACAACACACCCCTCCAAACCTCTAACCAACAATTCTTCCAGACACTAGCAAAATCAATCATTACAAAATTTACCAATTTGTAAAAGAGCTTTTTGCAATTGGAAAATGACTCAGTTTCTTTAGAAATTGAAATTTTTTAGTAAGGGTTAAGGAATTTCACTACCCTACCCCATCTCTAAAGGATTAGAGAAAAAATGCTCCCCTCAACAAAATTGTTCCTCTAAGATCTTCTGAGCACCAGGAATATTCCAAAATATTACATTTTTACACCATAGGGTAATTTATTGATTGAGATAACTTCAATGATTTGAAATAAATTACTATAGAGTTTTTAAAAATAAAATTTTCTTTAATTCTAAACAAAACTATTTGAATTTTTTTTACAATTGTTTTATGTTTTATTCTTTAAGCAAGTGAGTTTCTTATATACAGATCTATTGCTTAACCCTGTATAAGTTCTATGGATTTGGACCTATTCTTAAAAGAAAGTTGTAATTTGAAAGGGGATCTTATTGTTTTCCTTACATTCGATTGTATTTATATGCAAGTCGTGTTTGCATTCCCAAAGGGGTTTGCCTTCAAACTCCTTTTGTTTTTCAGCAGCATGGTCGTTTTGCAGCTTGAGAAAATTTGCAGCATGAGTCAAGATAGTTCAGAAATTTCCTTTTATCTTTCCCTTCCGGATTTATTTTCAGGTAAGCAAAAGGGGTGGCAAGGTAACTTGCATTCTTATGCATCCAAATCAAACAGGAAATAATTAAGATAGGATTTAAGAAACCTTAATAAACTATTTTCTGTAATTTTTGATTTTTTTCAATATTTGACTGAAATTATGGAAACTTTAGGTTATTGCCTAATTTTTAATGAAATAGGTAGATTTTTACGACCTCAATCAAAGTACATTAACTGCTGTAATTTCACATTGACCAAATGTGGCCAGGAAGATTTTCAATTTTGTAAATTTTGTAAATAGCAAGAACCTAGAACAATTAAAAAAACTTATCTTGATTTATTCAGGGATCTTTGGGCATCGCAGCTTGGCATAGGAATTTGAAAACTCATCAACATCGACAAACGAGTTATGCACGTGTGGAATGCAAAACTAGAAATTCTGACCTAAATGCAAGAAAATAGGTGAGTATTTTGGAATGATTCGAGGGAATAGAGTATGAAAATGAAAAACTTGCAAATTAAAGGAGATTTTGTGGAATAGTTAAATCTAAAACTGACCTGAAATTGCACGTTGGCGCCAAAGCATGCCTGTTTGCATTCGTAGGATGAAAACCAGGAAAATTACCAAATTTCAGAGCTTGAATGCCTGGTAAAATTTAAAAATCTATTCATTAGGTTTATTGCAGGAGTAATTTCAATGATTGCGAATAAAATCAAACGAAATTGCTTTTTTTGAAATTGCAAAATTGTTCGCCATGCTTGCCTTTAATTTACCTGGTGAATTTTGGAGCTCCTTCCTCAACGAATGCTTGAGATGCAAAGGGCGAGCCACACTTGAGCAAGGCTATTTATAGCCCCTGCTCGCATTGATCTGTGGGTCTATTGTTTGCAGCATGAGGGCAACATTAAATCGAATTCTAAGCAGGTTTTTTCTCGCAATTTTTGCATAGCTACTTGCTTTATACACATTAATTTGTAGATGCAAACTTTTATGTTACCTTTTAACTTTTTTTTTGACAAAGTTGCAGGACGATATGGTAGAAGTTGTCGGTTTTTCTTTCCTCAATAACGATACAACGTTGCCTAGGTTGAATACCAGAACTTTTCTTGATTAAACCTTCAAATGTAGAAATAAATGAATTAGCCGGTCATTATTGCCTGTCAGATTATTTCATTTTTTAGGGATTTTGAAGACCAACTTCCTTCGCAACTTTGGACGTGTTCGCTTGGCAAATTTTGAATCACATTTTTGCTGTATTTAATCGATAATTTTTGTATTTTAACACGATTGATTTTCTTTATCAAATCAGCTGTTTTTCTGTTATTTTATTCTCTATTCCCGGGCTCTCCTCAGGGTGATCTATACGCACGTAAGCATGCTTTTAAATTTGTTTGCAATCATTGCAATTTTGAACCCCGACGCCCATGAGAATCTATTTGCAAAAATTCTTACAGAGTTAATTATCGCACACAAGGCTTTTAAATGCAGTTTCCTGGGGCATTTTGAGTGATTTTTGAACCTTTTTGCATTCATTAGTCTTAGCGTTAGCATAAAATTATTAAAGGGGCAGCGAAACTAATCACCAACCCATCACCAAAAGAAAGTGCTTTCTTCATTTCTCAAGCCTCTTTATAAACTTCTTTTCCGCAATCGGTTTTTCATCTAAAGTTGATTTTTAAAATCATCAAAGACTTTGGATAATATCTGTTTCCTTTTTCGTTATATGAAGAGAGAACGACAGAAACAATCAAAAAAATTACCGAATAAGTTTTTCATCGATCAATGAAGAAAGTTTATAGCTAAATAACTACTTATTTCCAGTCAATTATAAGTCTTACTTAACCAATGATGTTAAGAATACGGAATTAAATGTAGACACAAACTAATTTTAGACGAGGCTAAATAAACGAAGACAAAAATTTACGTTTGATTAGGGAGATAAACGATCTAATTTATCGATGACATTAAGAGACGTAGTGGCTCAAGAGAAATTTATCTGCCCTTTAGAATGATTTGACATCAAAGCGGTGATCAAAATTTCATGATATATATTCATTGATCAAAACAAATTAAACTTTTAAAAAAAAAGTTAAATTTACATAAAAACAGGTCTATCAGAAAGAGCTCACTTTATTTGGTATATGTTCATGTTTCCCCGCATTTTTATCGACTTTTTAACCAAGAAAATCAAACCCGAAAGCCAAGAATTCCAAAGCGCCACCGCATCTAGCTCGATTCTTGCCCTGGAGGCTGCGACGCATTTTGGAAAAAATTTTTTACTAATTCTTTTGTTCTCCGCCATTATGGATAAAAGTAGAAAATATTTTTTTATTCCGCCGCTCAAGCCAAAAACTATGCGCATTATACATAAAACGATGCAGAATCTAACGGCTCATCTTTTGGTATAATGAAAATGGGTATGTCTTTTGGAAAATTCGGAATTAACTGCAAAAAACCGATTTTCTTTTGTTTTTTCAAAACGAGGTCGCCATTGTCATTTTTGAGTCTCTTTGTGTAAAACGGGAGTTTTGAGAAGTTGGCGGAGAAAAAGTGAATTATCTTCGCGAAAAAAAGTCCGGAAAAATTGAAAAAAATATCACAGGGTAGATGAAGAAATGCTGCATCTTTCTACGTGAAAAGTTGGGAGGTTTGGTGTAACACGAAGCCAAAATTCGAGTTTTTCTGTTTTAATTGCCCTTTTGTTTGTAGAACAAAGAGGGTGTTTAGTGTAAACTTGGATTTCCTTGAGGTCGGGCAAGGGAATTGCAAATAACTTGACTAAAAGTTAACGGAAAAATATGAAAAAATTCCATGAAGTGTATCTAAAGAGGAAAGTATTTATGTAAGAAAAATATTAAATTTGGTAATGATTTACGTTCAGGAAAAATCGAAGTGTTGCTCAAACCCTTGCGACAAAAGGGGTTCACACCTTCACAAAGGGAATTTGAATAGGGTAACAAAAGACTTTTCAAAAGGGGTTTCAAAGGGCTTCTCAAAGTAGACTTGTTTACGGTTGTTGGCTGCTTGGTCTAATGTTTCGGATTTCACAGAAAAGAAACCTGAATTAAACTGGAGTAAGGTTTTGGTTCACGAAGTATGATTTACAATGCCTGATAATCAAAGAATGTTTTTTATTTCGAAAACATTATTTTCTGAAAAGTTCCAGAGCTGGAAAATACTTTTCTTGGGGACTTTTTGACTGACTGTGAATGATATTCTGACAAGATGTCAAAAGCTGTTCAATATATAGCAATACACATTCATTTAAATTACTTTTTACGGATAATATATTTGCTACTTTTTAACTTGGGCATGCAAAGTTATCCGACCGTCAGTTCTGTCTGCAGCAGTCTATTTCTGTTAAAAATGTAAGGTTGAAGGCATCAATAATGCTTGAATTAGGATATCAGTTTAAAGGGGTCGCCCTAGAGGTTAAAGTGGTTGAAGTGCAAAGTGCTGGGATATCGAAATATTCTACAAATCCGATGAAAACTATGTAAAATTGCCGAAAAAAAGCTAAGGAGAAATTGCATCTTATGGGGTTCTTGGGTTAATATTCATTTTAAAAAATTTTAAAATAGAGGATTATTATGTCACTAAATTGTCTGCTGAGTGGAAGAGAAAGGGTCAATGGTATGCCTAGGGGGTTATACCTACCTAAAATACTTACACTCAGTTGCACAACTACCCATATACAGTGAGGTGAAACATATAATCGGCGGAAGTGAACATTAACGAGCATATCAAAATCATAATAAGAAATATAAATATATGCGACTTTAATCAATGCAAGTAGAACAGTGAATTTGTTACTCAACGTTTTATCCTTAATCCAATCGCAAGACACTCTAGCTAGAATTTGCACTTGATCACAGCTAGCTCGATACTTTGTGTTATAACGGTAAACATTGCCTTTTCTTTATAATGATTAATGCATGAAATCAGACACAGTCATAGGAAACGGGGGGAGGGGGTAGGCACGCAAGCTGCAAAGGGTCGATGCAGTTGAATTTCTTAAGGGTAAGAATAATCTTTGCTTGGCTAATAGATAAAGAATAAAAAAGGGATTTTAATGCGCAACTTACTTTAAAAACAATGCTGAACGTGCTCATTTTAATGTACTTAGTACTAAGTGTGTAGCACATATTGGAGTGGTTCTTTTATGAGCATTTTCTTCTGGTTGCAGGATTTAGGTATGTTTTCATGCCCTTCTTCAGCATTCAGTGGCAAACAGAGCTGCTTAATTTTATCATTGGCACGAACTAGCTCAGCCTGACTTTCTCTTCAGCAGCACAATATATGTCCCCAGCAAGTCTTATTGAAGACTACAAATCCCTCCAGGAAATAACGAATTTGTGGGAAGGGGGGAGGGTGAAGGGTCAATTGAATATCCAGGGGGCTATAGCCAACCAAATCACCTACAGTCAGTAATCAACGACCTGAAAGATTTCAATATATTTACAGCCTTGCTTTGCACATAATTTGCGTATAATCTATTCTCTATACGTCAAAAATCAAAATATCTACCTTGTTAGTCAGGGGCATTTACAGCAGGGGGCAGGTGGGGAAATGGCCTATCCTGCCCTACGAAAAGACTTAATACTTCATTTAATTTTGCTATTGTTTTGCCCTTTTTTGACCTCGATGCGCCTTGCCCTGAGGTGCTGCTGGCGTTCATATAGTAGGTCATTAGCAGTCTTAAAGTTTATAAGAAACATCAGGAATTATCAATGACAGATCAGATACGGCATTGACTTGGGCAAGTCCAAATCATTTACATGACATAACGAAATAGATAAATGGAAAGATTAGAACATGAAAGGTTCGTACTAGCTACATTGCAAAATCAAATATCCTCTTCTCCAATGTCTGCTTTTAAATCGATTGTTCGTGGTTGAAAACCTTCCTCATTTTCTTGGTCCTCCTCTAAGATTGGTACATTTAAATTATCTTTTGACATCAAATCATATTTGGTAACAAATCTTGAAAAACGGCGACAGAGGTGAGTTTCGTTCTACAAGATACAGGAAACATTAGTTGGCAACAAAAAATGAAGCCAAACCCATTTCATATTTACTTCAGTAGGGTTCGAGCGGACATGGGCCCCCGGCGTTGAAGGCAGTGAAAACCTTTAAAACATAGGAAATCCATGATTGACTCCGTCAATCAGGGGGGAGTGTGTTGGAAATAGTTGAAAGAATTGGACGCCCTTTGGCTAATGAACAATATAATCACAAGACTTAAAAAGAGGTACAAGAGAGATATACGCGAGTACAGAAAGGAGATAAAATCAACAAATCAAGTCAAAAGACACATATAGTAATAGTTTTGGTATAGTAGTTCATGATAAAGATGTATACGCAATAGTAACTATCGCGTTTTTAATATCAATGATTTATTCAAGATTAATTTACGTTTCTGTTATTTTTCTACAATCCTGCAATCAGTTTAGTTTATTAATGAATTCAGGACTTTCCGTGCATCTTCAGGATGCTCCGTTAACTCTCAAACACATACCTTATTTTCTCCGGTCCCTCGCGGCCCCGGCCCCCCTGGTAACTACCCTGGCTACCCCCCTCATCGATGGTCCTGGTTCCGTCTGCATTATCAATCACATCTATAATAATATATGCGAACCACTATTTTCTAGACTAGCCTCTATCTACATCTTTGTTGCATTCTTAAATCTCTCTATAGGTTTCATCGGCATTGTTGGCCTTTTCCTCCCAGTCTTTTAAAGAAACGTGAAACGAACTAACTTTCGACGAAAAAATTTCCACTACTTGCTCACTAAACTTTCCTCCATAATTATACGCGCATCTTATTACATATATTTTGCCGAAGAAACAAGGAATGAACTGATCCCGATCTTCTTTTATAATACTTTGCTTAAACGTCGTGTTCAATTCACAATTATTTTTATTCGTTGTAACTAGGCATGCCAGTACAAACTACCTTAATAATGGGGTTTGTGTTGAAGTAGTAAGAATATTAATAAAATGTAACGAAGGCAATTTTCCTTGTGCTTCTCCGATCCTTAAGAGAGGGGGTGGGGGGTAGTGAAATTCCTTAACCCTTTGAGGTGCTTTTTGATTGATTCGACATCTTTTTTACTTTTCCTTATATTTTCTGGCAGTGCATGCCATACTGTTAACCCTTTGGCACCCTGATTTATTTTCAGTTAACTGTTAAAACCCATATAATTCTACGCTTTTCAGGGGGTAGCATAGTCAAATAACTTAGGTGAAAGCGTAAACTATTATAGAAAATCTGCCATCAGAACATTTACAATATTTTGTACTTAACCCCCTGAAAAATCATCTTTCCCAGTGTTTGCCATTGGGCCATATGGCTCTTCCAGGGGTGAAATGGCTAATGCTGCATACGTAAATAGTTTTGTTCCAAAGGTTTAAGGCCATAATCTACTTAATAAGTCGAAAGATAAACAAAAAAATCGCATTCAAATACCTCGAATTCGTCAAAAAGTCTTCTATGATGGAAAAAGGCATGCGAGAAAATTCTATATACTCTTCGACAGACCGAACCAAGTTTGTTGACAGAAGAATCTTTAATGCTCACCCTGTTTGAAAAAAATGAAGATTTATTTTGTCAATGGATAATACAAAAACATTTTAATTCTTTCTTGTTTGAAAATGAGGGGGGCCTTATTGAGCGGGGGACTTATCTCAAATATCTGCTTGAAAAGGGGGCTGGTAAGAGAGAGAGGCCTTAATAGAGAGGGGGCCTTAATATAGCTTTTACGGTACATATATGAATCAGAAAGTTAAGTGAAATCTTCTGTGAGGTATTAACCGTCCAAAGAAAGGTTTCTGAAAGGCTGAAATTTCGAGAACAACAATACATAGAATAATCAGGTATCCTTTTTGGCTTTGCTCTACGAATACTAATTCGAAGAACGAACCTAAGCAAATGCTTCGTAAGATACTGTAATGAAAGTAAACACGTTGTATAGAAGAAGTATCTATAATAAAGAAGCTTAGGGATAACTCAAGTGAAAATTTTGAAGGATATTGTGATGAAAGTAGGCAAGTCGCATAAAGTAAGCATCTTTAAGGAAGAGAATAATCCTAAATTAAGCAAATGTTGTTAAGGATACGGTAATGCAAGCATCTTTTAGGAGAAACTTAAGCCTAACTTGAGTGAATGTTTTGAACGAAACTATAGAAGAAACACGTCGTACAAAGTAAGCATCTATTTGAGAAGAAACATAAGCCTAAATTATGTAAATGTATCGAAATATACTGATAGGAGACAAGCGACTGCAAAAGATGCATCAGAGATCTGCAAAGTAGAAAGAAATATGAGACAGCTCACCTGCTTGGGAAATATTTACTGCTATTGAGGAGAGAGGCAGCACCATCTAACGTATGACGAGTGTAATCCACAGCAGGGCACTAAAGAAAAAGGTAAAAAATCATTAAAATTACAAACATATGCATTTGGGACAAATATGCTCAATCCTTAACGCAAACGCAGATAGATGCGCTTGTTCTAGTATGAGAACAATTTCAAACGACCACTGGCCTTAAAATTGCACGGAAATCAGGAAAAGATTAAGAGAAAGCAGTAACCGAAGCACTGTCGTAAAGTTTTCATATTGATTGCTGTCTTCAAGATGTCAGTACATTGAAGATTTTGACAATATTGAAGTACAACTGATTTAAGAGTGATAATTTTTAAACTCAACATTCAGTTTCAGCTTGTATCATTAACACTTATATACAACACATTTTTTTCATTAAAAACAAACAAGTAAACAATAGAAATATCAATGCTACAGAAATCAATAAAACAACACAGGGAACTTAATGAAATACATAAATACATTAGAAAACCTAAAAAAATTGTATGCAGCTAGTTAACAAAATGTAATGCAGTATACAAGTACTCAAAAGAGCTTTTCTCTCAATAGGTTTACTTTTTTAAAACACCTATCTTTTTGCAGGACAAATATCAATAACAACAATTCTTTAACGCCAATACTGAGCATCGAGAAAAGCATTTTGCTCAGGTTATTTAGCAATTCTATTATTGCTGAGTATTTAATAACAATATTAATTATAACAATAATAATAATGGAATCAAGGCCAGTATCTCCACAGAGCGGCTCTTCATTTGGCCGCTAAAAAATAAATTACAGGTGCTTAAATGAAGCTAATAAAAATTTTTCCAAGATAGAATCTGTTAGTTAAAGAATCTATAAATCCATAAATATTGTCTACCATGCTATTAAATTCGTTAATGTTTATTTTTAATATTATCTTTTAGTTAAAATTCTATTGACTTTACACGGTTGATTATGATTCATTTTTTTCAAATTAAATGCCTGATTTACCTCTTTGGGTGTTTTATGTGCAGCACACAAGAAAATCCATTGCTCAGTTGCAGTCATTTGTGTACACGTATCTGGTTTGCATTCTTCCTGAAATGAAGATGGAAATCACAAATATCAATAAAATACTTTCAATTGACTGATGCTTATATATATTAAAATTGCACAAAACACGTAAACATAACTGACTATACTCAAAAGCACCACCGGTCTCCTCTGAGTGGGCAAGGATTGGTCAAGAGGGCCATTCCTCTTCTCACGTGGTTCTCGATACAAAACTGGCTACGAACTCGAACTTTGGGGCCATTATTTGACGTAAAATATCTTGGGAGGTGTTAGAAGAATAACGTACTTTTCCGTGCTAACGGCTGATTTATCCTAAGCTATGTGGAAAGCACCTCAGAGAAAGTTGTTAGCACAAAATTGTGCTTCTCTCTACCTAGGAGTACAAACGGGTACCTAATCAAATATGACAGGGCCATAACGACGTACAAAATGATTAACGGTCTTCGCCCCGACAGCCTCAGAGGTAGATTTATCACTAGATCAAAGAGATCAAGTTATTCAACAAGAAATCATCTTGATAATGATATCCCAAGGCAAGACTTGGAATTCTCAAAGGGAAGTTTCTTTTACTCTGGTGCCAAAACATGGAATGAAATTCCAAAAAATATAAGAATGAGCCCTAAACTCTCCATGTTTAAAGGAAACTTGAAGAAGTCCTACAGTGTTAATAAATTGCCAAAACACGATCCCGGGGCAGAACAGCAACATCTTTTTTTTATTTATATTAAAGAAACAATGTGTGTAGAAGTAGTTCATTTATATTATCGCTGATAGGGAGCTTGTGTTTGAAGATTTTAAAATGAAATAGAAATTTTCGGAGTTATAAGCGCTTCATATGGGTCAACCTTGCTATAATATATAATAATATATAATCCAAGCCAACTGCTAACATGAATACTTACAGTGATTATATACATGATTAAATAAATAAGATATAAAATACAAGATATAAATTTTAAAAGCAGAATTAAAAAATATTTACTATATTTGCTATATTTACGCATAGTGAAAATTCGAAGATGTAAAGGCTGTAGAATAGCCTCTAGCTAATAACATACTATAAGCCATCATCGGCAACCTGCTTGGTTAGACTTATCAATGTTCCCTCTCGCACGCTTGTTTGAAGGGGCCAGAGGAGAAAACGAGTTCTTTGCAACGTTGAAGTATCAGGGTGTACTACATTGATTGATAAGCGTAGAAAACAAATAGTAAAATAATAAAGTAGAATGCTAAAGGAACCGAAACAGTTTTTCGAATTAGTTGGACATAATAATTAACTTGTGAAAAACGCACAAACTCAATATGATGAATGTACATAATGATATTGACATTTTTTACAAAATTAACAACAGCAGCGCAAGAGATGGAAGCTGGTGACCTAACTAGTTATAACTTTAAGATATGGTATTTGTTTAACCCTTTCATCTACAGAGAAGCCATTTGACCTTAGCGAGAATTGGTTTTCTTTGAAGGGGGGGGGGGGACTAGTTCCTTCAGTATTTTGATACACCTGCCTCTATAAACATTCTCAAAGATTCTTTGCTCCAACTTTATCAATTCTTCAACCCCCCTGCAATCTGCGCAGCATCTTTCGTGTTACTTTACTGCTGTAAAATCACCAAATCACCAGGGCGAAAGGGTGAACAATCATTGACCGAGAATTCTTTTATCATCTCTCCATTAATGGGGGACATAATTCCAGACTTCTGTCTCGTTGCAGATAAAACATCTTTGATTGTAACAAAAGCTTGTTGCAAAGCAACCCTTAATCAATACAGTTAATCAAATTAGAATAATCTTTTGACAGAAGGTCTATATAACTTACCTGTAACTTGACAGCAAGTCCATTAAACTCCATACAAAACTGCCTGTAAGTAATTAAAATGCGAATCTTGTAATACAGATATACAGCTTAATTCTTTGATGTATACACAAATGAAAGTTTTGTACGAAATTGTACAAGAAATAGGTATCAAAGCAAAGCATTAAACTAGATTTTCGCTTTTCGTGCAATAATGCAAAGTTAAGGGTAATTTTGCTAAAAGCTACGTTAATGGAAGGATATTCAATGGTTCAAAACAAGAGATATTCAATGGTTATTTTTAATTGTTATTTCTGTTAAATGAACTATCATGTTCAATAGTTATCTTTTAGAAAGAGAGGCATAATGACCTTTACAAAAATAAATATAGGCTATTTTATGTGAAGGGGAGGCAAGAAGCTCAACATTGGCTCCATTTGAAATCTGTGCTTTGCAGTCAATAAGGTGGCATTTTCAAATTGTTGGTCCTCTGTTATAAAGTACATCTAATCATTCACATCCTTTACGACCATCAAACAACTATAAACCTTCAAATCAAAACAAAAACTTCATAAACTTTATTTACCTCTATTTCTAATATTTATTTACTATCTACTATATCCATATATCGTCTCGATAAAGTCTCGACTTTCCTCCCATTTTGCAAATTTAAGATTCTCTTAACTCTTTCACTTTAGTGAATTATCTTTCATGGTGAATAACCAGTTTTATAACAAAGTACATCAACACATTGAAAAGGTCAAGAAATATTTAAAAAATTTGGTCAGCACAGAAAATTTTGGCAAGGAATGGTCCAGAAGCAATTAATGTTAGACAGGTCTACAATTCATAGCAACAAGCAATTATGCCATGTATTGAACAATCCCTCCCACTTAAAGCTTCTTTAATTCGTCCTGTATTCTTTGCTGTCATTTACAACCCAAAAAACATGTTTGGTCCCCTTTTTGAATACAGTGGTTTAATGCATAGGTCTTAGATACAGTAAATGAAGCAGAGGTGGAAGTGTATCAAGAACAAAGGCTGTTAAAATGCTTAAAGATAGCATTGAGTCAGCAATCAAATCTGCTTTGCGGGTATGCGTTAAATGCTCTCTTTTATATCTTAATTTTCATTCTGTTTTTATATTCAAGAAAATTTACTTGATATTGGTTATTTTTAATTCTTTGAACATCATGCTTACTTTTGAAGTCATTTACATTGCGAATAGCAGAGTACACTTGTTAAATCTTCTTGTTGAAGTCATTAGACAATTTTGCAGTTTATCCCTTAGATACCTTGGAGGTTCAGGTGCATACAACTTAGATTATGTACAAGTATTTCAAATGCTATTCTTCTACTTGGTATTTCACATTTACTATACGACAAGTTTGGACTGTAGGGGAAAGAATTAGCTTTCTTTAATTAGAAACTGGAGCATATTTAGAAGATCATTTTAAAAACGATAGTCAAAAGGATTGGGGGTATTCACAGTCCACTTGGTAAACATTACTCCAACAGATCCTAACTTTTGAAAATAAAGACAATGTTAAATTTGATATAAGGGAATGAGGAAATAAAATACAATGCTATAAATTTAAATTCAAATATATTTCTTTGAAATCATACTTTATCTATTTGCCTACCTATTCATGTACCTAATAAGATTGTACATAAACCTATAAGCTAGGTATTGCATACAGCAGATGTTGCTTACCTTAGATGTTCATACTTCCAGACTCCTTCATCTTGACCATCTGGTGGTTCCAGAATAAATTCAATTTTACTATTATCAGCTCGAATGATTTGTTGAATGTACTAGAAACAAACAAATAAAAATAATCAAATAATTGGAAATGAAAGGCATGGATGTGTATCTTACCATGGCAACCATGATAAGGTTGACAAAACATTTTGTTACAATGAGCTTACCTTTCATACATTTCATTACATTGCATTACATTACATTACTTCACAACACAATACATTACAGTACATTACATTGCATTACATTAAATAACATTACAAAACATCACATTAAATTACATTACATTACATTACATTACATTACATTACATTACATTACATTACATTGGATTAAATCAAATCACATTACATTACATTGGATTAAATCAAATCACATCACATCACATTACATTACATTACATTACAGTACATTGCATTACATTAAATAAAATTACAAAACATCACATAACATCACATCAAATTACATCACATTACATTAAATTACATTTCATTACTTTACATTACATTGCATTTCATTACATTGCATTACATTGCATTACATTACTTTACATTACATTGCATTACCATACATTGGAGGTTCCTCCAAACAACTTCTTCACAAGTTAAATATGAATACTTGGCACTCACTTCTTACCTTCATGTGCAATGTATTTTAAATTTATTTCACATGTATGTATTTATGGCAGAGGAACTGTTTGGGCTATGTCTTCTGCTTTTTGATTTATGTATTTTAATCTATATTCACCTTCACCAGCATTTGTCCCTTTCTGACCACCCTTCCAAAGCTCCTATCAAAAATAGATCTAGTTTTTTATTTTCCCTTTTTTGGAAGGCCAAGTTTTTACTCAATATGTAAGCGCAATATGTGATCTTGTACATATGCCTTTTATAGCTTTCTCCTTGTTGTCAACACTCATGCCCATACAAAAATAAATGAAAATACTAACAAACCTGCTGAACAGCTAAAGTGCTATCCATTTCATCAAAGGGCTCATCTGGCCATGCAGAAATTTTCTGGAAGACATAAGAAACATTGAAAAAATTTTCGTGGTCTCATAAAATATAGGAAAAAAATATAAGAATTGCAGAAAATAACATATTATATTGATTTTAAACTTGACTCCAAATGCTCTATTTCCCGTTTTTTTGCCAAAACTTTAACAGATTAACAGAAACAGCTTAAAAGTTGCACCTGTTTATTATATAAGAAATAGGTAATTAAATTTGGATTTCCAAAGACAACTCAGGACATAATGCATATAAAAATTAATCTACTTTTGGCTGAATTAGCTTAATGATGCTATCATCATGCTAACTGTAAATAATTAAACATTAACTCATTATCTCCACTAATTATCAAAACCTTGAATGATTAATATGTTATCACATCATCATAATAAAATATTTTCATTACAAATCATAATTTTACATTAAAACAGTTTATAGACTATTTTAGACAATAGACTGTTTATAACAGAGCACTTCTTTTTATTCTTCTTACTATTCTTTTTTTTAATTAAACAGAGCACTTGAAAAATAAAAAAATAAATAACATAAGAAGCAAGCTTAATTTATAAAACAGTTTGAATAGCATTTGACTAGAAGTCCAATATATCCACCAATCAAAAATTACCAAACCAATCTATTCAATATTTCATATTTGATCACTTCTTTAATGAATTTGTGTTATTTCTCTGATGAAGCCTGAATTCCAAGCAAAAGTATCATATTTCATATTTCATATTTCAATCATTTAGGGAGGGTAGCCCTTCAACAGAAGTTGTTTTTCAAGGGGCCCTCCTTTAAAACATATACAATAAAAACTAAAAAAAATTAAAAATAGGAAAAAAATTGCTAAAAACTTAATTACAATACAAATTTACAATGGTTTTTTTTACATTCTTACATAAGTACTGTGAACTAGCAGCAAATGCATTCTTGCACTCCCTGGTCCAACTTTGTGAACTCCAAGATGTTGTCAAAATTGCCAAGAAATACAGTCTAGCCTAAGTATTTATATTGGCATTGGCCAACAGTCACTTATGCTTATTTTGGATTTGAGCAGCCTGCATAAAACATAACAACCTTACCCCTGCATGGATATAAAACAGCAGCCAATTTGGATGCAGAAAGGCAGATTAGTTTCATTACCCTATTTTGTCTGCTACCTTATTTCTATTCGATTTTTGTGGTGATTCATACATATATGTTCATATACATACAAATAATTCAAACCGAATTGATACTTTATAAAAAATGAAAGGAAATCACCAAAGAAAAAAGTATTTAAATGCATAGGATGAAAATTAACTAGGACCTTGTTATTATGTTATATCTTGCTCTTTATTCCGTACCATGATAGGTAATTATCTACTATATTATATGTTTATATGAAGGAAAATTATGCTAACAATATTTCTTTATCTGTATGAATTAATTCTATGTAAATGAATGTTAAATGTATTAATTTACTTGAACTGAAACAAAACTTTTGGGTTGGTAGAGACGATAGGCCGTTAGGCCAGTTAGCTAAGCAGCTGCTAAATTTGTGCATATAGCAGTAATGATAAGCTACATTCGAGAAAATTGTCAATCAAAGAATAATCTTTGGTCGATGGAGATAAAGCCCGCGCAACTAATTAATTTAATAACAAAGAAATACCTCTGCTTTGGTGCCAGGTCGATTCCGTCGAGAAAAAGCGAGCGTTCTTTCTGACATTTTGTTGAGAAGTAGAACGTGCGCCTTCGTAGCGTGAGTGAAGACGCAGCGTCTATTGATATCTTGATTCAGTTTTCTCAGCTCTACCTTCAATTTCATTTTTCATGACGCTATTACGAAACAGTTCTGACCATTGTTCTTCCCCTATTATCATTGTTGTCTTGCGAAACTCTTTAAATTCCTCTCTAAATGGAAATGTCGAAGCCCATTAGAAGAACAAACACCAGCAATTGAAGAACCAAAGGGGGTAACTTCCATCTCTATTAAGCCTAAATATATCAGTTTGATAATTATCTTAATAAGCGTTGGTTTAAACCAAAATATATGATTTGCTTTGGAAGGCCTTTACCCAAACCACGAAATGGATCTCTTCATATATAGTGTAATACTGTACTGTTATTTTGTGAAGTAAAGTACCTTTATGAGCGAGAACTGAAGCAATAACATGCTACTCGTTTTGGGATAAAACATTGACTGAATATATTTAAGTCCAGTCCTATTGCATGGGAATCAACATCTAGTATGACCGCTGGGGACAGCTGCAACAATATAAAGCAAGTTCTCAGTACCATCATAGCCACCTTTACTTGATTCTCAAGAATAGAAATCTTGCAATCTGCTATTTCAATTGAAACTTTAACAAGCCTTCTACCGACTGGCTAAAGTCATCACGCCATCTTGTTGGTTGTTCGAGGGAATCCTCTTTGGAACACTAATGCCTAATTGGCTACCAATTTTCTTCACTCTACAAGGTTTATCCCATTGCTTTTCCAAACTTTCTTCAAAAAAATAGTTTTTAGAGCTTTAGGTAACTAGGCCATCTCTAGGACTTTCACATTTACTAGCTCTATGTCTAGATTCGCAGCGATCTTGAGGAATATGGCCCTAAATCTGTGCCAAAAGTGGTTCTCCCTCACTTTTGGAGCAGTTATCAAAACCATGTGGTCTCTATTTGCTCTTCTTTAGTTGCTTTTCTGTCAGTTTCTTAGGATAATTATTTGCTAGATAAGGTTTCTCTCAAAAAATTATTTCTATTCATCTACTGCAAGAGTTTGGTGAACAAGAGAAGTCATTGGACATAACAAAAGCTTCCATCTAAAGCCGATTTAAAACAAGGTAAGCTTGATAACGCATTTTTTTAAAAGAAATATTCTAAACAAATACAAGCCTTGAAATTATTCGGAGTTTGATACAAATTAAGGGCAATCTGAGGTTGATGCACCCATAAGGATGTATATTTATATCTGTCTAAAAGATTTCATTACATTTTATTTGGGAACATTGACAATGTTGAAGTGCAACTGACTTAAGACTGATACTCCTAATCTCTACATCTGTAAGAACAAAGCATATAAGGATACATAGATTTGTCATTTTCGGCTGATGTGGTTAACGCACACCTTGTTCTATAAGTATCCAATGCTGTACATTATCTACAGGGTCCGCGGAGCGATCTGAACGGGGGGGGGGGGGCTAAAATCGGGATAAGAGTGGGGATTAATTCTACCCAGAAAGGAAATAGCTATTTTGGAAGCCCTACACATGTTCATCCTGTATAAGTAGTTAAAAATCCCTAATGCAAGTTTAAACGAAGCAGACCAGTAAAATTTTTAAAGAAATATCGAAGAAAGACTTTGAGAAACACGAAGCTTGCTTCCAGTTTTCGACTGTTCTAATGCAACAAATCTTCCAAAATTCGGGTGTTTCTTGTTTTTAGCGACATGTACATTGGCACTACTGATCAAAGACGACGAAATTTTATATGTTTGAATAATCTCTTTTCACTTTTGAAAAAACGAGCCTCCCTGTTCCGCAGTCCCTGATCTAATATCCAAATTGCCTGTAGTAAATTTCTTATATTTCAAAACATAATTGAGTACACCTCAGCCAGTCAGAACCTTTAGTCACCAGTCTTATTGCACTTGTCTACGCTCATTACATGGTTGGAGGGAGCGTGGTCTTTATATACACACTGAAGTACGAGACAATGACAATCAAAATATGATTTAATTTGTTTTCAGTTCAAGCCAAAATATATTGGAATTGGCAAAATGTGCTTTGAAAGGGCAGATGTTTATTTCTACGCAATTCATAGATTGGTAGACTGTAAAAATTATTCAAAATGCAAATCACTTTCATCTGAAGCAACCTAAAGCTGGAGACGATCAGAAAAAAGCAGTGGTAATGTATAAAGGTAGAGAACTATTATACTAGCCTGTTTACACACTTAACGGGATATGGGGAGGAGAAAGAAATAAGATCGAGTAACTTAGCACATCTGTACGTTTTTAAGTCTCGTTATTAATCGAGCATTGGATTAGTATTAATCGATGTCAATCGAGAATTTGATTAGTTTGTTAAACCAAATTATAAAACACGAAGTAAGGTGATAAAACTTACTTTAACTAGGCACTCGCCCTTCAAAGCTGATCGATGATGCTGAATTCTGAACAATTTGAGCCCAGGTAGCCTTTGGGATGAGTACCAATATATATCCGCGTATTTAAATTATGAAATAAGGAATTGTGAGGATCCACAGATCCGAAGGCTCATAACTGAACATGGCAAAAAGGGTCTTACTACTTTACTTTAAAGGCATGAAACGATATTCTAGTTAATATTAGAGAAATCCAGACACCTGGGCGCTTTAAAAAATAGAACTAAAAGCGCATATGACGATCTAAGAATGCTGAGGAAAAATACACTAAAGCACGACCCTCTGGAAGGAATGCCCAAAACAGCCCATCTTTTTGTTATCGGTATTACACTTTTTTTTCTTATAAACAACTCCAAATTTTAAATTCGCCTCAAAGGTTGTTTAGCTCAACAATAAAAATCGCCCCAAACAGTTGTTTAGCAGTTGCTTATTTTTTGAGTCAATTTTGGGGCAGTTGTTTAATTTTGGAGTTGTTTATAAAAAAAAGTGTACTTGATTAACATTTAGCTTAACATGATTAAACTATAGAAACGTATATTAGATTTATAACTGAAGATGTATTCAGGTATGAATAATAATAATGATGATGATGATTAATGATGACATGCTTTCGTATTTGTAGGGACCTCAACAGCGTTGCTACCCTTCATCTTTCTCATTGTGCAACTTTTAAAGGAATTGCCGTGCATCAAGACATCCAAATTCGACAAAAATAGACTCAACCATATCGTTAATGCTACAAAAGGAACCAATTCCAATTATCAAAATAGTAATCAAGTAATCTTTGGAGAGTATTTCATTGTGGCTTCATTATCAGGCATTGCTTTGGTCAGCCTTTGTATTTTGTGTGCCCAATGCCTTATCTGGATAGTAAGTTGTATTCTGTATTGCTACATTTTTAATTAATAAGGAATCGTTTTAAATATACCTAAGCATGGACGTAGGAACTGGGGGGGGGGGCACAGGGGGCACGTGCCCACCTAACTTTTGAAAAATTTTGGTATAGTGCCCCTTTGAAGCTTACAGTGTTGCCCTTTTTTCCAATCGTATAACTAAAATAAACCTTCAATGATCAGATGATCAGAGCAAAATCAGTTAAACTGACGTGTCTCTCACTCATTCACCACCACCGTAGGCTCTCCGAAACAGTCTCTGATGACACTTTTCAGAAAATTTGTGAGGGCGCCCCTCAAAATTTGTGCCTCCCCCTCTTTTATAATGCTTCCTATGTCTATGTATCTAAGGACCGGAACTTTACTATAACAGTACCCAAAAGCCTTTCACCTATCTAATGGTGTTATAAATTAATCTATAAGCTAGATATTTTACGTGGTTAGTGGTTGATGGGGTAAAGCGGTTACTGTGTTGGAAAATTAACTCGTTTAGAAATAAATAGCATACAAATTAATAAATAGTATTTTGATGTAGTTCCAATTCACTTTATTTTTGCAGACACGAGAAATCAAAGAAAAGGGCAAGCAGCTTTCTTTTCTAGCTGAAAATTCAATTTTGTAGAAGTGGCGAAGAAACATGCTTAAAATAGTAATTGAACTCTTCTATTTTAGCAATGATGTTTAAGTCATAGCAAGCTATAGGGACTGAATTTAATTTATGTAACATGACGTCATCGCATGAATTGATATAAGAAAATGCTCAATTGTGCTTCAGGTTCATTAAAGAAAAATTCAAACGTCCTAAATGCTGAAAATATGATATCAAATGTTTGTTTTTTTCCAGGGCTGTTGCAGTTGCAGGGAGCTATGGTTGGGGAGGGGGTCAAAGTTACAGTTTCCTTGAAATATAGGGCCACCGAGAGGGAGGGGCAAAGAGGGCAGTTTGCCCTGGGGCCTTTGTGTGCAGGGGGGCCTCATTAATTAAAATCCAAATTTTTATTTATAGCCTCTTTAGATGTATGCAAGGAACCCCCCAATAGGAGCAGCACACAATGTTCTAAAAGTGTCCCCAGCCTCAGTTCCTCAGAATCCCTTGCTTTCTTCCCTTCAAAAACACAACGGGCCACATTTTGCAGTTTTGCCCCTGTGCCTTGAAAACCACTCGGTGACCCTGCATTGGAATATGCAAAAACTAGGCCTTATTACACTAAGGCCTTTGAAGCATCCAGGTCCCTTTCCTAAAGAAGTCTCTCTCGGTCATCGGAGTGTTACAACAGTGAATGGTATTTAGAACATTGTGAGTCTCTTCACTGTCCAATGTTTTTCGGACATGCGGACAAAAATCAAGACCAAAGCCAGCAAGTGGTTCCTTACATGATTGGCATAAAGCGTCGCAAAGCCTCGATGCTAATAGTTTCTCAGTCTTAAAACCTCAAATTTCTGCATTCACTTTTCAAAAATTATGCTGCTTCAGACTTATACACGAGGGTCTTAAAATTTGCTGCTTTTGGTGCAAGACTTTTCTGTGCAGTGAAACCACGTTTTTCTTTGGCAGGGGCGTTATATCAGGGGGCAGGGGGCTAAATTAACCTATCCTACTATAAAAAATCTTCGGATTCTCGGAAATTTCAATGTTCCGTCGCAAAATTTAGCTGTCGTTAAAAATTTAGAAGGTGAAACATTTTTCAGTAAAAAGATTTCTTCGCCTGGTAAACTAAACAAAAAATCGGATATAAGGCTTCGAAAAAGACAAGAATCTGTTGAAAAAATGAGAGATTACTGATTCTTGGATGTACTGATCAAGAAAGACCAGACTGCAACTTTCACAGATTTTCGCAAACAGTGAGAGTCTTACAGGGGGCTCTTTATTCCCGTGTGCTCTTGAACAATTCAGCTCCCTTGGCCTCATGAAACCGAATACAAAACGAGATCGATAAATAGTTGTGACGCAGATAAGTAAAATAATGGAGTAAAGCATAATTTATCTTTAACTCATAAGTTAGAAAATCGTTAATTTATCTTGGAAGATTCAAACTGTTGTGCCCCAGTAAACAATAAGTATAATTGGGGGATGTCAATTTGGGGTACCCTTGGGAGATTCAAACTGTTGTGCCCCAGTAAACAATAAGTATAATTGGGGGATGTCAATTTGGGGTACCCTTGGGAGCCAAACTCTTCAAACATAACAATATTCTAGTCCCCAGGGTACCTTCCTTTTGAAATACAGTTCTAGAAGATAAAGCTTTGTTTTCTTTATAGAATCAGGTATGCAGAAAAGGGGTTGAAGTACCTGATGAAAGGCGATCAATCTTAATCAGAGTGTCATTTACTGGCTTTTCCCCGGCAAAAGGCACTTTCTGCCTGTAGTTTAAAATTTGAAAAATGCCCTGTAGCGGTCATTTTTGTCTTGCAAGAAGCCAATGGCTTTTTGACAGTTTGGGATGTCATTTTGGCCCCATGCACCCTTTTTTTACAAGAACCATATATTTTTGCCGAGGCTTGATGATCTTAGTTTTTTTATAATTTGAGGCTCGAATGTCCTTTTTTTGGAGCGATTTTTTCTTGAAATTTATTGAAAACTACATGTAGTACAATATACCGTACAAGCTTAATGCATTTACATTTACATTTACATTACATGCTATAAATGTACACAGCTTCTTTACTGCGGCACGTTGTCTAACGAATGACTTTTGTTTAGGAATTGCATGGTTTTGTTTCTGTTGAAGTGAAAAAAATTACAAAAAATCATTTTGGTTGTTTCTTGTTTCTTTTTTAATTTCTCCTCTGAAGCTGGGGATGGTCTGAACTTGTTCTTAATTATTTGGGAAATCGAGTCTCAGTGTTCTTATAAAGTGTGTTCTTATAAATGGAAAAGAGTATATGTACGAGATTATGACCCCTTCCCAAACCGGTTCCAATACCGCTGTCAACAGGGGGTCTTTATTTTCGATGATGCTACGTTTCTTATAAAGCAGAGTGGTTTACAAGCGCAAAATTGGCAATGGAGATGCAATTGTTCAAAATTTCCCAAAACTCTCTTGTGCAGCAATCATTACCATGATATTGTAACACATTTCCCTTCCCCGTCCACCCCGGCTGGCCTCCTCCAGTGAGCGTTTCAACAACTACATTCACAGCAGCAATAATACATTATCAAAGGAAGAGACTGGCAAAGAAACAGGAAGTGAAGGGATTGGTTACATCGTCACAGTCACAGCTTGACATGATTAGAAGAATGAAGCCAAAGGCGATAGTGATGGTCGAACGCAGTTACGCTGAAAACAGGCAAGAACACAGCTTCATCTAGGACTGTGTTAGTTGCGAGAGTTTTCAATCGGGGCGGTTTAGTTAGTAAAGCGTACTGCCCCGAGTAAAATGGCTTCTCGTAAAGCCTGGCGATTGATGCTGTTCATGGTTGTGCAAATTGTTGTTGCATATGGAGCACAATTTGAAGGAGCACCAGACATCTCAGAAGGTTTGTTGTCAAAAGTTTTTTCAGGGGTTTTCAATGAACGTTTTCCACCACAAGGGTGAAGCTTTGAGATTTTATGTGATTTTCTAACAAATAATGCATGTATGCAGATATTACACAGCTGATTTTAAGAGAAATGTGCCCAGTAGTGAGACATACCCTCGAGTCATAAAAGCTCAAAATAACCAAATGTTTCTCAGCGTTCAGCGCGACTGAAAAAGCCCCAAGGGCATTCCAACAATAACGTTTTGGAAGGCATTCGGGTTGATGCTGCGCTCAAAAAAAATATATTCTCAATTAGTGGAGCTAGTGTTTTATTTAACATTAAATTTTCAACTTAAATTTTGCGTGATTTACACTGAATTTTGCTTAGGAACACGATACGGTCATTCCCAAGCCGTTTTACGACTCTATGCCTGCGGTTACATTTTCGTCTTTGTCGGGCTTGCATGAAATATTTTGAAAACAAGACCTAAATTCTAACCAGTTCATTTACCCAAAGGGCAAATCACGAAATCTAGCAATTTATGAAGCGTTTAGAGTTTCTTTGGGCTCAGTCGAATATACCCCGTAGAGATATGGTCAGAGATGTAATTGACTTGCACCATGAAAACTGGGCTTGCCCTTCTAACATACCTTACTTTTATTTAGTTGAGGTTAACTGCTTCTTCCATTAGATTTATCATAGGTTAGGCTAAAGAAATTTTCTAAAATTTAACCATGGGACTGCCAAGATTGAATTCATTATCAGTTATCAACTTCATCGTTTGAACTGTTATTGTGATAGTCTTTCAAGGAGAACTTCGCTGTTTTCAATACTGTTTCCTTAGGCAGGATTTCCACTCTATCTTTCAAATACAGCCAGAGCCTCGAGGTCGCGTGAAAATGATCTGGTTATATTGAAAAGACTTGACCACAAGGTACCCTGCAGGTTCGACCAAGCCCTTACTCAGGGGAATCCCTATCATTTCCGGGAGATATTTCGCCTCGCAGCGATCTTTTATTTTCGGCCAAGCAGCGCGGCCTGAACAGATTCTCTAGTGTATTTTCAATGTTTTGGTCCTTTTGGTTCAAAATCTTGAAATGGTAGCAATAACTGGGGTTTATTTTCCAAGACAGACAAACTCCAGGGAAGTAACCGCAAATGTTCAATTATGTTGTCTGTATCTCCTTCTCATCGGCTGCCATTGTTCTCTCACAGTTATCCGTTTCTCTCCTAAGGCAAAAGGTGATCGAGCAGTCTTATTAGAAACCCGGTCTGTGGTTGATAGCAACTTCTTTAATTTTTATTGAAACAACAGGAGAAGAGCCTTTTTACATTTACAGAAAACTTATCAATCGAACTTACATTGAAATTGGGGTCAACAAAGTTTATTCGGCTGTTCTTTATGCAATTAAATTTTTCAAATGTGACCGGAGAATTCTTTTCGTTTGCATCAACAGATATTATTTTTTCTAATTCCCAAAATTGCACCTGAAAGATTATACAAAGAACTTTCTTAGAAATTTGGGTTAATCCTTAGGTTAAAGATATATAAAGGTTTACAACCCTTAGCCATAACTTTGATATGCCAACCACCCTGTTCTACATGACAGTTTTCTATCATGATTATTTCACTCATTTTCCCACACACGATGTAGCATGTTTAGCTCTACTGCATTTTAGCCAAAAGAAGCTGCTCTGCATTGAACAATTAGCTACATAGAATTGCCATAGGCCTATGATAAAGGACTACACCCAAGCCTTTTTGTGTTATTTAGGGGGCTTATTGTTGGCACTCACTATGCAAGTCTGTGTTGGGTGGGAAAGACAGTTCATGTATTTTTGCATTTATTTAAAATATACACTAATTGATATAACACCAGTAGCCAAGCACTCACATATTAACTGACACATTCTAAATATATCAATTGATAATTTTAATTCCATAATTCTAGATTTTAAGATTAATTGCAAACTGCAAGCAATTTCTGTTTTGTACTAAGATTTTTTTTAAAGATGGCAATTCTCTTTTAAATATGACCCCCAAAGCACTCTTAATAACGCACACACTATAAAATTTATTTTTCAAATGCCTCAATTGTGAATCAAATTGTACTTGGCTGTAAAAATGCACCTTCAAGAAGATAGAAAGTAGTTTCTTTCAATAAGAAAATCACAAGGAAGTCTCTCAAAAGTATTAGATGTTGCAAATTCCAAGAAAATCGTGGGTCTTTTAACCATCATCAAGTTTTGAAAAGATGCACTTTTTTACTTTCAATGGAAAGCTGTTCATTTGACTCCTTAAATTTGTCACATGACTGAAAAAAAATCAGGATATTCAGTAAAGTATTTTAGGGATCAAATGAATTAGATGTGCATCTTTACAGCCATTTTTATTTGCACTATCACTGAATAATAAACAGATTTAGTCTCAATAAATGATGCATTATTGGTTAGTTGACAGACTAGCATTATGATTTAAGCACTCCAAAGAAGCAAGAGCACATAACTGGGGAACAATTCAAAGTTTCAAAGCATGAGTTTAATAGGGCATTGCACTGACAAAAAGCCCTTTTTTGAGCACAAAAAACTGCACATGCATAGAAAATATCTTTTTATCACTTAAGTGTGTTAACTGGATGTTAAATGTGATGATTATCAATGGAAAATGGGGGATAAAGGGACCATTCTAGCAAAATGGAAACATTGCACTGAGACACTTGCAAATAAAACTGCACAAAATGCAACATTTTTATGCACTGTCAACAACTTCTGCATGACTTCTTTCTATTCAATTGCCAAATAGTGCAACAAAACCAATTTGGTAGAATTTCCATCCAGTAACTTTAATGATGCAAGGGAAGTTTAGCCAACAGGTAAATCAAACTGAAATAGTTCAGATCAATGTACAGCAAAAGATCTCTGATACATATTCTCCTTAATGCCTAAGGTTCTGATGCCCACGGGACTTACCTAAATCCTGCTATTGCAACATTAAAGAGGGGGGCTTTTGTCCCTTCAACTTCAATCAGAAACAACAAATGCCTAATAACCAGTTTTAAAAAATCCACCATGCTTCATGTGATTTGGTTTGATTGTTGCCTTTTCCATCTCTTCCTACAAAGCAGGAAATCTGCATTTTAAACATCCATATAGGCTTATAAAGGGCTTAGGACTTCTTATTATGAGTACTGTTTTTTAAACACGAAGTGTTTGTGGGCAAGTGTTTGAAGTTGCTTAAACAATTGATTTTGTAAACACAATACACTGTTGTGGCCTCTTATTGGTTTTTGACATAGAGGCTGTTCTTCTCAATCAATTAATTAAGGTGGCCTTGCAATAAGGTGGCAATGCATTTGTTGTTATTGTTCCAAGAAAAGCGTGGAATAAATCCAAAACGCAAGACAAGGAAGGAATCGACTGTCAAACACTTCTTCCTTTCTGCTTCAATACAAAATGATTTTATTCAAAGTGCCAAGATACATTTCAAGTGTTTCTTATGAAAGTTTGAAGGTACTATTTAGAATCTAAGTCAATTGCTCTCATAAATTTTGAAGAACATTTGAGAATAATATTGGTATGCCACAATGGTACACTTACAAAATATCTCTTTAGTTTTGCCTACGAAAAAAGATTACATTAATTGATTTGTTGCAGATTATCACAGAAAAATGTTTCAGGGCCATATCATCAATCAAGTGATTTTGAAAATGTACAGGTTTTGTTTTCTGAATGTAGATAGAGGTTGTTTTGTACATAAATACATCATAAATCAGATGTTATTCCATGCAACACCTAGGGTATTCTAAACGGAGTGGAAATATTGCCTTGCAGTTGCTTACTACTGCATAAATTTGAATTAAGATTTTCCACATCAGATTTTTTTGCTTTAGCTGGCCCTCCCAATTTTTTTTTGTGATTTGTCTGGCACCACTTTGCATGCAGATGTTTCCCAAAACTTGACAGTGCAGATGTTTTAAAATTTGTCTTCAATACATGCGGAGCAAAGCAAGTTCGCAAGTGCTTGTAGAATATATTTCTACATAAGAAAGAACGGTTCCTTAGAAGGAAAAATTCCTAGAGGGTTTTCACTCAAAATGGTAAAAGCAGTTGAAAAGCTGGATAGCAGTTTCTGGTTCTTGTATCTAGGCCTCCATGCAGTTCAGCCATTCTATCAAAACTGTTTGAAAATGCATAGGGCCAACTGAAAGGAGCCTGCCACACTGTTTCCTTTGTTTTCAATTATTTGTTTGTCCTTTTTATTGCTGAAATGCCTAAAACACAGCTTTGAACTGGTCTCTTTCAACTTTATGCAAAGTCAGCATTTGGTCATCAACAGTTTGTCATCAATCAAAATGTACCCTTAATTACCTCACTCCTCTATGTACATTCCCTTGTGGGAGGTGTGCTCAAGGTATGTTCCACTTGGCACCCAACATAAGGGTAAGCTTTTCTCTGAAAACATCCAAGAAAAATTGCTCATGAAAATGCATGTAAATATCTTTGTCCAGAACACAGTGGGAGATTACAAAGGTTTCCTAACATCTTCCCCATGTTGTCTTTGAAAGGTCATGATCTTCTTTAGGATTCATTTACCAATAGTTAAAATCATTGTTGTTTGAAACCGATTAAGCTGCAATGAAAAATCTTGTAGTTTGTTGACAACATTTATGTATTTTCTCAGTATGTCATTGATTAAGTGGCCCATTGATCATTCTTCTTTATAACATTAAGCCTCCTTTGGTAAAATATTTAACTCTTTGAAACCCTTAAAAGAGTATTGGCTTTCAAAAGCCTTTTGATTAAATTAGTGTTTCAAAATTCAAAGTAACTTGTATTTCTTGTCTCTGTCGTATGGCAATGTTAACTGTCTGCCTGATTCCTTTGTCAGCAATCAAATTTCTCTAATGAATCAATACAGTTTTGCAAAGCAAACTATATCTTTACTTTGCTAAATTTCGTTAACTTAGATCAAGTATCATAGTTTATTATAAATTTGTTCATTTGTTCGATACCTTCCTGAGAAGTTAATTAGACTTGAAGCATTCTCATGCCAACATAAACAGACGTTTTGACTTACAAATAATACATCACTGCGCTTAAAGAGTTTCTTAAAATTAAAAGTTTCAATGACTGTTTGTTTAAACTATAAAATGAAACAAATAAAAATGAAAATGCAAAATAATCTATGCTGCCAGAGGAGACTTCCAGCCAATTTTTTTGAAATGAAATTATCAAGAAATTAAGCAATCGTGGACAAGATGCTAAAGATCAGATGTATTAAACCACCAAGATATATTGCTTCAAAATTGCTAAGGTAGGAATCTTTTCATCATGGCTAACTGTCATGGTTGGCTTCCTTTCTTCGTCGTTTTGTTTGTTGGGTGCTTCAAGTCTTCAGCAGTTTCCTGCCATCGTTTTGGTAGATGAACTGAGGCTGTTGTCTGATGACTACCCTTGTTTTCCCTTTGCGCAGCCCTTCGTCCACCGAAGGCAGGCACCTGTCCAGACATAACAGTTGAAGGAGAGTGTCCTCCAGAACCAACATTGCAAAATGACTGTGTCATGGATCATGAGTGTAAAGGTGATCAGAAATGTTGCTCAGATGGTTGTTCTTTGAAATGTCTTTCACCAATATCTGGCATTAAATCTCAAAGTAAGTTCAAAGTAATTTTTTCTTTTGTTCTGTATCTCTTTAGGTAGTTTTTCAACATTGTTTTCGGCATTGCACTCAAGATGAATGAATCTTTGTATCAGCGACTCGTGCTGTGTTTAGGTAGTTCATGGCAATCAACTTGCTTTAAAAATGGAACTAAACAAACGAATCTTGCAATTGCTAGTGAGAGAATGATTGACCAAGATTGAAAATTGACCTGGCCATTCTCTGTGCTTAATTTTCAAATAGTTTTCACAGTTTTGATGTCTTCAGTTTAGTCTTTTGACCATTCCAGTTTTTTCATTTATGATATTCTTGATTTTGTACTTTAGAATGTAAGGTTCCAATTGATCTTGGGTTCCTGATTGATGCCTCTAACAGCATTGGTCCTAAAAGCTTTGGCAAGATACAAAACTTTGTAAAACAAATTGTTGATGCATTTGAAATTGGCCCAGCTGGAACACACGTTTCTGCAATAACATATTCTGATGATGCAAATGTTGCATTTGATTTCAATGTGCTGAAAGGTGACAATATAACAAAGGAGAATGTGTTCAAACTTATTGACAGTACTCGTGTGACTACAGGCAGGACAAGAATTGACAAGGCATTGAGACTGGCACATTCAGATCTATTTAGTACCAAGGGCGGCAGCCAGCCAGGGCGACCAAAGGTTAGTTCCCATTTGATTCATAGCTTGCTGCTTATTATAATTAATATTCCTGGTTAGTATTCTCTGTCAATCATGTTTTTTACAATATATTATTGCCAATTCACTTTAAATGTATTTTGATTATTAAAGTTTTTGTCTTTGAATTTTCAGTGTCAGTGATACAATGCTAGCTTGGTCATTGTTTAAATTATTGTGTGCAACTAAAAAATTTTTTTAACATTTCTTCTAATGAATGGTTTACTGTTTATAATGAAGCTGGCTAAATGCGGGCGCCAAAAAATGATGGGCACTTCAGGAAGGTGTTACAACAGATAATAATACTATGCAGAGAATAAACAAATAGAGCTTGAAGATTAAAGAAATGATTGTTTTAAAAAGCTCATTGCATCATAGCCAAGAATTTTTTTTCTGTGTTTTGAGGGCTTTTTCAGCAAAGCATTCTTTTCTATGGCAAGAAAGTGTAACTTTGCTAGCATAGAATGCATGACACATGGGATTTTAAATAGTCTGTTACCTTTGTCGAAGATCTGTATTTTATTGTCATTACATTAGGTCATCTTTGCATTTCCTATCATTCTTTGCCCTGAAAACTGTTACTGACTAGGATATATGTGCATCAGATGGATCTTGGCTTTCACAAGCCTTGATCTTTGATAAAATTTTCTGTTTTTGCTCTTAACTTATCAGGAAACACCATGCTCCAAATGCAATCTTATTGATTTGTTTAATGTCTCCAATTTTGTTCTTTTTTAATTTTACAGATTCTGTTGGTTATGACTGATGGAAGACAAACCCGTGAGCCTGAAGTTTCGGATGCAGAAGATCTTCATAAAGCATCTAGGCCACTAAAAGAGAATGGTGTTCAGATTTATTCTCTTGGAATTGGAAGTGATATTGATATTGGGGAATTGCTTGACATTGCATCTGATGATGAAAGTGTGTTCAATGCAAGAGATTTTGATGAG
The DNA here is from genome assembly GCA_964019065.1 of Catostylus mosaicus. Classification (NCBI taxonomy): domain Eukaryota; kingdom Metazoa; phylum Cnidaria; class Scyphozoa; order Rhizostomeae; family Catostylidae; genus Catostylus; species Catostylus mosaicus. Next base: position 3,543,287 of record OZ025184.1, on the reverse strand, counting down.
TTGCAATCCATTGTAGCCCGAATTACAAAGCAAACTTGCAAAGGTAAGCATTAGGTTTTTAGTGTTCATTTGTTAAGAGTATTGGTAAACCTTTGGATCCAACAAATACAGATGGCAGTGATTTATTTATTTCTAATTTAATAAAGTTATTATACTCATATGAAGTAAACATGCTTTATATATTGAATTGTTTTGTGATTAGCTTTCAAGATATATAAGAACTCTAGAAAAATGCCGATTTATTAATAAACTTTCTTGTGTTCTGATATAAATCTATGTATCTATCTATCTATACCTTATTGTACATCACCAAATAATGGGTATTACGTACACACTGGTTGGTAGGTTAGTTAAATGAAAATAGGTTGATACAGCAGTTTAGTCCCCCCACACTTGAATTCTAGTGGAGGTACAGATTTGATGCAACAGGAAAGCTGTTTGCAGAAAACTGCATTTTAGAAAATTTGTGAGAAATCGAAACTTCTCATCACAAGGACTTAAATCAGAGTCTTCTTTCTGAGCAAGCATTTTTTCCACCTTTGTAATGGCTGACGTGGAGTCAATGTTGTCAATATTGTCAATATTGACTATTCAGGAATATTAATGAATATGAATTTGTATTTCTTTAAAGAACCTTCTAATTAAAGTTTAGATTAAAAGTCAAAATTTATTTTCTTGTGTAACCCATCATTAGATAAATATCACAAAAGTAGGTGATGTGCTCTTGTGCTCTGAACAAGATCCCATAGGCTTCAATTACTGCATCATACTTGCAGGATGTATTTAAAAGTATGTAAGAGCATAGTTCCTCTGCATTTTAGGTTGCACTAGAGATGTAGACATACACTTTGCTCTCGATTCATCAATAAATCTATCAAAACAAGACTTTGATCTGATGAAAGACTTTTTGAAGACAATTGTGGACAGATTTGCAGTGTCAAGCAAAGGTGCACGCTTTTCTGGCTCTGTTTTCGGAGATGATGCTCAGTTGGTATTCAATTTTCACGAGGGTTCAACTAAAGAAAATGTACTTATTAAACTTGATAAGATGCCACATCTTCTTCAAACTGAATCAAACATGGATAAAGCAGCAAGATTAGCAGCTTCAGAGGCATTTTCATTAAAAGGCGGGACACGGCAAGGTTCCCCCAAAGTGTTTTTCCTTATCACTGCTGGAAACTGTGGTAGCTGTAAAGAAAGACTACTTGATGCTGTCGCTCCTCTTGAAAAAGATGGTGTGCAAATTGTTACAATTGCTGTAGGAAACAAAGTGGATATTAATGAGTTGGAAGCTATTTCTGCAAAGCCACTGGCAAAAAGCCTCTTTAGGCAAACTTCAGTTCAACAAATGCAGAATCCATTATTGATACAAAGAATATCTGAGGCAATTTGCCAAGGTAAATATTAAAGTACTTTTGCTTCAGTTGAAATGCATTTTGTAGGCAATGGTAAGCAGGACCTGCATCAAATTGTTGTTCTCTTCAAAATAGTTATTTGATGTTGGAATCTAAAAGGCCCTCAAATACCTTCAACAACTTCATCCTGCTGTCAGGTTCATGTTTCCCCGAAATGACAACAGGAAAGTTTTGATTTGTATGCAAAGTTTGTTTTTGTTTGATATTTGAAAGCCTTTGTTGGTTTACAGGTCATTCAGGTGTTTGTCCAGTAGTCAGAAGACCAGCAGGTTGTCCACCAGAAATATCATACAGTTGTGAGGCAGACACTGATTGCCAGCAGCACCAAAAATGTTGCTATGATGGATGTGGAAAAGCTTGCGTACAGAAGAATCTAGGTAAGTTCACAATTGTACTTATTTCGTTTGACGCATCTGCAAGAGCTTTTATTTTGATGTGGATCGATCTCTGTGTGCCATATTTACTTTGTTATGAAACGTTTTTGGGTTGGAGGGATATTTTCTTCCTCATAATATACTTTGGGAAAATTAGATGTAGCCTATTAAGCAAGATTTTTAAATGCCTTTCTGAATGATCTATATTGATCATATACTAAGGCACCCCCAGTTAGGACTGTAGAAAAGGAGCATGATTTTTGCTTTACAAAAGAATAGCAATGCAAGAAATGCATAGCCTCTTCGTAGGCAAAGTTGTCTTGAATAACTGCTGTGAACATGACAGCTGGCTACAGCCTAGCCCTTATATTTTTACAAAGGCATAGGTTAATAAATTGCAAAGGCCAGAATGTATCAAATGTCTGGTCTTTCTTTGCCGTTTTAGTTAATGTACGGTCACCTAGTATACTTATTAATATATATCAAACAGGCTGAAATTTGCAATAGTCATGAGCTCTTGAAAGACTTGGCCCATGACTAGATATCTAAGTTGCCCGACTGCTTGTTTACACATCTTGTAATGGGCTTTTTTGAATTGTTGTTTTTTTTTCTCTACAGGTTGCATTAAACCACTAGATGTTGCTTTTGCAGTAGACGTTTCATCCAATTCTAATCCTGTTGATTTCAAATTATTGAAGGAGGGAGCTTCCAAAATGATATCTGATTTTAAAGTTAGTGCTGCAAACAGCCACATTGGACTTATAACCTTCTCATCAACAGCAAGAGTCATCTTTGATTTCGCCAGGACATATGAGCCAGATAAAATGAAAAAGGAGCTCAATGCACTGACGCAAGATGCCACTGTAGATGTTAATGTCGGAGCTATGTTGAAAACCGCTAAAGATGATATGTTTAGTTTGAAAGGAAAGGCAAGAAGAGGGATACCCAAGGTTCTAATTTTAGTTACGAAAGGACCACTTCAATCAAAAGACAGTGTTATAAGCAATTCTGAAGCACTACAAAAGGCCCTTGGCGGTGTTGAAATTGTTAATGTTTACATTGGCCCTAAAGGGAGCTCTGATGCTGCTCTCCTTAAGAATATTGCAACAACTTCTGAAGCTGGAAAGGAGAAGAAGTTCTTCCAATTTGACAGAGTTGCTGACTTTGCTAGAAATGAGAATCTACTGAAGATTTCATCTTCTGCTTGTTCAGGTTAGCTCTTTTACGGTTTTTTAAATTTATCAAATATATTACTAGCAGGGCTGGATTATGTTAACAAGTAGGCATTCTTTGACAAATTTGGTATGATCTGGCATATCATGCATAATCAAGCAATACTAAAATTTCAATTTTCTTACAGCTGAATTTCCAAATCAATGTCCACTCATGCCCAAGATGAACATTTGTATGCAAAAAGACAATCAATGTGACATGAATTTTGACTGCCCTGGCAATTACAAATGCTGTCCTGATGATTGTAGGAGAATTTGCTTGAAGACAGATGATGGTATGTTGTCATCTTTCATTTTAGATTGTAGAAAAAGAACTTCCACGTTAGCTGTACATGACTAAGTTTCTCTCAAGGATTGAAAATTTAGGTAAGCTAGATGGCATATGTTATAGAAAAGATGAAATGTGAAATAAAGAGTGACTAACATTATATTTTGCCCATCTAATTTTTTTTTTGATCGAGCATAGATGCAAACAATCAGTAAAATGACCTAGGCAATGAAAGTGCTTGCTGCATATTTGTATTGCAGTGAAGCCATTTCAGAAATATTACATTGCAACTAGAAGAAAACAAAAATGAAATTGTACCATCTAATGCAAGGATTCTTGTAGGTCACACCAAATTCAAAGTTACAAAATTCCTAATTCACGTTGTGAAACCAGCCAAACATTTTTTTAGAGTCTAGTTGAACGCTTTAGAGCCCCTGAATTAATGTAAAAGGAAAAGTTGCACAAAATTGAAGATGTTTTGTATAACATTAGTTCGAGACTGTTTACTAAAAACAGCTGGTGCAGTTGTCCATGATATAAATGCCCAGACTTGAGTAGTAGTAATGCCTATGTTATAAAGAAAGGATTGTTCATCTGTTGCATAAAGTCTGCCTTTTAACTGATTCTTATGAGTGGTAAGGAGACCTCAGCATCTCCATGCCATTGATTTATTCCATCTAATGGTCATACAACTGATGTGTAGCACATTTTCACAATGATACAAGGCCTGTTCCCTTGCTTTTATCTTGTTATCTGAGTGTCATGCAAAGTGAAATCATTGTATGTATAAAATTTATTTGTAACCTTGTATGTTTAACAGTCTTATATTTCACCTTTATACAGTTTGTTCTGAAAAGCTTGACATCATCTTTGCTCTCGATGACTCCAGCAAAGTAGGGGAGAGGAACTTCCTCAAAGTGCGTAATTTTTTCAAAAATCTCATGTCATCATTCAAACTTGACGATGGGTCAACTCGAGTGGCTGCTATGTCATTCAGTGACACTGCAAACATTGGCTTTAGCTTCGATAAATCGGCAGGAAGACCACTGAACGAAATGCAGAATCTGGTTCAAGCAATTCCTTACACAGGAGGAAGCACGTCGAGACTGGATAAAGCGTTGAACCTTGCAACCCAGCAACTTTTATTGAAAGGACGGTCAGGCTCTGACACAAAAAAGGTAATTTAATGTAAAAACATCATTTAATCTATATTTGATAAATACCTCTTCTTATTCTTCCCTTTTCTCTTTTCTATGAACTCTAAAAGACACTTAAAATTTAGATATTTTAGCCCTCTTCTCTCTAGATGGGTCGAGGGTCCAATAAACTTTGGCAAAATTTCATGATTTATTACGGGCTAATTCTTCCAATATCCGTATATATATATATATATACATATTTTTAAGGCTACCATGCACCAAAATCATTGATTTTAACACCCTCTTGGAATGCATTAGTTGATGCGAGATTTGCCTATTGTCATCTTTTATGTTAACAAAAGGTTTTTTTTTCTCTCCAGACACTGGTACTGTTAACAGATGGAAACACGGCAGTCAACTCAGAACGACTGGATCTCGCATCATGGGATCTCAGAGCTCGCAAAGCTCGTATAGTAGCTATTAGTGTAGGCACCAGTATCAATGAAAAGCAACTGAAAAATGTTGTCAGCTTACCTGTGTCTGAAAATGTCTTTTATGCTGCAAATTACGATGATTTGCAGAAGAATGTCGTTGAAATCACTAAAATGTCTTGCAAAGCAGGTATTAAACTTCAACAAGGAGTATATATAGAAAATACTTTTAAAAAAAGTAAATGATAAATTATGTGAACTGCGCTGAATACTAGCATGCGCGTTCGAGACGATTCATGCGCCAGCATGGGCCTAAAGATAGAAGCAGCGCTCGCAACGAATCTTATTGAATCAAATCTTAATGACTTGTTCTGTGGGACACCCCACCTGCAAGTATTTATCGAAAATCGTCGTTTTTTGTATCCAGTGAACAAAATGATGATAAACATGTGAATTGGGGGAGACAAAGGAAGACATCCTAAAAGGGAAAGAACAGCAAAAGCAAGAGGATAAGCAGGAAAAGGGCACGGAACAAAAATTCCGTATCTACAGTCATGTTCAAAAAATGGGCAGCGTTTTATACTCCAGCTTTTTATATTCACCATTTACACTCATCGTGGAAAGGAATGGGGCTACACAAGCACAACAGGGCATGTCTCGGGGAATAACTCACCATCAATACAAATTTTTCTCACACTTTTTGTCGATATTACTACATAAAGTTCTGATAAACTGGTGTCAAAGCCGGCCCCTATCCTTTCTCCAATCGTGGAAAGTGATATGACATCCAGCAGGGCGAAAAAAATAAGACATGTCAAAAGACGAATGGGGACAACTTGAGTCAACGGCCATCGTGCCCATAACTCATTGCCCCCTGAAGCCATTTGGAACTCGCATACAGATAACTGTGGAGGAAAATGTTGCACGGGGGTACACAGATAGAGACGCTGCTCTTCTTCACTCAGAGTGGTCCACGAAGGCGAAGCCTTAGTTTGTCATGGGAGGATATACACGAAACACTAGCGCGGTTTTCAATTTAAGACATTTTCAAAATGTAAATGTCTTAAATTCGAATGTATACGGCCATCCATATTGTTCGGCCCTCTTTACTTTCCTATACAACCCACCTTTTGTAACCCGAGAGATGCAACAATAGTTGATTGGCTATTTCATGATGTTATAAACTTCCAGATAGTTGGTTTGGATGCCAAGCAAAATGTGACGGGGGATTTCTGAGTGATGTAATTTCGGATTGATATGACAGCGTATTGACTTGATCATATATTTAAGCATGCTTTCTTTTTTAGCTCAAATCCAACCTGAAACACCAATAAAGGTATGAATAAAAGTATCTTTTATTTTTCTTTTACGAATTCAATGTATGCAATTACCAAGAATAATGATGGAAACATTTAATTTTATATTCTAACTTTGGAGATGGAAAATTTGTCAACTATCAGGACTTAGCCAGAGAACTCCGTAAGATGTGGAATGTGGAAGTTAAAATCATTCCTGTAATGGCATTGCAAATCCAGAAATCGGTGCTATTCGGAACGGCAAGAATTTTGAGAAAGGTTCTTAAAGTCTGAGGATACTTGTTGTAACTTGATATTCAAGAGTGACGCCAATATTTAGAAACTGTATAGTCTAGTCATAATTCTAATCACCATAGGAACATAAGGCACAGTAACCAAAAACTTTGAACACTGTTAAGAAAGTTAGACATCATGGTGAATTTCAGCATATTACAGAAAGCTTGTTTATTGGATTCAGCAAGAGTAATCAGAAAGGTTCTGGATGCCCGAGGCCGTGGGATTTGGCTTGGTAATCAGTGAATTTATCCAACAATAACACCATTTTCTGTGATAGCCTCAACAATAATGATAATGATAATATTATTAATATTGATACTAAATGTGGCCTAATTACCGGGGCACTTGCCCATTCTTAAATGACCGAAGCTGTAGCACCGGCATTGATACTCGATTCAACGTAAACCCTACCCATTTCAATTGTAAATGATATGATGGGGTTAAAAAGAAGTTACTGGCCAGCTTTGTCGGCACGGTAATGAAGAATGATCTTCAAGCCACCTTCAGGGTTAATAATTTTTTGTTATTTATTTATAGGCTGTTCCCGGACCACAAGGAGAAACAGGACCAAAAGGAGATCCAGTAAGTAAAACATACTCTTGGTCACTGAGTTTTGTCACTTGTGCAGCATACTGGTTCTCCAATTTGTCCCACACATGTACTTATTGGTACTACAGGATGGGGGACACAATTACTGCTGGCATATGGGATAAACAAGGTTTCTTCTCTAATTGATATGTTTCAAAAAAGGGAGGCACCCCATCTACCCAGACCAGGCAGTTTTTTAGACTGCTTTTAGATTGCTAATAGTTTTTTAATTTGGTATCTATTCTGTAAGCAACTTCATCACTTGGCTTTGTTTTGTGAAACTTAAACAGACATTATTATAAATAAATCTGAATAAGCATAGTCCTGTTAAAGTATTCGTTTCTATTAAACTTTTAATACCCAAATCAAAAGGACTTTTGTGAGAAATATGCAAGTTATATCTTATTTAAATTAATTTTACAAAATTTGATTTAATTTTCGTCTGATCGCAGGGCAGCAAAGGACCAAAGGGTGACAAAGGGCCAAAAGGACGACCTGGTAGCAATGTAAGTAAATCAACGTGCGGTGTTCATCTACTTGTTGAATCAATAGTGACTATCGTTCTTCATTGGTTAAATTTTTCTGCTTGTATAATCATTCAATTTTGATTGGCTGGCCAGTCTGCGTCTCAAACTTTTGATGCATCCATACACAGACAGTGCAGCATCGACGGTCTGTTGTTTTAAAGACGCCCCTTGTACCAGAATTGCGGTACAGAATTTGATTTGCCAATTTTATAGCTGTTATAGAAGTAGTAACCTGTTCTATTGGTTTTTCACATAACGGAACAAATAGCACTAAAAAGCAACAATCCAACAAGCATCCATGCTGATTGGTCGGTAGTGACTTGTAAAGTTACCAATGAAATACAAAGCAATATTATGACGAACAGCTAAAAATTCAGTTGTAGGGAAGATTGTCTGCTAAAGATCTGGGTGTTAGATTTTATTTTATTTGCTTTGAGAACATTGTAAACAAGGGAGCCCAAAATGCAAAGTGACTTTGAGTGACACTTTTTGCGCAGATTTGTTTATCCGAAGAAATCACTTAAATTTTGAAATAGAAAATTTTGATAATTAAACAATATGACTTTGAGTTTTATTATTGCAAAGAAGTGTAACTTGAAGATCTTAAAATTCTTGCAAAATACGCAAAAAGAGCCACATAACCCTCTCACTTCTGGACGGACCATATGGCCCAATGACAAACACCGGAATAGATAATTTTTCAGGGGGTTAAGTACAAAATATTGTAAATGTTCTGATGGCAGTTTTGTACAATAGTTTACGGTCTCACTTGAGTTATTTGACTATGCTACCCCCTGAAAAGCGTATAATTATATGGGTTTTAATAGTTAACTGAAAATAAATCCGGATGGGAAAGGGTTAAAGTGAGTCCTTGTATGCAGATTAGGTTTCAATTCTGTTTTGCAAAAACTACTCTTAAATCATTTTGACTCTATATCTACCCGCAACTCATTGGTGGAGGAATACTCATTTGTTATATTTAATTTACAGGGAGGATTTGGTGACAGAGGTGATCCTGGAGCAAAAGGTGACCCAGGTGCAGCAGGACCACCAGGACCTGCCGGTGGCATTGTAAGTACCATTGACTAGTTTTCAAAATAAATCATGACAAATAAAACATCATAGATAAATTGAGTGAGGAATTTACGTATGGAACGAACGTAAATACATTGTACAGTGTTGGAGCTTAATGTAACATCAGCATAGACCACTTACGTATGATGCCTAGGGCTTTTCCCAATAATGTATTGCTAAGGATTTTTGCCCAATTCCTATTCCAAGGCCGCAGTTGCTAGTTACCTGCATTATTTATTATGTATGCTCATAAATCAATTACAAGACGCAGGAGCTACAGGGAGCACGAGACTACATATCAACCCAGTGGCATTTAACAATCAATTTAAAGTCACTTCAAATAAAGAAACAGAGAAAGGATTTCCATATGTTTCGTTGTACATGAGTAAAGCGTAGGCCTGAGTGCCACCCTACAAATGTATAGAGGTCAGAGAAATCTATCAGCAGAGAATTGCATCATAAACATGAGATAACTAGATTCTATCATTTTGCCAGTTGCTTACGTAACGGTTTATATACTATTATAGTTTTTGCTTGATTTGTACTTATAATTTAACATTTTCACCCCTGGACGGGCCATGTGACCCAATGACAAACACCGAAAAAATCAATTTTCAGGGGGTAAAGTACAAAATATTGTAAATGCTTTGATGAAAGTTTTCTATAATTCTTATGTTCTAGACTAAAGGCCCAGACTCTTTGTACAGTGCTGTTGGTATTTTGGCTGACCAATCAGGAGTCAACCCTTCCTTCACCTATGTACCAGGAACTGAAGTACGTATGATAATAGTTATGGATTATACCACTTGGACTAAGCAGATTAAACATGATTGTTTTTTCGATGCCTTGCTCCTGATTCGCGTTGAAAATTTTGATTGATTGAACTCATAAATATTTATCTGCTGTTCTAGTCATTGATGTTGTGAGTCGCTCACAAGGGCCACCAACTTAATTATAGTTATGATTCATATGTCACATGCAAGTAAACTAGAGACAATTTTGCAGAATGCAGACATTCTGAGCTACTCATATGGCCAGGACGGGCCTATGAATCCACTTCAATTTGTTCAAAGCGCAGGACCGTCCAGTGTTGGAGGCTATGAAAACCCTTCTTTTATACTTTATTCTTTGCAGCCCCCAAAGCCTTGGGCACCCTGGTAACTGCCCTGGTTACCCCCACCCCCAGTAGTGGACATTTAGCCAAATAATGAGGGGGGCAAGCCTATTATTTTGGTGGGATTACATCACACATTTCCATTGTTTGAGAACAAAAGACTATTGTTTTCTAAAATATAGGGGGCCACCGCCCTTCCCCCTCAGCCCCAAGTGTCCACCACTAACCACCCCAACAAATGTTAATGATTTTTGATAAGAGCTAGCGGTTGATTTATGTTATCTAAAATGCCCACCAAAAGTGTTGGAACACCATGCTCATTCTGCCAATACAGTTCCCCACTCTCCCTGTGTACAATGTTGTGATGCGATATGCCAGTGAAGAAGAATTGAGATATTAGTTGAAAAGGCATTAGAGGTCTCGTGACATGCTCATCCTTTTATCCAGCAATGTTATAAGGGAGACTTAGAGACTGCCTGCAGGAAATGCGACAATGAATTTGTTGCCAATGAATACCTATTGTGCTCAAAATAGCAAAAATTTAAGAATATTGAGGCTTAGCAAAAAATTAAGTATTCTTATAAAAAAAAGAGTTTACGCAAATATATTTGGCTGATCTCTTACAATTGCTTCTATTCTTTCGAACATCATCACAACTTGCATACAATAAATTTGAAATTACGAATGAATGCTTTAATATCCTTTTTTGTCTTTTCAGGGTCCTATAGGATCCCCAGGAAATGCTGGCCCTGTTGGTGATGCCGTAAGTTTCAATCTCTGTGTATTATATTCATGTAGGAGTTCGTATCATTTATATATTTTGTATATGTTAATGTGTTATATTTATTGATCATTTACTTTCACTTAATATTAACATAAGACTAATTAAGATTGCATAGATCGACAGATGCGTACAAATATAAATTCAACATAGATAGCTAGTTCTATGAAGGTACCGGAAATGCTTGTATATTAGTATATAATTATCTTGTGCATATCAATGTATCAACATTTGCATTAAAGCAAGTTTCTCAGATTTTTAGAAATTGTCAATTTTAAAGGCTTTCATTTGTTTGTAACTTCAAAAATCACTGATTTTGAATTCTAGGGAGAAAAAGGCGAAGCAGGAGATAAAGGACCAAAGGGAGAAGTTGGGCGAGTTGTAAGTTACTTGAGGATCGAATTCAGTCGAGTTTCATTTATATACGTTGCATTCCATAAGACACATTTTAAATGACACCTATCTTGAAATTATATCGGAAACTTTGAATGTAAACAATTTTCTTCTTTTTTCCCTTTTTATAATCACGTATTTAAAGAATTCACTTTAAACTGTAAATATTTAGGGTAATTACATTAAGGCATAGGGCACAGTACACACATTGATAATATAATATAATATATTTATTTAAAGTTGGTTTCATACATAGTTCTACAAAGTAAATCTAATTTACACCAACTATTTACAATGCAAACTAAAACTAAAATAAAACTAAAAAGGTTTTGATAACAGCAGTTTTTACTTGTTGAAGTGTATATTCTGTAAAATATCCGTTCCATTATTTTATTATTATAAGCATAAGACTATAGACAAGAATTTTGATTTAAAGTAACAAGGAGTTCCAAGAAATAGCAATCAATAGAATTACGATCAAATAAATATGAAAAGAACGAAATTGTCATATCAAGCTAAGTGGTTGGGACGGGATCTTTTGGCAGAGCTACTTTATAGACCCCCTATCTTTCCGGTTTGGTCAATTTCAACGTAGTTAACAAGTAACTAGTTATTTAATGTAACTCCTGCGATGGATCGCGGCTGTTAAGTCAATAACTGGCAAAAACTTTAGTGCTGCAAAATTGTTAAGCAAAAGAACTCGAAGGCCAGATTTGAAAATAGGCGCTTATGCTGTTCAATTGGTCGAGTACTAGGTTCTTAAGTGCCATTTTAATGCAGAGAGCTTAGCCCACTGGTAGATGTACTGAATTTTTGAGTATCAAGTCTAAAGTCCACTAGCAGTCTAGTAATCTATCAACAGTAGATATCCAAACAGCTTTCTAATCTGCTAGTATATTAGGCGTGATCGCAATAAATTAATGCATTCTTATGGGAATCTAGTACAAAATGTAATTACGAAGCAAGTAAATGAGATCAGTAATATTTTATGATTACGAAAAGATCATGACTTTGAAAGTTGATAGCTACTTTGTATGTTAGCAGCAATCATAGAGTAGAAAAGTCTATGTCTCTTTTACCTTCACTTTCTTGTTTTTTAGGGAGGTTACGGAGCTCAAGGACCAAGAGGAAAAGACGGAACAAATGGATTGAGGGTGAATGTTTTATGTTTACTTTTGCATTATGCTTTTGAAAAAAGTGTGCTGCATCAACTGTAGCGTATGGTGCAGCAATGGAAGTGGTTAGTTCACTTGAATGACGGAAAGAGGGAGAGCCGAAGACTGATATTTGTAATGATAGCCATTGCTGTTGTCATCTGTCTGTTCTGCCCTTTGAATGTAAACAACAGTTCAGCTATTGCTCTTTCCAACCAACATTGTTTTATTTGGGAAGAAGTGGGTGGTACCAGCGTTACCTGACCGGAAACCACGAAGCAATTTTGAAAGGATGAATATACATTGCTAGCCCTACGCTTTTTGGCAGGGGTTGCCTTAAATTCTCTTTTTCCTCAAGATAAATGATAACTCTTTGCTCTATCTTGGATTTTTGCATGGAGCGGTAAATTTTAAAACGCACCTTTGTGAAAAAGTCTCTCGCGAGATAACTTCAAAAGCATTGGTTATCTTATAGTAAATATTTTTGGTAACGTTCTATTTTAGGGAGAACCTGGAGATGCAGGTGACAAAGGAGAAGCTGGTCCAATTGGTCCAATCGTAAGTGTCATACCTTTTCTTTGAATAGTTTTTTACTCGTTATTAACATCAATTGAATTAAAACCATCATTAACTCTCATTCATGTTATATGTTTGCTTCTCTATAGGGTCCACCTGGAAGAGCTGGACCCCAAGGTCCTTTTGGATACAAGGGAGTTCGCGTAAGTTTTATATTGTTATCTTATCACTGCATTGTATTCAACAGTTGTGCCTAGTTTCGATATTGTTGCAGAATGTCGCAAGTATCGCAAAGTATCGCAAAGAATCGCAATGAAATTGCAGCTTTGGCTGCAATGCATCGCAGAAAACTCGGAATAACCCGTTTGCGACACTTTGCGACCTTTGGGACTTCATCAGAAGCACGCTTTGGACCACATTTTTACTTACATATGCCTATCATGTTTCATGGTACCCATAATTGTGATCATGATCATTAGAATATGTATTTTGGAGCCCTCATCAATTTTATTGCTATGGCCATTAGTGAAATCATCTATGATTCTAAACAGGCAATTTTCCTGACTGATCTCCCACTTTTTCAATTCCTATGTTTTTCTTATGTATCGGCTTATTATTCATATCCTGCGTAATTCAACCCACTAACATTGGCCACCTCACCTTGTAAATTCCGGTTTCTTGTGCTATCTTGTAAGAATCGTATTGTGTAAGAATTGTAGCAGGCTCCAGCAATAATACTGAATATTGGTTTTAATACAGACATTAATGGAAACACGCGTCCTAAGCTCAAATAATCAGCCCGTTGTATTGTAGGACTACATGTCTAATGTATTACTAACACGGCTGTTTGATCACAGGGTACTGTAGGTGAGGCTGGTGACCAGGGAGATGCTGGTGTAGCTGGTCTCAAGGTATGTCAATTGTGAAATTTGTTTTATAACTTATTTCTAGCACATTTTTACTGGTATATAATACTTTTCGATTTACCTACCATCAGGTGATTCGGTCAATATAGAATATAAATATGAAATATGTGAAATATAAGCCCAAATATGAATATCGATTTTTAAAGGCATTTTTATGTTTTCAATAAAGAAGCTATGGGAGGGATGTTTTGACAATTCTCCAGTGGTATTTTACCAGTATTTCAACCAGAGCTATGCAACTTAGCGTCCTTTGTGAACAACTATTTCTAAATTGATTGCTGATGGACATTCATCCAACGTCAATATTAGACTTGTATCTTCGCTTATTTTGTTTTAGGGATACCCAGGAGAGAAGGGAGCTCAAGGAGAAGTTGGTGATACTGTAAGTAAATCAATTCAATTGAGTTCACATTGATTTTATTCCCGCAAGCAGTAAGCTTTACCTTCCTGTAAATTATCCGAAGCAGTTATGTTACAGCCTGCAGTCACTACTATACGTACCTGGTAGTGACTTACAAATGAATCTAAATTAATTTCTTTATTTCCTGTCAAATTTTGCTTCCGTGAAGCTTACTGTTATCGATAGAAAGTGTTCTGCCCTTGGACTACATTGCCTGTTTGCGGCTAAATTCGAGCAATCTGCTAGATCAAAGTCTAGCATTGGAGTAGTCCCTTATGTGCGAAATATGCCATTCAAGATATATATTTGCAATCATAAAACGTCTCTTGCAAGTGTAGGATGATTTGATTTTTTCCAACAATTTTGTCTTGCAAAGGCTCTGGAGTTGTAGTTGAAATATTGCATTTAAACCACTTGTTTTTAAAAGGGAAATGCTGGACCACAAGGAGAAGATGGACCAACTGGACCACAAGGACAGAGAGTAAGTTTGAGTTCATTTCGTTTGAGAATCGACAGATCGTAGTGCGCAACTGCAATCAAGGATAAGGTTGGGAAGAGTTATAACCTGCAAGTGATTAAAACATCTTAACAAGCATTGCATTATGATTTTGAGTTTGAGCATTATGCGATAGCATGAAACAACAAGATTTTTAAATGCTCTTAACTATTGATGTTATCAGAGATTCAAACACGCGAAAGCACGTTAAATTATCACTGTGATCAATGCCTCCTTGACCCTTTCACCGGACGGGCCGTATGGCCCAATGAAAAACTCCGTAAAAGTTAATTTTTCAGGGGGTAAAGTACAATTTATATTTGTTCTTATGGCAGTTTTCTATAATAGTTTACGCTTTCACCGAATTTATTTGACTATGCTACCTCCTGAAAAGCGTAGATTATGTGGGTTTTTACAGCTATGTGAAAATAAATCCGGGTGTGAAAGGGTCAATGGGCCTAAATGCAGTCGATAGTTTGTAACGTTGTCCATGTCATCCTTTCCACATTAATAAGAATTAACGTTTTAATTTTAGGGAGCCAGAGGAAAGCAGGGAGAGGCAGGAAAGCAAGGAACTGTTGTAAGTTGAAAAATGGTTTTTTCCTATTTTTATTCATGTGCACAATGGTTGAAGTTGTTCAAATGCAAGTCACTCAGCGAGTTTCAAATTTGACTTCACTAAGCAAGGTACCAATCAATCAATCATTCAATCAATCAATCAATCAATCAATCAATCAATCAATCAATCAAACAAACAAACATTCAATCAATCAGTCAATCAAACCATCAATCGATCAATCAGTCAGTCAGTCAATCAATCAATCAACCAGTCAGTCATTTAATCAGTTTATCAATTATCATTTGAGGATTCATTCATTTACCTTAATAATTACATTTATTATCATAGTCAGCATGATTTTGTTGAAATCGCCACTAAAAAGTTAGTCTTTCAATCAAACAATTAACCTTGATGATACTTGGCTACATTCATATATGGTTGGCCCCACCATGTATATACATACCTTTTTTGGAATCTATACTGGCCAGTTACAAAGTTTTAAGAAGATGAAATTTTACAGCCAGCTGTTAAGGTGCATATTTTGTGTTTGGCGCCACTGGCACTTTGCTAGAGATGCACTACTACCGCATTTCAACAGTTCTACTATCTGAACAGTAATCATTCGCCGTCCCTCTTCTTCATTTAGGGATTACAAGGTTTCATTGGATCAACTGGTCTGCCTGGTATCACTGGACCAAAAGGTGCAGCCGGTCAGTCTGGTATCCGTGGAGCCAAGGGACAACCTGGAGAAAGTGGACTTCCAGGACCTCAAGGTCCCAGAGGAAACTCCGGCAATGCTGGTACCCCAGGAAAGGAAGGAGTATCTGGTCCTAAGGGAGTGCCGGTAGGTTAAAATCCTTGTCTCCAGTTAGCAATTATCCAAATATTAATTTACTGACTGTGCTTCACCTGGTGATGGGTTGATATTTGCAGACATATTGTCTGGCAGCACTACGGGTGCAACTCCTTCCACTGGAAATGAAATTCTGCTGCATCACATAAGCAATTTTAATGTTTAGTATTTGTAGAACTTGCAATATTGCGAGCGATATGATATGATCATACATTTTTTCCCATTGTTATTTTCCACACTTGCCATTTACGCCTTTTTCTCATGTCCAGAATGAAACAATTTCACAGGAGCAACTTTTTCTTCTGTTTCATTATAAGGATAACCCAAATATCTGCCTAAAACAATGGCATTTTTTAGAATGTGCCCATTTTTGATTTCCTGTACAATTCGATTCAGTCGATATCTTCGACGAAACCAATCACCTCTCTACCCGAAGTTATATTGCGTAGCTATTCAATCTTTTAATTTTTATTTTATCTTTTTTGCAGGGAGCTGCTGGCCCAACTGGAGCTCAAGGTCTTACAGGCCCCGAAGGACCTCAGGTACGTTTGTTGATACAAAAATACCCTAAAAGTATTTCTTGGGTTATAGATGTCAATTTCGACGTTGTTTGTGAAGAGTTTAAACGTATTGTGACGTGAACGCATGAGAAGATTCGAAGACTATAATGTAAGGCATACAAGCAATGGGTTCTTAGAAGAGCAGCAAACATAGCAGAACATAACAGAACATAACAGAACATAGCAATTCAGGACTGAACAGGAATTGCTGTAACGGAAACGACAGAACTGAAAAAACAAAATAGAACAAAATATATCAAACGGAACAAATAAAAAGAGCATTGCTGTCAGCAAAGATGTTTTCATCGAATTGGGGCATTCTAGTTATAACAAATGGCCGTATTTGTTTCTGCATTTCATGATTTCACGTTATATCTTATTGCAGGGACCACAAGGACCCCAAGGTTTGAGTGGACCTGAAGGACTAAAGGTGAGCATTTCTTCTTAACTTAACTATTTCACGGTTATATTTCCAGTGTTGAAATGGGAAATAAGGAATTGGTGCCTGTATATTTCAATAAAGCATCACCTGCATTGTGAAGTAGTGGGGTACCATGTCGATAACATGTTTTCCGATGCGTCAGTTTCCTCTCAGATACAAGTTGTATGATTGGCTGGATAAAGCTAGGGTCAAGGTTAACTATTATTACGGGAAGGAGATTTTGTTAAACAAGCTATATAATTTAGCTGTCTAAAATGAGACCCGTGAAACGCGGTCTGAAGTGAACAGAAACGGCAAATATGCCTTGGAAATACAAGAAACTTTCTAACTCGTATTCCCACGTCAAAGTTTCCAGATATAGGATGAGAAAAATCCTTGAACCCACGGTCGTTCTTAGAATCCCACCTACGCCTTTCGCATTGTACGGCCTCTCTTATTACTCGTTTACATGTTGTTTTTAAATTCACCTAACTTCACAGGGAGACAGTGGACAAAGAGGACAACGCGGACAAGCCGGAATCAAGGGAGACGAAGTGAGTAGAACTTGATATTGTGTTTTCCTGTAAATGATCAATTTTTCACGGCGAAAGGTAGATTTGTTGAATTTAGCATGCTGTCAGCTCGACATTGTCGTTACTGACAGAAATTCTTGAAACCTTATGGAGTATCTGTGAGGTTTCTGGTCTCCAAATGAATTATGAATAAATCAAACGAGTAGTTTTCAAATGTATACTCCTCTACTGGACTTCGATCTGGAGAAGAATCTCAAACCTACATCCCCCCCTCCCAATATCAAGTTCAATAC
Source organism: Catostylus mosaicus (assembly GCA_964019065.1). NCBI lineage: Eukaryota > Metazoa > Cnidaria > Scyphozoa > Rhizostomeae > Catostylidae > Catostylus > Catostylus mosaicus. The sequence continues at coordinate 3,525,648 of OZ025184.1, read as the reverse complement.
TCGTCGGTTTGAGCGCCGAATCGAGGATAGGCTTAAAGATATGGACAGTATTACTTTGCGCGAGTATTAATAAGCTCAAAGTAAATTCCACCCAAATGTGGATGAGTTGACGGCGTTATATATCTCATTGTCATAATGTTATAACAAAATCAGCGAATTACCTTTCTTTCAAACTATTGACTATTTATTATCACTATTCATTATTGCTGCTTGCATTTGCATATGTGCACCATCATTATAATCTTGTCCTACTATCAATTTTAGGGAGAGACTGGACTGCGTGGATCTCCAGGACCTCAGGGAGCTGATGGACCTCTGGTATGTAAACATTCTCTAAATATTATCTGTCAAATCTTTCGATAGTAAACTAAAAGTAGTAAGATAGCATCGCTTGGTGTGTTAACTGAATAAGACTTATTCAATGGAAATGTCGAAGCACAGTTGGATGCAAACGCGGGTATTGTAATCTTAAAGAGGTGTATTTTAAAAGTTGGTATTGCTGTTTGACCCCGTAGAAGTTATTCAAATTATTATCATGACCATTATGGTTATTTTAATCTTATTAAACTATTTGATCGTTTTCTCCTTTTTCTTTTCTCCCCCTTTTTTCTTTTTTATCCTTTTCATTACGTACATTGCAGACGAGCTATTTGTTCACTGCCTTAACTTAGTGAAATATATCATTTTTGAACACTATCTAATACGAATTTATCATTTAGGGAGCAACTGGTGCAGTTGGACAAAGGGGACCTGCTGGCCCAACTGGGGAAAGTGTAAGTACCAAGCTAAATTTAAATCATTAAACTTGACATTTTTAAGGAGCTGATCCAAGGCATGGATCATTTCAGACGTAAAATAATCCTTGAAAGGACGGATTTGCTTGTTATCAATAAGTATGGATTATCTCTACACTGCCCATAATTATAAATGTTTTAAAGGAGCTGTTACTAATCTAGATCGTGGATCATTGCTAAAAAATGATAATCCTTGAAAGGACAGATTTTCTAGCTATTTAGAGCGGATTAGTATTCAACTTCATGTAGTTGTTTATGTTTTATGGTGCTGTTTCCAATCTTCATGACTGAATTCCTACGGATCAGGTAATCCTGAAAAAGATCAAAGCTAGTTGTGTAGTATGGGCCAACACATCGTTCTGATACATACTGGTTGGATCGGGCTGATGCTAGGTTACAGTATTATTACGGGAATAAGTGTTCGTTAAAACGGGCCAGTCAGCGACTATGATACTATGTTACTCAACCCTGTCACTCTCGGTGATTTTACAGCTGCACAGTAACATTCAGACCGTCTGCTCAAATTGTAAGAGAGTAGAAGAGTTGATGGTTCTTGAGCGAAAATCTTTACAATTGTTTAGGAGCAGTTTTTTCCAGATGTTTAGGGGAAACCATCAAACCACATGGCCCCCCCCGTGAATTAAAGGGTTACTGTCCCAATTACCATTCATTTTCCAAGTGTTTAATTAAGATTAAAGAATGCCTCTATTCTACTGCTTCAGGTGATTTATGTAAGATTTTGTAGAGAGCTTAGCTCATGTAGGTCTTACGAAGCTTATGTGAGGGAGAATAGATTATGTGAACCTTACGTTTACACATTGATTATCATTACAGGGCCAACGTGGACGCGATGGAGACCCAGGTCGAAATGGTGCTCAAGGTATCAAGGGAGAACCAGGAGAGATTGGTAATGTTGGCAAACAAGGTCAGAAGGGAACTAGAGTAAGTGCTGCTCTTTTTTCATGCTATATTGTTCGATGAAAAATATAGCAATCGAAAGCCTCCAGAAAATGCAGACTGTATTAACTCGTGCCCTTAAAGTTTAGTCATAATTCTGCCTATTACTCAGCATTCAGTGTCATAGGTCAAACAACAAAAATTATCTATTCTCTTGTTATAAATCAAAACAGGTTCTTTAACAATACCTTGCCCGACGATGCTAGAGACATTGAAAAATTTCGTCAACTTCAAGTTAATGACACACTCTAGTAACAACCGTGCATCAAAGTAACCAAACTTTAACATGACGTGCCATGTGATCCTTCATGTTATAAGAGACATGATTAAAGATAATATGAATTCACTACAATTTTCCTTTTTTGTAAAGCTTGCCTGGTACGTTTTATAACAGTTGTAAATGTATGATATTATCCAGGAATCAGCTACGTCTCGTATCTTCTTCCTATTCATAAACTCTTTGCCTTTTTACAATGCTAAAATCCTATTATTTGTTTTTTTAGGGATTGCCAGGAGTTATTGGAGACCAAGGAGCTGCTGGTCCAATCGTAAGTTTGTCTAAAATTGTTTTCATTATTACTCGCCTTGTCTGATTCATTTTTACGTCATTATAGAAGTACAATTTACGATTAATAAGCAGCCAAAAGTATTCATGATTAGGCCCATTTTATCTCGATTAGTTACGAACTATTGTCACTAAATTAGTTAATTAGGGCCATTGTCACTTCACTGATTAATCAGGTCATTTGTCGCCTAATTATGATTCAACATTGTTAGCGTTGATGATGCTTAATTAGTTCAGTGTTGTTGAATATCAATAAAATATTACTGTTCATAATTTATTTGATACATTTTCGTTCAACAATAATTCATTATAAGCTAGATACTTAAGCAATGTTGATTTGAAAGCGTTTCTGGTTCATTCGAGTCAATTCGTGGACGATATTGTTTTCACCACATTGGTTCGATCATAATGCACTTTTTGCACTGTATTAAAGCTATGTTGATATTATTCATTTTAGGGTCAAGCTGGCGCCCCAGGACAGGCAGGAAAAGATGGAAAGCAAGGCCCATCTGTAAGTAACCCTCAATTGCAAGATTGATTGATTTGCACTGTTTTGCCTACCATTGTTTATTGTTATTGGCCATTATTTGCTGGATGATTGTAAGATCGCTGTTAAAGCGATTTTCTAGGTTATGCTGTTTAGGGGCCATCATAATTACCAGTTGTAACATTGCATCGTTGAGAAACCCTTGGATAAAGGTGGTTTTTGATTGATGATTTGTTGACTTCGAAATGTTTATCATCTTCGTCCATATTTCAAGAAAGATCTATAATGAATCATTAAACCGATGTGTTTATGGTTCCCTTACCAGCATTTTGTTCCTTCTAGGGACCAAACGGTAAAGATGGACTTGCTGGTTCACAAGGAGCTGTGGTAAGAACCCTCTGTTTATCCGTGTACAACACAATATCGCTTTTTTACCTTTTTAGCATAACAGGTTATCGTCATCTGTGACATTTTATCCCTTACATGAATTTCAACGTTATTTTCACTTTGATTACCATTTAACGAAAGGCAATAACTTTAATATCATATCATCTAATATCAATTCCATTTTGCACATTTTGATGACACTTTCAATCGCTTTATATATAAACTTAACTTTTTAATTGATGTTTTTGCCTCTCTAGGGACAACAAGGTTTCCCAGGACCAGTTGGACCACCTGGCGCTGTAGGAGACACCGTAAGTGGCTTTCCATAAACCCTTTCATTAATTTGATGGTCAATGCGTTCCGCTTTTTACCACCAGTTTTGCACCCTACCAGCCCCTAACCATTTAGTTGACAGTGACAGGAGATTTATTTATTGTGGTATGAACATTACATTAAAAACGAAGAGGGTGAACGTTCAAGATGTAAATGTGAAATGTGATTGGAACCCCACTTTAAAGGCTTTCATTGTGTAAGTGGTTTGCTAATTGGGGAGTGGGCTCCACTTGCAAAAGCTTACGTTTATTTTACAAATTTATTTTCAAATGGAGCAAGCATGTCGTAAAGGGTTTCCGTTGATGGAGGTCACCAATCGAGAATAGACACTGTTAAGTAATCTGCTCTATTAAGCCTTCTTGAGAAAAAGAAGATAACTTTTTCCCACAAGAAATACTATATTTATGTATGAAATTAATAAGGAAAACAACAAATTTAATCAAAATGCAAAAATAAGCAATACGAGAGATCACCAAATAACAAACTGCAAAATAGAATGAAATAAAGCTCAATGCTGCAGTAATTGGAAGTAGGTTTTAAGTATGTTCATTTCCTTCGCATCTTCTTTAAGGGCCCCTTCGAGATATTCGATTATTCATTGATGCATTATTGATTATCTTCTTTATAGGGTGAGCAAGGAAAGCGTGGAGCTGATGGCAAAAACGGAAGAAAGGGTGTCACTGTATGTTACGTTTTTTTATTTCTGTTTTATTACAATTTGAATTGTCAAAAGTGTATCAATGTCAGTTTGATGTGGCAGCACAGATGCTTGGAAAATGTCCTTTGGAGCAGAAACATTTCATTTCAATTTAAACTTTTTTAAGCTCAGTGACCCCAACAGTCAAGAGGACTGATTTTCAGAGGACTGTGTATAAATACATATATATTTATACATACTAAATTCAAGTAAATAAGTAACCCATACATAATAGGTTGAATCATAATGTTTAAATTACTCTAGTTGTAAGCCAATTCATAACACGTGAAAAGTGGATATAGCATTGCGATTGCTTGTTAGGAAATACTCCAAATGCCCCTTATTAAATTTGTCAGCGAGACCAATATATCATGTTGTGATTTTGCTGTAATAGTTGTCAAATTCAATACCTTTTTTTTGTAGGGTGAGCCAGGACCAATGGGAGAAACAGGACTCCAAGGACCACAAGGAGAAACTGTGAGTATTAAATTTTTTACTGCATCGGATTGGCCTTGATAGAAAGGATAAATTATTGCAATAAGTGAATGACAGTGAAACAATGATTCTGAATAAATGATAGCACGTTAATGTAAGTGTATGGTGAGTAGATTGCATTGATAGAGAAGAGTGATAGCCCACCACCATCATATACATTGAATCATGATAGTCTCGGCTTTTTTAGTTTATGATAACCAAGTCTGAAAATCTAAGCCAGGCGAAGGAAGGATGAATGTCATTTGAGAGAAACATTTCTGTTTTGTAGAAAATTGAAGATTAAGAACTCTTTGTAAAATTTTCAACCACCATTGGTTATTTAGCTATTCATCTCTATTTAAAATGTATTTTATTCTTTAAACAGGGCGCCGTCGGAGAAGCTGGACCTGCTGGAGCACCAGGAGTCTCTGGATTCCAAGTAAGTGTTATTTGATATTTTCTTATGGCATGGGAGGGAAAAGAGGTCTTGAAAAAGTTAGCGGCACTGTTGCAAGGTGGGTGCAATGAAAGTTTGCACTTGTTATTCCGTCAGGATACTTCGGCCAAGAGAGCTATTTTAGTTTTGTGCCTGAATGTCAAAATAAATTGGCACCCTGGGACTATTGTTTGAGGATAGATTGATTGTCATGTCTCAGTCATATTCTAACACTCTGATGCACTAGAGCAACAATGAAAGAAGAGAATACACGATTATGCTTGTGTTAAAACTGGTTAGGTTATATTGACGTAATAAATATAAAGAGAATATATTCCAAAACATTATAATGTACTGTGTTCTTGTATATTAGAGAATGCGTAATATATATAGGCTATGAATTTACTGATGGATATCAAATTTTTTTTAAATTTTCCATACTATACTGATCAGAACATATATTTTGCTGAGCTATAAACTATAATGACGGTATATTTCAGATTGGTATGGCAATTTTTATTTGTAATTGTTTCTCAATTGATGTCAATTAATTTCTTGATCCTTCTGTCTGACTTTTTCTGAAATCTTATGTTTTAATCTTGTTCCTTTAGGGACCTCCAGGACCAACTGGAAGCGAAGGAGCTGCCGGAAAAGACGGATTGAAGGTAATTTCATTGAAGTTGGACATCATTGGTTGTCGTCTCATTCCCCAGTCTGATATATCTTATCCGTATATTTATATGAAAATGTATACTTTTGTGAAAAGGTAACGATATAAAGTTAATGATAAGGTCAAATTCAAAAGAGCAAGCAGTATAAAGTCTGAATGAAGACTTTATAGCACACTAAGACTAAAGATTATGCTAGCAGCAGATTGTGACTTTGAAACTAAGCAAGTTAATAGAACGCTAATGAAGGTATTTACAAAAGCAATGATTAATAGGTAACATATTTCATTTCGAAAATATACATGTTTATATATTGTATTTCTTTTTACTTGCCTATGGATGCTCAGATTTCTTTTTAAGTGAATACTGCGCTCTTATGAGGCATATTTTTGATAGCTAATCTGATACGATTGGATGTGCACTTACTATTTCGTTTTATCTTTATAGGGACCCAAAGGAAGCCCAGGAAAAGATGGACCACCAGGACCACAGGTAAATCAATGTTTGCTACCGTTTTTTCAATATTTTCCGCTGTTTTCTGCCTTCCGCTTTTTCCTACTCTTTCCAAATCAAGTCACGTGCACACTTCATTGTACGACCACAAAATAATTGCCTTATTTTTCAAACTAAGAAATGACTATCGTTACGGTGCCCCTCGTATTTTGGTAAAACTTCGATTTCTGTTAATATTCCCGTTGTACTCATTAGTTAACGGAGAGTTCTCTGTATACCAACAGGCGTGTCATTCCGTTATTTACTTGCATGTCATGTATCTAGTCTTTGGGTTGGAATCTGAGCAGTTTCCCGTTTTATAACATGATTGCATACTATTACTCCAATTCATCCCCAAGATCTTCAGGCCCTGTGCATATTTTTATGGGTCCTTTAAAGTATTCTTCTTTTGTCACTTGGGCATCTTCCTTTTATATTGACATTGATCGATTATTCTGCTGTCTTTTACAGGGTGAACGAGGAGCACAAGGATTGAGAGGCCTAACTGGTCTTGCTGTAAGTTCTTTATGCCATATCTAACATTGTTTACTTTTTGCATAAAGTAGCCAAATGGCAAAAAATCTTGCTGAATAACTTAGTTCTGTGAAGAACTGGTATATGATATCTTGTCGATACCTTTCTGAAGTTATTTTCATTGTTCATAACTAGGATGATTATTTGACTATTCGTTGATGTAACTTGCATGCATGCACGCTGTGATACAACTCGTACCCGGTAGCATATTAGAAGCCTCGTTCGCTATTCCCACAAAGAAGGCGTTAATTGGCTCAAATGTTTGCAAAGACACAAAAGCACGATGCCTAGAAAGGTTTCTGCTTGATTCTCAAACAGGATCGATCAATGGCGGTCACAATACTGCAAAATGCAGTCTGCCATAGATATTTAGCATCACAGCGATCTGTATTTTTCATACCTTAACTCAGATACTGAATGAAAAGTATCTAAATGAATTTTTGTACGTTTTAGGGACAACAAGGAGCACCAGGAGAGGAAGGAGATCAAGGAGACCAAGGACCCAGGGTTAGTTTCATTTGCCTAATGTTGTATTGTTTTTTGAATAGAGATTTGCCATTAAATTGCGATGTCACACCTTTCCGTAATCTAAAAAGGATTTTCTTTAAGATTAAAAAATTGAAGCAATCTCAGGGAATATTTTAACAAACGAACGTTTTATTCAAAAACGAAATATTGTATTTAGCAAGCTCTTTACGCTCACCTATATGAGCTTACCTCAATTTGTCCAAGCAAAAATCTGAAGCCAGTGCCTTGCGTAATCAACATAAATCAGAAAACTTCTCTCGCCCGCTGTTTTAAAATCAATTCTCTTTTAATTTCTAGGGAGAACGAGGAAGTGACGGACCTGTTGGAGAACAAGGTGCACAAGGACCACCAGTAAGTACACGTATAATTTACATATCATTGCCATCCTTTACTTCGAGAGGAAAACAGAAGATTAACACAGTGCTAAACATTCATCAACAATATCGAGTGTCTCTCTGACGCTTTCGCCGACAATTCTCCGCTTTGTTGAAGTTGATCGCTGTTACTTCTAACAGTTTATCCACTGCATCTGATTTTAGCTCTAAATTGTTTCAGGAGAAAGATATTTTTCACTCCTCCATATGCCGATTTCTCCATTTTCCAACGCATTTGTCCGCCGCATCGCATCCTGGATGACATCGATTTATTGATCAGAATCTTTCGTTAGCAATTGGAAAATCTAACATGTATATCGATTTTACCCTGTCTTTTCCTAATCCGTCCCAACTTTTATTTTTAGGGACCACTTGGACAACCAGGAAACGCTGGAAGGCGCGGAGGCAAGGGACCAGGTGTAAGTATTGATTTTAACTACGATTTTAACTTTGCTCTACTTCCGTCTTTCGATGAGAACACTTGTCTCTCGGGTTGTTGGAACTAATTCAAAAATTAAAGTTGGTGTACCTCAAGACTTGGTCTGCAACTCTTTCTTGTTTACTAAATGATCATTTAGAGCACTTGGCATTACCCTGTAGATGATGACAAGGTTTTTTTATTAGCCGATCGAACAGCGCTTCATCTTAAGCATAGCTTACTACAGCCTTCAGATATGGTGCTTTGCTACCCTTTGTACAAAATAAAGGCTCTACGGTTTTTCAAATCGCTTTTCTATCGAGAAAGTTATCTTGACTTATCGTAACTGACAAAGCATCTTTTAGGGTAAACAATGGTTTTGCCATTAAAAACTCTGAAAAGTATGAGTTTTGTTTATAGGTTTTGTTTTTAACTAAAGATTCGGCAGCAGGAGATATCTTAAAAGCTCTATTCAGCCCCCCCCCCCTGTAAATCCCCCTCCCTAAAAACCCTTCTCCCGAAATTAGATAAACCCCCGGATCTAAATATAGCAGGTAACTGTTAAGTGCAGAACTAGGGAACTGGAAATGTTACTAGAGTCCATCCTTATACTTCACTGCCGCCCAGACTCATGTTTTTTTGCAATAAAAAGTAATCCAGTGATTAATTGTTCGTCATTCAATGTTTTATTTTGTGATGATTTTTCACGCAGATTTTCTCAAGCTTTATATTATACATTTTAGGGCAAGAAGGGACCAAAGGGAGATGCCGGTAGCGACGGTCTGCCAGGATCACCAGTAAGTCAACATTATTTTTGTCATTTCTTTTCTCTCTATCCACTTTTCTTAGCAAATATTTCACAGACAGCCAGGTCTTATCACAACGCCGAGAAGCTGAGATTAAAGCTAAACTATGCATCAGTGAAAAGCTAAAATTTATAATTTAAAGACTCAGGCAAATTCTCCTAGAGGCGCATGAAAACCCTGGCAATATAGGCCCTAAAATTAGGTAGCACCTTTTTGGTAAATATTTATACTTCATGTCAACCATTGCCTAATTTGTTTAAAGTATATATGTGTGTGTATACACTGCGGTTCTCAATCAGGCATGTAAATTGTCACAAAGATATTTTTCACTGTTCCATATACCGATTTGTAAACTTTCCAACGCTTTTATCCCTTTTGTCCTTCACAGCATAACATCGATTTATTTATCCCGTTGATTATGAATTCAGAATCTTCAGCTACTAATTGGAAAGTCTAACATGTATTTATTTGTATATATCTATTGCAAACAGTCTCTTTCAAATTATATCATTTGCTCACTTTTCTTATTTGTCTTAAGGGTATGCAAGGAATTGCAGGAAGAGCTGGATCTCCAGGACCAAGAGGAGAGAGGGTATGTTAGCAGTATTCCTCTATTTTTCTCATCTCTGTGATACGTTTCTTGTTTAATCTGAACCACTAGCATTAATGCATCTTAATCTAATTACTGCGAAACCTGTAATAAGCCCCAGTGATGCCGACCATAGAACCCTTGCTTAAAACACGAATATGTCCAATAATGCCTCTGAAAACGATGAATGTTTTCTGTATTGTGCCGAAAGTTAGAGATTATTTGTGGCTAGATACTTAAATATGATAATTCAACAACAAACAGAAATTCCATGTTAGGGTCTAACGAGAAAAGGCAATTGCTGTTTTTCAAATTTTGCAGCGAATTGATACGATATTTGCAAAAACTTCTAAGTGCTTTATTGACTGGTGTTTGGTCTGCTTTGCCGTGAAGCTGACCAAACTTGCCACCTTATTGCATAAAATATCTGCTGTCTAGAAATCCATACTTATATTAAATTGCATAAAGAGCACCCGATGGAATTTGCAAATACTGTTGCTAGTCACTTATGTAAATCCTTTCACCCCTGGACGGGCCATATGGCCCATTGACAAAACACCGGAGAACATAATTTTTCAGAATCATTGTAAATGTTCTGATGGTAGTTTTCTATAATAGTTTACGCTTTTACCTGAGTTATTTGACTATGCTACCCCCTGAAAAGCGTAGATTTATATGAGTTTTAACTGTTAACTGAAAATAAATCCGGGTGCGAATGGGTTAATGTAGTTTGAAGCATTATATTTGAACCATTTTATTTGTTTACCTCCCGAATGAACCCGAATAAATCGATGCTCTATCACCTTTAGGGTGCTGATGGACCAAATGGAGCACCAGGTCTCGATGGAATCATTGGAGAGCCAGTAAGTTGTCAACTGCGTTACATTTCTTTCATCTCTAGCTATTATTGTGACCATTTCAGTTGTATGAGGCCGGTGATGTTATAAGCAACTGTTTGGTCTGATGTACTATGCGTAAGTCATTTTATTAATCATAAAGTCTTTATCTTCTTTTCTATATTAATTTACTTAAGTTCTGTTTCACTTGAATGGAACTCGACACTAAATGATTTAAAGATACAGCGATTGAAAACATTTCAATCACGATCTCCTTCCGTTCACTTTTTAGGGCGAGACTGGACCAACAGGACTTCCAGGACGAAATGGAGCTCAAGGTCTTCCAGTAAGTAATTACATACGTCTCTTTTATCAGTTTTTTGTAGTTTTTTTTGTAGTTTTTTTGTAGTTTTTTTTGTAGTATTTTTGACTGTGGTTCACTGTAAGGAATCAAGACGAATAAGAATATAAGTATTATAGAAGTAATCATAACCGTTTTTATCCTTAAGCTATTCATTACTACACAGTTATTGCTTTTGGAAGTAGTAACACTCCGATGTTATCTGTATTGTAATTATCTACATCAATTTTTGAACTTGTAACTTTGTTCTTTTCAGGGACCATCAGGACCACCTGGAGACAGAGGTCCAAAAGGACCATCTGGAGACCCAGTATGTAAAAAATTTCCTGTTTTATAATATTAAAAGTTCATGTTAACATTTGAAATTTTCAACAGTCAGTGCTGCTAGGCATAACCTCAGGGTTACCTCATGGAAAACCTAGCAAACTGGAAGAGATTTCATAGAATTGTCTTGAGTTTGTCAAAAAAGTGAGCAGTTGGTGCAGCTATTTTACTCAGATTTTCTAACTAGTCAGGACAGTAGCTACAGTGGCGTTAAGGGTTGGGACACCCAGAAATAGAAAAGTGTTTGAAAATCAATACACGATAGGCGATTAAGGGATATTTCGTCATTAGATATTGGAATCCATGCCCATTTTGTTGGTAAATACGCCCTAGACACCCCCCTTCTAATACAAACATCTAACTACGGCTTTGCTACCAGTATAAACTGGTTTAGACAGTAATGATTATTTCTCCGTGAATTATCGCAGACGCTGCAAGAACTGCTCCTTTTAAGATTGATTCCTGTAATACTTTCTTTTGTGGTTTGGCTTTGTCATTAATCTTTTATTTACCTGCCATCTCCCTTTTTATCACAGGGAGAAAAAGGAGCAGCTGGACGCCCAGGAGTAATTGGACCAATTGGAGCAATTGTAAGTTACTTTATTCGTTAGCGTGTTTTGAAATATTTAGGATGCTCTCGTGCGAATTCTCACTCACACGTGTCATTGCTGGACATCAAATGCAAGTCATCGATAAACTATTTGTTCTTTATTTTTATTTTCATTTATTCTGCTTGTAATATTGTAAGTGCCTGTCATGTTAGGGGTTCAAAAACCTAGTGCTTATTCCCACCATCAGGCACTGTAATATTTTTTTGATATATTTGTACTTGTTTTAATAGTTAATGAAAAATACTCTGGGCCCCTTATTCCCGTTAATTTTTTATATCTTCTGGAAATGCTCCTTCCCCCTTTTCATTTTAAATGGATGTGAACATTACTCCGTGGTACCCGAGAGGTTGCTCCATTGACTTACATAAATAAAACAGCGCATTACAGTGAAAGTATTTTAAAAAAACCTCATGTAATAAACTGAAAGCATACAAACTGATTTTACCCGTCATGAGGTTTTGGGCAAAGAGGTACCATAAATGCATCTATCTTACCATTGTTTAGATCATGGTATAAAGCTTTTAACTAGGCGTGTTATGAAAATGTGATTTTTTTGGAGCAAAGTATTTGTTCTTTGAATTGTGATATGATGGATTTAGATTTTACACGCGTGACGAGTAACTTTTTACTATTTTAGGGACGAAGAGGAAGCAAAGGTGCACGTGGACCAGGTGGAGACATTGGAGAAATTGTAAGTTGACGTCAAATTTATGCTTGCAGAGATCATAAAGAATAGTTGAAATATTGCTATAAACAAATAAATTATAGTTCATGCCTTCGTGTCTAGGAAATCAAAAAAATCTCAGTTTATTTTACAGTAACTTTAGGATTTGGCATTCAGGTCCCTGTTAGGCCATAAATGTTCATTTTAAGCCTTCCTCTACATAAGAACTTAATGAGGATAAAATTTGAAGAATAGCTCATATCAGTAGGGCTGCTACAAAAATGCATAGATGAATACTGCAGCTTAAAAATTATCCACTTAACGTATATTCTATGAATCCTAAATCTTTATCTCCTAGCTTCTTTTTGTGCATTTTCCTGCATAAATTTGTGTATTACTGAATCAATTATCAGCATTTTGCATCAGAAGGTATCATCATGTGATGAGACGAACATAATTTGCTTATTTTGTTGCACAGGGAGAGAAAGGACCTCAAGGACCTATTGGACCTTCTGGACCACCTGGAGCTACGGTATGTTTCACCACTTCAATATCAATGAGACGGGGGTTTAATCTTTGCTCATAGTTGTTTATCGTTGCTTTTTGCAACTTGTCGCTGGCATCACTGGAATAGCTTTGTTAATGGTGGTTTGATATCAGTTCAATCCAATTCAATTGAATCAAATTCAGTTCAATTCAATTTGAACTCTGTCGTAAACTTGAGTTGCACAAGCGCGCTTAAATAAGAAAAATCACTGTTATATACCGTTTATACAAATATATACTATGATGTTCTTAAATCGAAAATTAATTTGCATGTATTTGCATTTTTTCAAATATATTTACATAAATTTACATGCATTTGCATGAATTTGCATGTATTTGCTAAAACGTTATACGTCATTTTATCGTAAAGTCAACTCGGCTGAATAGACCACCTTGCTTGGGTTTCAGCATAGGCTTCTGTTGCTAATTGGAATGATTGCATTAAAACAATAGATACATCTTTCAATTTACCATACTGTTGTCATTTTCCCTTATGATCAGTAATTTAACTGTCTTTATTCTTTTCACAGGGACCACCAGGACCCCCAGGACCATCTGGACCATCAGGCAAAGATGGCAAACGAGTATGCAATGTTTATTTTATTTAGATAAAACGTTGGATTGTGATCTATATACTCTATCCATTGGAAGCATGAATATATTCCATTCGCGTATATATAACAATGATCGTTTCCCATGTATGAAAACATATTGGTTCTGCTGCCCTCAAGAAGGAGGGAGAATATTGGATCCAATTCTCTATTTTGGTAGATTATAAGTAATCACGACGGGGAATAACTGCTTTTTAGTGTTTGAAGGGGTCATTTAAGCGGTGATTTGCGTCTGTCAAGAAGGCATTAAATTTGAAAATGAGGAGAAGCATAGCGAATACATTTTCATATTTAGAAATGTTTGGCTCCTGATGATTGACAGGAGAACTAGGACGATAGAAATCACCAATATAAAAGGAAATAGACCCTGTGAATTTGCACGAAACGCAATTCTTCCTTTTGTTTTAACTTATTTATTCACATATGTTTTTCTAATTTCCATCAACACAATCATCAGTGTCCTGTAACAAGAGAGAACCTATGTTTATGTTAATGTGTGTTTTTTTATCAAGGGACCACGTGGTGACACAGGTGAACCAGGTGAACGCGGACCACAAGGAAAAGAGGTGTGTATTTCTTTCAACTCGTCGCATCCGTTCGACATTTAAGCTAATGCTGATCTCCCAGGGGGTCGTGTATGCATTGGTTTTCAGCTCATCAAATGACATTTTAACTGTTTGTGTAGTGTAAAGTCAAAAAGGAGTGTCCAAGTTAAAAGATGTTTCTCAGTTTTCTCCATCAGTTTATTCTTGTCAAGGCCTTCTCTTGACGTAATATGTTCTGTAATTCTGTCTCACAGGGAGATGCTGGCAAAGATGGTGCACCAGGTAACCCAGGAAAGCCAGGAAAAGCTGTGAGTCTATTTCGTTATAATCTGAATTGAATTGACAAATCCTGTTACGAACACCTTTCAATGGCACCTTAGCTCTCATTATGTCAATATTCAACTTCTCAGTTGATATATTCCAGTAAAAAACTTACTTCACATATTGCTTGACTATATTACTCAACTACATGACTAAAACAATACCAGTATATAAAACCGAAAGAACGAACATAACACTGCACGATTAATTCTTTTATTTTCTTTAATATTTTTCAATTTAATATTTTACTCACAACTTCTCTCTATTCATTATATATATAAATCACTTATCTTTTTATTATCAGTTTTTTGCGATGTCTACTTTACGTTTTGAATTAGATTGAACTGAATTGAAATTGAATTATAAATTGAAATGAACCGTAAATAAACACTTGTAGTTTGCTGACGCTCTATCTTCATCTCATGCAGGGTGCTATAGGAGCCCAAGGACCAAGAGGTCCCGCAGGAAACAGAGGACCAGCTGTAAGTTTCAATAATTTAGTTTATTTTCGATTAACTTTTTATCCAGAATCTAGTTAATTTCCGATTTTCTTTTTTTTCCAGAATTTCGTTGATTTTTAATCTCTTTCTTTACCAATAAAGTGCGAATCTATTTTATAACTATTGAATTTTTTTAGGGTATGGTTGGCCGACCAGGAACCCTCGGACCACGAGGACCAAGTGGAGCAAAGGTAAATGTTTTGAGCTATAGGAAATTGAACCTGTAATCTGGTTCACTCCATTCAATTCAAAACGTAATGTGTAAACCCTGATTACTTATACGGATGATGAACCCGTTAAGCCCTGAAACGAAGCTTTTACACTTTTTTATTGATGCTCGGCACAGAAGCAAACATTGCAAAATTCGATGCAGCCAAGAACTAACTCCTAACCATTCGCATTCACGTTTCATGGCTGTTTGTAATTTAATCAGTAAGAAGATGGCCGCGAGGAACGAATACCTTAAAGAGGCTACCTCGTTTGTGTGATGACGCTCTAAATGGTGTTATCATTGCTTGAAATAAAAACCAAACAAAAATGAGGATAAAAAGATGATAAGAGGCAACCAACCAAGGAATGGAAGAGCGAAAAAAATAAAGCATGATAAAACAGGGAAAGAGAAATGTTTAATTAAGGCATAGAACAAGGAAATCTAAAATCAAATAAGAGGCACCGCAGACATATTCGCATACCAAGGGTCACGAACATTAAAACATGTAAAGAAGAAATCTTTTTAGTACATCTTTGAAAGAAAATAAGAGAATGCAGCAAAATAAATGCTCTGATAACTGAATTGTCTCTAAAAAAAGATCATGTGTGACGTTGTTCTACCGCAAAAACTGATCTTCATCCTTTTTTGTTACACCTTGCTAGGGATACCCAGGACTTGATGGCAGAGATGGTACCAATGGCAAGCTAGGATCACAAGGAAGAACTGGACCTCAAGGTTCAGCTGGGCCAATTGGAGATCCCGGACTAGCAGTACGTATTTTTACATTTTTAAAAGGAATTTTTATTTGCCCATCATATGCAAGGTTATACATTGATTGTCAATTTAATAAAGAATTGTACAAGGATATAATCTGTTGTACGTGATCAAAGATTCAGTGACAAAGTGTTGATTGTCATCAGAGATGTAACGACACGAACCATTCAGGTGGCATGAGTGGGGTATCATGTTATGAATGGTTCCTTCATGTGTATTGCAACAGCATTTGGATATACACATGAGGAGTCTTCAGATGCTTATGCCTAATTGCAAATGCACGCTTTCAAAGCTGTACAATCCATTCAAATTAAGCTTCCAAAAAAGTGATGCAAAGTTTGTGCGCCATTTTAAAGTGTGAAAATCTTTTAAAGGGGATGCTCGAAAGTTTACAAAACTATTGAAACAAACTTGCACTGAAATCTGCTTATCCTTTTGTGTGTTTTGCATATTGCCCTCTAATAACAGTGATCGTTGTTGCTTATGTATATATTTTATTACAATGATAAGAATACAGGAACGATACCAAGCGATGCACGAGAAAATGACTACCCCATAGCCTTAACGGATCCATTCTATACCGGGGCCAAAGAAGGTCTGAATGGGTGACATGGCCCTCCATATAATACGGCGTTGGATAGTTTTACAAGGTACTTTTAGCCAATATACTGAGTTTCACCAGCCTCCAATGATCCATGCTGGACCCACCAATTTACATGAAGACGTACGATAGTGACATAAATAATACAAGGATAAACATCGTTGATCTCATTGGTACAGAAATCTGATCCCAAAAGTTGGGTTTGTTTTCAATTCAACTAATTTTACGAACTCGATAAAAAGCATTTTGAAAAATTGCCGTTAATGTTGCGCATATTTTAAGCAGATTTTATTCCTCGTAGGGAAGCGATGGAACCTCAGGAACTGCTGGTCTTCCAGGAAGTGCTGGAGCACAAGTAAGTAATACAGTGTATCAAAATAATTGAATTATTTGCTAGATTCATGTACTGGAGGAGATGTTTTATTTTCATGAGTAGGCCATGTTTGCCATAAAACTTGTCAATGACGTTTTCTAATTCAGAAGCAATTTACGTGTTGGTAAATAAATTAGTTTTTTAAGCAAACGTATCTGGATTTCATAGGACACATATATCAGATTGAAATACGATCGTAAGAAGTTCATTTCTAGCCAAATGAGTTTTCTGCAACAGATCTTTAATGGATTGATCGCGTTGAAACGTTAGTTGCTGGCATCTGAAATAAAAAATTGGCATGGTGTTTAAAGGGTTATTACAGTAACTGTTCGTTTATAAAAAGCGGTGTTATGTGTTGTATAAAATACCGATGGAATTTCAGTTGAATAAATGTCAAACGATTGATATCTGACTGCATATCTTTTTCTGGTTTCCTTGTCTTGAGTAGTTTACCGGCTATTATTATTTGTAAAATAATTCTAAGCAGGCATTTATATCATTTTTTCAAGTCGATGATTAGTTAATCATATGTTGCTTGGTTATCTTTGTAGGGCTCCAAAGGCAGCAGAGGTAACCCTGGAAACCCAGGCTCACCAGGAGACGAAGGAGCACCTGGACAACAAGGAGCAAAGGGCCCAGCTGGAGAAAAGGGTTATACCGTAGGTGTTCCTTGTTGTTTTTTAATTAGAGACAGAGATTCCCTTGGTTGGTTTTGCTTAGTATTTTGCCTGATCAACAGCCTTTTCTACTCTATAATTTAGGCTGAGCCTCTTTCCAACAAGAAAGGTATCGCATTATTGTCAAACTGATTGTATAATTTAAAGGAAACTGGGGCTCATTCGTAGTTGGATCTTATTTAATTAGTTGGCAATAGGAATCACCGATGAGTGAGAAAGTAACCAGAAATTCGAGCTGAGCAGTCAGTTAAGTGATTAAGCACTCAATTAGCCATTAGATAGCTGAAATTTAAAAAGATTCTCTCCTTAAAAACCAGAGTCGATAGTTAACCCTTTCAAGTCTTAAATGTCATCTTTATCATGACAAAGACTTCATTACAGTAATCTTTACATGTATTCCTATCTACAAAGATTTATGTTTTGAATTTTGACCACCGGTTTTTTACTGTAGTTTGAGAATCTAAAATGCGTAAAAAAATCTCTTCTAATCCTAGGGAAAACCAGGAAAGGAAGGACGACCAGGAGCTAAAGGAGATCGTGGTGCCAATGTAAGTCACCCTGGTAACTTTAATTCTCTTTAAATTTTCTAATATCATCAATCCTGTTGGGTTGATGAGTACTCCAAATATCCTTGCTAGCACGTTACACAATACGTTGTGCATTTTAACGTTGAATAGCATTTCATAGTTCACTGTATTGCTTCATAAGTAAATGCGGTACACCGCATCACTTAACACTTTGTTATAATGCATTGCATGAGATTGGCCTCGCAATTTTATTGGCTGCTTGCCATACCACGGTGAAAGATAACGAGTCTTTGAAGAGCCGGGATACGACTCATTTTAAGCATTGTGATGAGTTCAGAGAGGACTGGGAACAATCAGTTTTCCCTTGTTCTTAGAACCAATCAATTTCGAGCCATATTGTATGACATCACATCAGATTAGTTCACATTGCAGCCAACTACATTACGTCTATTAACTTGATGCATTACTTGCATGTTGAATACTTTAACTACTTTACAACTCTAGATTTGACATCATTCTGACCCATTCACGTTGCTGAACTGTTTATAAGCGTTTTGTAGTATTATTCCATTTGTGGTTTTGGTGTTATTTGTGCAAACATTGATGTGATTAGTGCACAAGATGGATGTTGAGATGGCTGTTGAGAACTGCAATCATAATATTTCTAAAGTAACAATTATTCTTATTCCGTTTTCAGGTGTATATTTGTTTGTAAAACCAGCATTAACTACAGTTAATCAAACTTTTAATGATTTTTTATCATATTATTATATTTTTAATTTCAGGGTGATGCTGGTGATGCTGGTTCTGCTGGCGCCCAAGGAAATGCCGGAAGAAAGGTAAGAAAACGCTATTTTTGGTTTAAAAAGTTTGTTTGTACTTTTGGCTGCAAATTGGTATGACGTATCCTCCTCCGTGAGGCACCCTGGCTTGCAATGCTGTAGTGAAATAGTACACACTTGTTTAACTTTTAAAGGAGATTTCATTTGGTTAAACCCAGTCGGTCCAAGAACAAAGATATAATGAAAGTCGTTCCAGGTAGGGTATACACCCCCAACAAAAATTGGTTGTGCGCCCCTGGTGCTAAGGCATCTCGTTGCTGATTCATTTTCCAGGCTCATTTTAATTTTCAATGATCCAGAAACGATTAGACCGGTCCTCAATATTTTAAAATCATTTTCATATCCTGCAATGTCCTATTTGTTTATCTAATCAGTTTGCTTTAGTACTGCAATCAAATTCGAAAGCGCTGTCGATATCTTAGTGTAAGAGGATCCAACTTAGAAGTCTCTTTTATTTCAAGGGTCTTAAAGGAAACCAAGGTGCCACTGGTATCCCAGGCAAAGCAGGATTTGTGGTAAGTAACAATTCCTTTCTATCTTTTTGCTTAAACGTACTTGGTGAAATACTAGCGAGTTTTCTGCGTAAGGTAAGTATTATGTTAGCTCGGGCTACGACTGAAATTTATAGTTATTTCTTAAAGGAGTTTTGGAATCAGTACGAGAAAGGCAAAAGCTTTTTTACTCAGGATAGAAATACGTTTCATTTCTCTATTTAATTCTTCAAAAAGGGAGTGATATGTGGCGCTGAATTGTTTCACCATCTCCATCGCGTAGTTTACAAACTGGTTTTGTTGTCTGCTTTTGGGCCATTTTCCAACTTCGAAAGGTTATAGACCTTTGGAAGTCACGTTTTTCCTAAATTGATTTCGTTGTAATTTGCGATGTAATTTTTTGTTTGACCTAATGTGATCTGACCTGATATGAATGCCCTGACCTCTTTTTTTGTGCTTGATTAGGGAGATAAAGGAAACCAAGGTTACCAAGGCGTTCAAGGACCACCAGGTCTTCCGGTAAGTTTTATTGTCGAAATCAATACATTTACATCTGTTGATCTAATCCTTATCTTCATCATCTTCACCCTCTTCATCATCTTCACCATCTTCATCATCTTCACCATCTTCACAATCTTCACCATCTTCACCATCTTCATCATCTTCACCATCTCCATCATCTTCAACATCTTCATCATCTTCACCGTCCTCATCATCTTCACCGTCTTCACCATCTTCACCGTCTTCACCATCTTCATCATCTTCACCAACTTCACCAACTTCACCATCTTCATCATGGTTCAATAAGCAAATTAATGAATGGGTGAGCTTGCAGTTAAGCAAGAAAAACCATCTGCGCAAACAAGCACTCCGATAAGGAAGAAATACTTAATTTCTTCCTTCGATGGTTTTACTCCTTTTTATATCTATCATGTTCAACCAAGAATCTTCCTCTCTACTTTATTGATAATAACGGACACTTATATTTTTTCTTAGGGACCACGTGGCAACGAAGGAGCACTAGGAGCAAAGGGATTCCAGGGACGACCTGTAAGTCATAGTCCAGTATTTTTTACTTATATGCAATAAAGCGGAATTTGACGTCTTTGCTAGAAACTTGATTCCTCCGGTACTTTTCTACGTTGTTTAAGCATCTCCATTTATTTACCCTTAGTTTATCTTACTACGATCCGATCTATTCTTATTCGCCATTAGTTATCTATCTGCTGCCTCGTACGTTCTGTCGCTGCTCCAAGTTTTTTATGGGCTGAGAAAATTTTGTTCGATCCAGTTTTGTTTTAATCGCAATATTTTCTGGTCCATGTATCCACATTATTGCTGATAATGACTCAAATATGAGTTGAATCGTTCTATATGTGGCCTAATCTACAAGTTAGGTCTAAATTCACGCCGACTTATTACAATCATTTATTTCTAGATGTTAATGATGTCTTATATTAACATCAATATGTTGATTGTCATCATATTAATGTTTTATCATTTATCCGTCTGCGATTTTCTAAAGACTTTTGTATTTAAACCGGAATTTTTTCATGTTTAAAGCAGCGTATTTGTACCTTCTTCCTTTTTCGCCGCTTTTGTTTTCCTCTTCAAGTGCCATTCCATATTGCTTAGGGGTCATTGACTTCAAACGCCACCCAACCTGCCTACAATAAATCACTTTGCAACTCCTGTCTTCTTTAGTTGGCTTTACCCCTTTCGCCCCCGCACGGCCATTATTTTCCAACGACAAACACCGTAAAAGATGATTTTTTAGGGGGTAAGGTGAAAAATATTGTAAATGTTTTGATGGCAGTTTTCTTTAATAGTTTACGCTTTCATCTAAGTTATTTGATTATGCTACCCCCTGAAAAGCGTATATTTATATGGGTTTTCACAGTTAAATGAAAAGAAATCTGGGTGCGGAAGGGTTAATTGGCCGTAAAGCAACTCGAATTAAACCATTCATGATTGTATATGATGATGTGGTTATTAACTAGAACCATTTCTGCTGCACGCTTTAACTCCGTTTGTCATTTTTTTGCAGGGAGGCACAGGCTTGGATGGATCTAAAGGAAATGATGTAAGACATGTTTTTATTCAACATCATAAAATTGCATTAACGGCGTTCCTCTAAACAACAGTTTTAAGCGCAAATTGCAACAATTACTTATTATTCTCCGTGTAGCTCAATTGTTATGTTGCGCTTAAAAACTCCAGGCAAGCAAGCTCCTTCCCGAATTATTAGTTTTCATGTGTTTAACCAGGCAAGTGTTCATCTACTGAATAAGGCTCCTATACATAGTAGACAAGGACAGATAGTGCTGCCAACTTTTAAGGGGAATGGAATGAACGTCGCCACCATTTCTGCCTTGGAATTTTAACGATGTAACAAAGCTTCTGCTTTTGATGTAATATCCATTGTTACATCTGACAGCTAATGGGAAATTATTTCTTAGCCCGTTAATCCCTTGAGGGACAATTTGACCCTATGACCTTCAGCGAAAATTAATTACTTGTCTGGAGGTAATGCTGATTCTTCGAAGAGCAAGGTTTATTTGTAAGGCTTCTATGCGCAAACACCATCAATTGTACAGTACTACCCCCCTGCAATCCAGACGCATTAGTTGTTGCTGTACAAAATTATTATCTCTGGTAGCTCAAGGGTTGAAATTTACGACATCGCACTCGTAGGACGAAGTATGTCCCGGGACATGAATCACACTCACTTTGTAATGATTCGGTTGTACTTTCATGAAACATCACCTAATGCGACATCCCCATCTTTTTCAGGGTGAATATGGTGATCCAGTAAGTAGCAGAAGAC
Organism: Catostylus mosaicus; assembly: GCA_964019065.1. Taxonomy (NCBI): domain Eukaryota; kingdom Metazoa; phylum Cnidaria; class Scyphozoa; order Rhizostomeae; family Catostylidae; genus Catostylus; species Catostylus mosaicus. The sequence continues at coordinate 3,503,467 of OZ025184.1, read as the reverse complement.
AAAGACTATTTTCTTTACTTCTTTTATATATATTTTAATTTTATACACATGGCAATTTTATCTTTAACTATGAATATTTCTTAAATTTCTATAAGATACCAATATACGTTTATAGGGAAAATAAATATTTCTTAATGTTTTAGATTTTTAGAGTGTTTTTAAGTACCTTCCTTATGTGGTTAATTATTTTGTGTTGAACATAAAGCCGTCACTATCCTGTCAGAATCACCCCCCCCCCCCCCAACAGACCATGATGTATTTTTATGATATTGAGCGATTTTTTTGCTTATTTTTAGGGAGATCACGGAAAGCCAGTAAGTCTACCTTCTTTTTAATATGTTCTTCCTTTACTCTAAAAATATCAAATTTCTTTGCACAGTCAGAGTTTAGCCCAGTTTCGTTTGATAGAAATGCACCTTTATTCCTGAATAACATTTCTTTACCAGTGAATGCTATGACACCCATAAATTTCACAACAATTTTAAAAGTATTTTTCTGTAGATTATCAACCCTCTTCCCTTAAGAAGATGATTTTGGGGCCCTAATTGTGTATATTGTTAGCTGTTGATTGCCCCTAATCCAGAGTTATATCATGTTCTTAATGCTCATAATGTTTATAGCCTCTATCACCGATAACTGAATCCTGCAAGTTATACAAGAGTTTGATAAGTTGTGAAGCAACGTTGAATAAATCGCCTCATGAACACTTTTTAATGAGCTTTTCTTTCTAATTAGGGTGCACCAGGACCTAAAGGACCTCAAGGACCAGCTGTAAGTTTTCTTTGTTGATTAACTTTCCATTAGTCCATTTGATGTTTCAAGTGACTAGCCACGCACATGCATCTTCCTATCACAAAAAATTCATGTTTTTAGTTTTCCTTTATGCCTTGGGACGTTTTTTAGATACAATCATACCCCTGGACCCATAGTTAGATACAATGCTCGCCAAAAGTGATGGAGTACTGTGCACTTATTGTCAGTGCAATCCTTCCACTCTACCCTCTATACAATTCTGTGATAAGATATGGATATGAAGAGAAATAAAGAGTTTCATTTGAAAAAGTGGATCATTGTTCTTGATCGTGACTTGTGCATCCTTCTTTTCAACATTGTTTTTGGGGGGGCTGTCTCATGAAATACGACAAGGAAGAGCCAAATTTGAATTTGTGGCCAATGAAAACCTTCTGTTCAAACTAACCCGAAGGGCCTACGAATATATTTGGAATACTTTGCATCAAGAATCTTCTAAGATCTTTCAAGGTTTCATCTCAATAATTGTTCTGTCACGGTACCGATAGCTTATACCGATTGTGGTTACGGATAAAGTCCCCCATCTACGGTTGCCTTGAAGCCGCTATCACTTTCCTTTCTTGTTATTGCATGATTGTAAACGATCTTTGTTTTTCTTTACAGGGCCCTCCAGGAGAGATGATGGCAGTAAGTGAATTTCTCTTACATTTGCTAACATATGAATTCGCTTATTAAAAAGGCTAAGGCTGCAAACACTTTCCTTAACGTGCATTACAATTTAGCGAGCTCCAAATCTGTCGGTCTTGTCTTCCAACTTTACTGCTTACAATGCTATTTATCGATCTATCTGACCTACCTATCTGCCTTTCTAAGTATCTAATATTATTGTACATTAAGCCATACGCTAGTTTCTGTTGTTCTACGAGTTGTCCTACCATAGTTCCTATTATTGTCCTACCATAGCTTGGCTGACCGTAGGAACGAACAACAGCCGTAGACCATACGCCATTAGACGCTGCTCTATGCCACTCAACGTCGTTAAATTGGCGAAGTTTGAGTTATTACGTACATTTAAGCTAGGTACTGCGTGCAGTGATCAGTATTTTAAAACAATTAATGACATGTAAAGATAAAAAGTATATGGATAAATAGTTGTTAAAGAAAAAGTAAAATATTAAAAAAGTATCCCTGTTAATATAGCTTACAGTGAATTTTATATAAGAATCTCCATTAAACATTCCCACACTTTCATCTAATCATTTATGTATAACAATAGTTCGTAGAGTTTCTAAAAATGGTTGAGAAATGTAGTATTAGAAAGCCAAGACTTATTGTAATTCAACTCATTACAACTTGTAGATGTCAAGCCAATTTGCCGGATATTTGACAGCTGGCGGATTACAAAAGGGACCAGCTTCTGGTGGATATCATTATTATGGATACAGGAGATACAGCGCCAAAGCAGTACGTCTTTATTTTAATGTTTTGCCTTACTCTTGCCTTAATCTATGAAGTTTATCTGTCTAGAATGGACTAGTTTTTTGTCTATGTGCATAAATATTTGTTTTGCCGTTGCATTTTTACTCGGAGTTTGCTTATGCGGTGATAAACGAAGCTGAGTCGAATTTACGTTCGTTCTTTATACAAATTTAGAGATTTTTGGTTCTCCCTTACACAGGAAAGATTTTTGTATTTTTATCTGCATTTGGTATGAGTTTGCTAATGTTGGATATACGTTTGGAAGTACCTGTTAAAGACATGAACGGGATAAACGGTAAAAAATACCTTCCCAATGCAAAGTATTTTTCAAACACATACCTTTTACTTGCTGTTTATAATGTGTTTTGTTTTTTGCAGGGATCTGAAGAAGACAAAGTCTTACAAAAGGTGGGTAACTGGCATGTTTCATGATCTGCAACCACTATAATTGATTGTATTTTTACCTTGTTTGGTGGCCCATTTAAGTTTGTAAACTTCTTGGTTCTAGCCTGTAAGAAGTAAGGATATTCTTTGCTAATTGTATTTATTTTATAGATTTTAGGTTTACTTGCAAAAAGTTGGTTATTGTTGCCAATTTGCATTAAAAAGTTATGCTCTAACTGCATGAATAATCACATGTTAAGTAGTTTTATTTGTAAAGCACCTATCAATCTTTAAAGGTTGTAGGCTAAGGACTAAGTTATTCAGGTCTCCATGACGTTTATTGTTTTAAAATGGAACCGCTCTTTGAATTGTTGGTTTAGAAGATGATTTGGTTAGTTCGTGACATGATTATATTTAAGTTAAAATGACAATTCCTACTTGCTTCGTTACTTCAGAGTGTCAAATCATTCAATGAATACCTTGACTTGCTCCGACACATTGAAGGCACCAAATCATTCAGTGGCACGCAGACCGACCCAGCCAGAACTTGCAAAGATCTTTTCATGCGATACCCACAAAAGAAGAGCGGTAAGTTAGTCAATATCGAAACAGTCGTGTATTTTGATGCATTAGTGCTTCAGATTTTTTGAACTGTGTCTAACGGATGTCTAACAAGAGTGAGATTTATTCACCAAAGATGGATTGTTATCGGCAAACGGTATGCCATAGGCACCTTTTTCAAGTCGCATGTCGGGCCCCTTTGTAGAAGAAATCTCCTGATTTATGCGAGAGCAAATTGTCTGTGGGATTTTTATCTATTGAACGTTCTTTTCTACCACAATCAATGGCATCCATATTTCTAGAATCCCTGTGATCTTTATTTATTTCTCTCGTGTAAATTTTGTCAGCTTAGTTTTGTATTTACCTGTTACCTGATAGTATCAATCTTCTATTAGGTGACTACTGGATCGATCCTAATGAGGGATCACCAATGGACAAGGTTCTCGTCTACTGCGAGAAGAACACATCCGCCACTTGCATCTACCCAAAACAACCATCTGTAAGTGATTTGAGTGATTGGATTTGATTGATTTGATTTGATTTGATTTGATTTGATTTGATGTTATTCATGCACTCTAGCCCGTCAGTTCCTGGGAACTGCTTTTCAGCGAGCCTTGACAAATTCAAAATTCTACAAATCCAAAACAATATAGCTTAATTCTATTCTTAAAGGCAAAGTCCAGAAAACTTGTGAATCTTCCTCCGGGAAAAAACATGCCGTAAAGCAAACCTTCCTCATAAAACAAAAGAAAGTAGGCATGGCTTTGGAGTATCACAAGAGTTTCTATTGTGTATCGTGGACCCTTTGCCAGGCGGCGACTGTGTGATCGTAATATTTTCCTAACTCTGTTAAATATTGTAAGGGGGTTGTAAGTTTAATTTAATACCCAATGGTTTCCCGATAATGCCCTGTTCCTAAAGTAATTTTCTGTAAGATTAGGGAGAGATTAGTTTCGGTATTCCCAAGTTGACGTTTCTTCTAGAGTTATAATAATATTGATTACACATTTGATGGAGGTTGGCTGGGGTATCGTTAAAAGGCTGAAACAAACCCAATCCTTGTTTTCGCATTTCTGTACGTTTCTACAATCATTAACCTTCCATTATAGTGCTCTTAGCATTAAGCATTTTCAACTGATAGCCTTGAAAGATCTAATGCAAATTATTCCAAACCATGCTAGTCTATGTCAAAACAGTAGATTCGAAGCTCTAATTTCAATTCTCATCGTAGCTTGACAAAGATCAATGGTTGACTGGAGGTGACAAATACAAATGGGCAATGCAACATTTGATGGGAGAAGTCGAAGGAGTAAGTAGTTCATAGTTGTGCTTTATCGTCATCTCAGGAGCTCTATAAAACTGTATGAAAGTCAGAGAAAGACATTTTTTACCCTGACTTCATGTCTGTTCCCCTTTATATCCTAAAGGGTTGTAGGAATTTGTTACAAGATCCTAGTGTTCGTTTTAACAAAGCTCAGAAAAGTGGTGAACCTTCCTCCGGCCCAATAGCTGTTCTTCATCACTTTTCCTTATTAAACAAAGGAAATCAGGCGTAATCTGGGTGTGCCCTTGCAATTTCTATTGTTTAAGGTATCCTCTTCCGGGGCTGCCAGCCGTGGTGGCGTGATTTTCTCCGGAATCTGGGTTTTAAATACTTTGTACACAGAGACAACGTTATTAAAGGATTAATGAGAAGAATTTTCTTATATCTGAGTTTTCTCCAATAAATAGGTTCTGTATGCAGCTGAGATGCGCCAAATGAAAGTCATGAAGCTCTTCAGCACACGTGCTACTCAGACCATTAAATACCTCTGCAAGAATTCACATGCATGGAAGAAAGCCAATGGCAAGTTAATACACAAAACCGTGAAATTCTTAACAGACAATGAGAATGAAGTCCATGGACACAGCTACAATGCTGACGTTATGCCAGAAATCGAGGATGGCTGCAAGGTAAGGGTTATGCTCATAATTATGCTGGCAATAAGGACTGCCCCTTTTTGCGACACCCTATGCACAGTCAGTTTCTCTTGGAATACATTTCTACACCAATAAATACTTCAGAATAAGCACCGAATTCCCTTGGCATTAGAATGTCTATTCCTTTTGTAACAAACTTCGTTTCTAAAATCGTGTATATCTCTTATTGATAGAATCGAAAACAAAACAGAAAAAAACGGTTGCAAAATTTCACAACTTGCCGATAATACTTTCGTTGTGTCGTCGGACACAGCGCCCCCATGTTCTCCCCGCCCCCTTGTTCTCCCCGCCCTGTAGCGACCCCCTTGCTTTTAGATACGATTTCAGTCGTCCACTGGTCTTAAAAATTGTTGTACCTCGTTTCAGGTCAAGGATGGCAAATGGCACGAGACTGTTTTCAAGTTCGATACCAAGAATTTGGATGTATTGCCAATCTTAGACATTGCCGCACACGACATTGGAGATGGCAACGAGCAATTCGGCTTAGACATCGGACCTATTTGCTTTTCGTAGATAATTTTGAACTTGTTTGGGATTACATTATTGGTTACTTAAGCGTATTGTCATGTGTTTCTTGTATATTATGGGAACAATTTAGGTCTGGAGGTTAGCATTGTCATCATCTTCACGAGATAAAGGCGCCTATCCTTCAAACTATGGTAGAAAATTTTTCAAGAAATTTCATTGTTAAATAGCCACGGGTTTTTTTTCTTGTTGTAATAGTTTTTCTATTTTGTCAATTCATTAATTGGGTTAATTATCCCTTTTGATATTTGTAAAAGTATCATTTTTTAGTCTGTTCCTAATCTTTGTTTAGACAAAATTTTTCAATTCTGTGTTCTCTTCTCAACATCTGCGTTTACGGTCCCTATTTCGGTTTACGCAAATTTTAGAGCGCAAGAGGTTTTAGTCTCTGTCTTTCCTTCTTTCCATCATTTCTATCAATTTTCTTTTTTACATCATTTTCATCATTCTCGTCATTCTGGGTTGAAAAGATCATGAAACTTTCAAACTTCTAATTTTCTTTCCCAAATTTTGTCACTTCCTTACCTGAAATTATTGCCAGAAAAATTAGCCTTTTCGCAGTTTATTAACGCTTTGTGTTGAGTGTAAAGAGCCGGGGCTAAGAATGCATCAATGTCCACCAGGGCCAATTAAATGAAAGATTTGACTTGGGAGGATGGGGATGGGAACGTTATAGAAGGTGGTTCCGGTGCTAATAAAAGTCTTGTACCAAAAGCAGAAAAATTCAAGAAAATCTTGCCAAGGTATAGAGCAACATTTCTCTAATAACAGATTGTGAAACTAATAACATTGAGTATTTTGGACGCTAACATTTATAAGTAGGTAGCAGAGAGGATCTTTTGTCAATCATATAAGGGACCGCTCGCTTTTTCGTCTTAATTGTTGTCTACATTTCAAATTCATTGTATAGTGAAGATGCTCGTTAGCACAATGTTCTAAATACCATGCACAGATTTAATACTCCAATGACCGAGGGAGACTTATATAGGAAGGGAACCTGGATGCTCACTAGGCCTAAGTGTAAAATATTTGCATATTTCAATGAAAAATATATAACTTAGGGAGGCTGAATTTCCAAATCCACAATAAATTCAAGTAAGGGTACCGAAGGCCTCCAACCCAATGGTGTTAACCCGATTACCCACAGCGACATAGTAGAAGCGAGTGCGCAAAAAACTGCCCCAATTTGACCCCCTCCCTAACCATAGCTCCCTGCAACTGCAACGTTCATGGAAAAAAACAAACACTTGATATCATATTTTCAGCATTAAGGACGTTTGAATTTTTGCTTAATGAACCTGAAGCATAACTGAGCATTTTCTTACATCAACTCATGCGATGACGTCATTTTACTTAGATTAGATTCTATCCCTATAGCTTGCTATGACTTAAACATCATTGCTAAAATAGAAGAGTTCAAGTACTGTTCTAAACATGTTTCTTCGCCACTTCTACAAAATTGAATTGTCAACTAGGAGAGAAAGCTGTTTGCCTTTTTCGTTGATTTCTCGTGTCTGCAAAAGTAAGATGATCTGAAGCTATACTATTTATTTGTATGTTATTTCTTTCTACATGGATTAATTTTTCCAACACAGTGACCACCGTATCCCATCAACCACTAATCAGGCGCGGATCCAGAACGTTTGGTGACCGGGTTTCTTGGGGATCTGAAATTTCTTGGACCACGCTCTTTTCCCGTTTGGGCGACGCCCTTTTTCTTTCCGAAGTGCCCTTCTTCGTGTGGTCACAGCCTTTATTCACTATATGAAGTGTGAGAAATTAGTGGGATAAAATCAGCGTCAAGTGTGCGTTGTTTTAGATCGTTCCCTTTCAAAAAACTTTAGGATATCTCTCATCTCAATCCTCCTGGGGTATTGCAAAGCATACAAAATTGAATTTGTTTGCATTTAGCATTTTATAGAAACAGTCTAAAAATTTTATTGAGTTTTACTTGGCCCAGAAAGCTTATTGGATGGAAGGAGAGAGAGAATTTTGATAGGAAATTATAAAATCCTTGGACTTAGACTATAAATTACATTAGGCCCATACCTTTTAGCTGTAAGAGAGAATGGGTGAGATCATTCTCTAGGACTGCCAACTAAGCCTGTACATTTTTTTGCCTCCCTCCAAAATTAGGTGAAAAACCTCTCTGTCTCTCTTTTCAATAACTTCTAACGACCGATGCAAGATGGCCTTTCTTCACCTTCAATTTTATTCCCTCCAAAAGGATAAAAGTTATCGCCTACCATACAGCACAGTCAAGCAGTTATGAGCTGTGTTATGAGTATTGCGCAACTTAAACGGGTTTCCGACTTTTTCTGACTGGTTTCGGACTTTTGAGACAGGTTTCAGACTCCCTTACGACACGGAGAACAATAAAGTGACCGGTTCCGGACTCGTCGATGAGAGGTTTCAGACTTTTTCTGAAACGATGTAATTGTGCAATCCAACAGATAATGACGCAAATAGAAAAATTTTCCATTGTTCAAGAGAGAACTGATCTCATCCGACTCCTTTTGTTTTCGCATAACAAGCGAAAGGGCAAAACAATAGTTCGTTGGCAGGGAGTCGTTCAACAGGAAAACAGATATTTGCTTCCCCGTTGACAGTATGTGCTTAATGTGCCATCAAACAAACGAAGGAATCGTTGGAGAGAAAAAGGCTACATACATTTAAGGAAAGGGGGTCTACTTCTTGAGTTATCTGACAGGGTTTTTGAAACCTTTAAACCCGGTCTGGATCCGCTCCTGCTAATCACGTAAAACATCTAGCTTATAGGTTAATGTGCAACACCATTAGATAGATGGATGGCTTTTGGGTACTCTTATAGTAACTTTAACGTCCTTAGGTATTAGGTATATTAAAAACGATTCCTTATTAATTAAAAATGTAGCAATACAGAATACAACTCACTATCCAGATAAGGCATTGGGCACACAAAATACAAAGGCTGACCAAAGCAATGCCTGATAATGAAGCCACAATGAAATACTCTCCAAAAATTACTTGATTGCTATTTTGATAATTGGAATTGGTTCCTTTTGTCGCATTAACGATATGGTTGAGTCTTCGTTTGTCGAATTTGGATGTCTCGATGCATGGCAATTCCTTTAAAAGTTGCACAATGAGAAAGATGGAGGGTAGCAACGCTGTTGAGGTCCCTACAAATACGAAAGCATGTCATCATTAATCATCATCATTATTATTATTATTCATACCTGAATACATCTTCAGTTATAAATCTAATATACGTTTCTATAGTTTAATCATGTTAAGCTGAATGTTAATCAATTACACTTTTTTTTATAAACAACTCCAAAATTAAACAACTGCCCCAAAATTGACTCAAAAAATAAGCAACTGCTAAACAACTTTTTGGGGCGATTTTTATTGTTGAGCTAAACAACCTTTGAGGCGAATTCAAAATTTGGAGTTGTTTAAAAGAAAAAAAAGTGTAATACCAATAACAAAAAGATGGGCTGTTTTGGGCATTCCTTCCAGAGGGTCGTGTTTTAGTGTATTTTTCCTCAGCACTCTTAGATCGTCATATGCGCTTTTAGTTCTATTTTTTAAAGCGCCCAGGTGTCTGGATTTCTCTAATATTAACTAGAATATCGTTCCATGCCTTTAAAGTAGAGTAGTAAGACCCTTTTTGCCATGTTCAGTTATGAGCCTTCGGATCTGTGGATCCTCACAATTCCTTATTTCATAATTTAAATACACGGATATATATTGGTACTCATCCCAAAGGCTTCCCGGGCTCAAATTGTTCAGAATTCAGCATCATCGATCAGTTTTAAAGGGCCAGTGCCTAGTTAAAGTAAGTTTTATCACCTTACTTCGTGTTTTATAATTTTGTTTAACAAACTAATCTAATTCTCGATTGACATCGATTAATACTAATCCAATGCTCGATTAATAACGAGACTTAATAACGTACAGATGTGCTAAGTTACTCGATCTTATTTCTTTCTCCTCCCCATATCCCGTTAAGTGTGTAAACAGGCTAGTATAATAGTTCTCTACCTTTATACATTACCACTGCTTTTTTCTGATCGTCTCCAGCTTTAGGTTGCTTCAGATGAAAGTGATTTGCATTTTGAATAATTTTTTTACAGTCTACCCATCTATGAATTGCGTAGAAATAAACATCTGCCCTTTCAAAGCACATTTTGCCAATTCCAATGTATTTAGGCTTGAACTGAAAACACATTAAATCATATTTTGATTGTCATTGTCTCGTATTTTAGTGATTATAACAATAAACAAGTGTAATATTATCGACTCTTGACTCCACCTTAGTCCGATGACCGGTAAAAGATAAATCCTGCTTGGGAGTAAAGCTTAACGGCATCTTCTCCGATGTCTGCTATTCGCTATACTGGCTGAATTGCTCTCAATTTGTCCTTTTTTTCTAGGCTGTAGGTAAAGAAAAGAGGAGGCAATATATTACCTTTGATATCTCTGAAACATGTTACGTCTTTAATAGGCAGAAATTAGCAGAAGATGAAAAATATACGTATCCTTAAATACAATGTTGTTACAGATGTAGAGCTTGCATCAGATTCAAAGCAGCTGCACTTCATCATTGTCAACGTCTTTATAGAAAGGTAAATTTCTGAGACAAAAATCAATAGAAATTCTTGAGGGTATAAAAAAGAGCGTTATCAAGCTTACCTAGTTTTAAATCAGCTTTAGATAGTACCATTAGTTATGTCAAATGACTTCTCTTGTACATCTGACTCTAGGAAATAGTTATCCTAAGAGCCTTATTAAAAAGAAACTTAAGAAGAGCCCATAGAGACCACAATAGCATGTTATTGCTCGAGTTTTCTATCATACAAGTACTTCAATTCGCAAGTTATCAGTGCATTATTACACTACATTTGGGGTGATCCATTGCGTGATTTTGGGTAAAGGTCTTCCCAATCAAATAACATCTCTTGGTTTAAAACAAAGCTATATATTTATCAAACTGTTATTTTTGAGCTTAATACAGAGGGAAGTTACGTCTTGGATTCTTCAATTGCTTGCGTTTGTTCTTCAAGTGGGCTTGGACAATTCCATTTAGAGAAGACTTGAATGAATTATGCAAGAAGTAGATAATGATAGATGAAGAACAATAGTCAAATCTGTTTCGCAAAAGCGACATGAAAAAATGAAATTGAATTTGAAACTGGAAAAACTAAATAGAAAAATCGATAGACGCTGCTTCTTCACCTATGCTACGAAGGCGCACATTTTCCCGCTCAGAAAACTGCTTTCTCTCGACGGAATCGACTTGGCACCAAAGCAGAGGTATTTCTTTGTTATTCAATTAAATAGATGTGCGAATTTAATCTCCATAGACCTGAAATTAGTCCTTGATTGACAATTTTCTCCAGTGCAGTTTCTCAATTTTTTTTATGCACAAGTTTAGCAGCTGCTTAGCCAATTGGCCTAACGGCCTATTTTCTCTTCCAACCCAAAAGTTTCGTTTCAGTTCAAGTAAATTTATACAATTTAAATGCATTTACATAGAATTTATCTATACAGATATAGCAACAATATAGACATAATTCTCCTTCCTATAAACAGAGAATATGGTCTACAATTAATGCATATTTTTAGGTTACTCTTAACAAACAAAGCTTAGTAAGTAACCATATATTGGTTAAAACAGATAATGATATAGAGAGATAGGTACATAGATCAATAACTACCATAGTACGGTAAAGAGAGCAAGAAAATAACATTATCCAGGTAGTTAATTTGTATGCTATGTATTTAAATATAGTTTAGAATTTTAGATTGCGTTCTGCAAACAAAGCAGTCAGGTCCAGCCGCAATGTTTCAAAAAGTTTCCAGAATTTAAAAAAGTCTCTGGCAAGTGTAATTCTACGTTTTTGCAAAAGGAGTGTCGTGAATCCTTTTGATTTACGAAACTTTCTCCTTCTTTTAATACCGTTCCAAGTAGGGTGACAGCCTATCATTTTGAAAAGGAATAGGAGGGCATAGTAATTTTGTTCTCACAGAAAGAAGATCGAACTGATAAGTCTGCCTCTATGCAAATATTATGACCATAGAATAAGAAATATTTTGAAGGCTTGTTGTTTTTATTACAATGTTCAATTGTGCAAATGAGAACCGTTTCCTTAAAATTGTTCAACTTAGGGCGACGTAACCCTATTAATGGTATATCCATAAATGTAGGGCTATGTATGGCTAAATAATAGTAGCAAACAAACAAGGTAGTAAAATCAATCTATCCCCATCCATGTTGGCTGCTCTCTTCTTTATTTATGGAGGGGTAAGGATGTTATCTTTGATGAAGACCTTTCAAATCCAAAAGTTAACTCAAGTGACTGTTGGCCCATGCCAGTATGTTTACTTAGGGAAGACTGGATTTCTTGGCAATTTTTGACAACATCTTGGGAGTCAATGAAGTTGCACCTGGGAGTGCAAGACTGCATTTGCCTCCAGAATGTGTGCACTTGATATGAAATTTCCTTGTTGCCAAGTTGATTCTACTGTGGCTATTATTTAATATCTTAATGATTGTTAAGGATAGAAATGAACTGGAATGAATTTTGACAGTGCCATAAAAAGCTTCTGTAAAACTTTTAAATCACACATGATTTTTATAAGAAATAGCGTATAAGAAATAGTAGGCTTACTTTTTTGAATGTTTAGAAACAACCCTATATGGATAGAAAGTGCTGAGAAACTTGTAATTTGCAAGTTTAATTTACCCAATCACTCAAAATGTTTTCATTAAACAAATGTGGAACATGCTCACATCAGATCATTATATACTGTCCTAGACAGACACTGGTTCACCAAAGTGAGCAAGAGTGCAGAAGAATTTTTGGAAAATAATCTTAGGGGTGCAGCTGCAATGGAACTTATTATTCAACTACTCTTCTTGTTATGGTTCAGTCTAGCATTGAACAATTTTAATGGATGTATTTTATAGACAAAAACAAAATTACCCATGCACCAGACTCAAATAGGATTGACATAGTTGATTTATTTCGAATTGAGTCTGGTGCATGCATGGGTGATTTTGTTTTTGTCTATTATATACATCAATACAAATTGTTTGATGCTAGACTGAACCATAACAAGAGGTTTAATTGAATATTAAATTCAAGCAAACATTCATTTTGTTATTTTTAAGCATAATGTATCGGGCTTAACTTGAAGAAATCAAAGGTTTACATGGACGATTCAGTGCTATGGCTAGTGCAGGGGCGCAGTGGCTGGGGGGGGGGGCAGGGTGGGCGATTGCACCTCTTGGGGTATATTTTGTGTGAATTGGAGGAATATCCAAAACTTTGTCGTAAAAATGTTAAATATTTGACAACATATTCTTTTCGTCAATTCTGGCCAAAAGGCCACAGAATGCTTTTAAATATGTTGGTAAATGGAAAATTGTTTCCCCCTCTTCCAGGGTTTCGTTGCAAAATCTATTGGAAAAATGGCACTTAAGAAAATCAATCTTGTCAGGAAAAGTCTAAATTAACTGCTGTGTTGTAATGCACTTAAAATGCCTTGTTTCAAATAATTTGTTCAATATGATTTAACTGGATTAATTCATAATTAGTCTGTTGTAACTGTGATTGATTAAACTAAGGTTGATTACAGTTTCATTCACATACTTGTAATTAGGTAGTATAAACCATCAACAAGGAAAATTACTGCGAGAGGGGTGATTCAGTAACCTGGGATCCAGATCCCAAAATGACCAGCAAAATGTCAAAGTTAACAACAATATCTTGCTTTCCTATGTATACCAGAATGTTTCTTTATGATTCATGCTATTGAGAAATTATTCAAGTTCATAAAACTGGGTGCTAATTTGCTCTATTTCCTGTAATGCATACCATGGCTTTGATTTTGGGGCTAGACCCCTGAAGATAAAAGTATCCCCAATGTCGCAAAAATTATTGATTTAATGAAAGAATCCACAATGCCACAATTCATTAGTGATTTTAAGCCATACTGGGACAGGCAGCCACGTTAGCAAGAGAAATCACAACATCCATGAAAACCTTATGTTATGGTGTTATTGTTATCTTCCAGTTTTCTATAAATGCTCAAAATCTGGTACATGGTTGAAAAATAACATCGATTTTTCAATTTAGTCCATTTTTTTTAAAACCAGATTTCAGCTACTTTAAAAAAATAAAGAGATTGGGAGATCGATGCGTGGAGATTCATTTTTAGCCAATCTGAGAGACCTAATGTTAAAAATTTTCTCAAGGGGCATGGTAGTTATTGAAGAAAAGTATAATTTTCCGTGCCGCTGATGCACATTGCCAGTTCGAATATGCGGGCTATAATGGGGATGTTGTTGCATGAAGATTTTAAGCCTAGCTACTAAAAGCCCTTCGTTACTTCGATCCTCGGGCCCTCACTGGCTCGCGACGGCTCTGCTTGGGAAATTATTTAGAAAAAAAATGTTGGAAAATTGTTGCTTTGTCGGAAAATTTCAACTCCACCTGTCCAACAAATCAACTCCCACTGCGCTCCTGGGCTGGTGCAAGTGCCTGTGTGGTTTTGTGCTTTGGTCAACTCCCCTACAAAGTTATTCAAAGATACATATAGCTAGCCATATCTCTTGGAAAGTTTCTACATTTTAAAGAGGTACAGAGAGTTTGGTTCCCTTGAAAAAGGGTTATGTACACAGGGTTAAAATCCCCAGGGAAAACCTCTTATTGTTAAAATAACTCCATTGAAAAGCCACTTCTCTTTCATATGACCACCTAGAGTTGAAAGTGTGCCAAAGCATGCATAGTTTTGAATTATTTTGTGAAAAATGATCTGGTTGTTTTATAATCATGGTGATGCATATGAAGAGTACTTTCCCTTACAAAATAGGGAATGGAAAATTCATTGCTGCCATCGGAGGCGGATCCAGAACTTTTTTGAAGTGGGGGGGGGGGGCAGTTGACAAAGGGGACGCTTATAAACGCTTATAAACGAAATTGATTGGTATTGTACCATTACTATATTGCTGCAGGAAATCTGTAAGACCGTACGTACTGGAAAGAATGAGGTTTCCCCAAATAACTAAGAAGGCCCTATAAAGCAATTTGCTTACAGCTTTGATCTATAATCTTGTTCATCGAGTAGAAATTTAGCAGAATACAGAGTCCATTACGACAACTCTATATAACGTATAATAAAACGTAAAGGACAGCAGTAGTGAACAGGAACTGTATTTGTTGACTGGAAACATATAAATTCGTCAATATTGGGCAAAGCACAAATACCACAAGAGCATTTCACATTGTATTTTGCTGTAGAAAGGTGGAGTTAGGAGATTAATTATGAATCATTAGCAATTCTTAAAGTTATAGAAATATATATTTTGCAGGCAATTAATCGCTGAATTATCAAAGCCATATTATTATCTCTCATTGTTTTTCTGTCCAGATGGCTGTTTTTTCTGATTCTCAACTGCGGCCATTCGTCGAAGGTTGTCATGCCAAGTAGTTGGTTTGTAAACTTTACCCCATGTGGCAGATACTGACATGTTTTGTGATACGAAATTGTTACAGGAGTCTATTCCAAAAGTCATGGTTTTGCTGGTTTGCACTAACGACTTGTCGAGGAATTACATAATTGAAAAAGCTTCAGCCAGTTTCAGAGGTCTCTTCTTTGTGCCAAAAAAAAGTTTACAACTATGAAGGTAGGCAGCCAGATATCTTAGATCAGGGATGTTTTCCTAAAATGTAGGTAAGAGATTCATACTGGTCATTATTTAAAATTTGGGTAGGCCGGTCCACCAACCGGTCTTTTTTCAAAATTGCAATCAAAATGATTGCGTCATTGATGCTTGGTAGAAAGACGGGGTAACTAGTCAGAAGACGTCTCCTCCACAGCAGTCATGAATATTTTGGGACATCCTTTGTTGGGATTAAACATGATTTGTCAGGATTATTTCCATACTTTCCATACAAGAAATACATAAGCCTGCCTCGTTGTCTTTTTTTCTGTCCCAAATCCTTGTCTAGGTCACAATTGTAACCTCTGGAGTGTGTGCCTTATCTTCTTTCTTTCAATTTAAGCTTCAAAAACTTTTTATAGAACAGTAGTTTAAACCAATCACTGAACTAACATGGCTGAATCCCGGCTATGAGACTCTCCTGGTGTTAACCCCCCTAGGGGTCGCTGACTATTGTGAATAATACTATAATAACTTTGGAAGATCAACACAGATTTATAAGTTTTAACATGGCACTTTTTCAACATAAGCCTCCGAACATGGCAAATGCCAGGGTAACATGCAATTACCTTTCCTTACCAACTGACCAACTGATGTGACTAATAAGGTTGCTAAGAAATGGGATAGACCTATTTACTTCTATATTAGTGGTAAATTGGCATGTATCATGTAGCGTTATAGTAACCCATTTCTGATAGAAGATCTTTGACTTACACGTGCAGCAGAAGTCACAAGATCTTATCAAGCGTTGAAGGGCACATCAAATCTACTGCTGTTTAGATCTATCAAAATCACTCCGTAATCTACTACTCTTTGGAAGTTGTAATATAGGTGTCAATGTTAACAAAATGATTATAGAGGAAACAATTTCTTGCATCGACGAAACGAAACGAATTTAGTTTAATTAACAAAAAATTGGAAAGCAACCCTTACCCTAACCCTAACCTTCTCATCATATTAGCCCCCCCCCCGCCCCAACTCTCTGAATTATTCTGGATTTATGTGCAGGAACAGGAACACATCATTAAATTTTGGTATGATCTAAGGAGATTGACTTAGCAGATTCGATATTTGCATAAATGTTGTCAGGCGCTGGTAGAATTACTGTATATTATAATTAGAGGCTAGAAGGAAAAAGAGACGTGTTTTAGCCTATTCCTACTCTTTAATTCTATCTGTACATAATTACTTTACAAGCGAAAAGCAGGTTTACTTTAGAATATACCCTCTTAGTAACATTTATCAAAGTTTCATCCATTTCTCCAGCTGCTGTAACACTGGTCGGTCTTTTGCCATATCAGCATATTCCGTTCTCCAAAAATCTTTGATATTACTATTATTATTATTATTACTATTACTATTACTATTACTATTACTTTTACTATTACTATTACTATTACTATTATTGTTACTATTACTATTACTATTACTATTACTATTACTATTACTATTATTATTACTTTTATTATTACTATTACTATTACTTTAACTATATCTATTACTTTTACTATTACTATTACTATTATTGTTACTATTACTATTACTTTTACTATTACTATTACTATTACTATTACTATTACTATTACTATTACTATTACTATTATTGTTACTATTACTATTACTATTACTATTATTATTACTTTTATTATTACTATTACTATTACTTTAACTATGTCTATTACTTTTACTATTACTATTACTATTACTATTATTGTTACTATTTCTATTACTATTACTATTATTATTACTTTTATTATTACTATTACTATTACTTTAACTATGTCTATTACTTTTACTATTACTATTACTATTATTGTTACCATTACTTTTACTATTACTATTAATATTACTATTACTATTACTATTACTATTATTGTTACTATTACTATTACTATTACTATTACTATTATTATTACTTTTATTATTACTATTACTATTACTTTTACTATTACTATTACTATTACTATTACTATTACTATTACTATTACTATTACTATTATTGTTACTATTACTATTACTATTACTATTACTATTATTATTACTTTTATTATTACTATTACTATTACTTTAACTATGTCTATTACTTTTACTATTACTATTACTATTACTATTATTGTTACTATTTCTATTACTATTACTATTATTATTACTTTTATTATTACTATTACTATTACTTGAACTATGTCTATTACTTTTACTATTACTATTACTATTATTGTTACTATTACTATTACTTGTACTATTACTATTACTATTATTGTTACTATTACTATTACTATTACTATTATTATTACTTTTATTATTACTATTACTATTACTTTAACTATGTCTATTACTTTTACTATTATTGTTACTATTTCTATTACTTTTACTATTACTATTACTATTATTGTTACTATTACTATTACTTTTTCTATTACTATTACTATTACTATAACTATTACTATTATCATTACTATTACTATTACTATTACTATTACTACAAGACAACCAATAGACAATTCTTACAAAAGACAATGTTAGGGTTAGGGTTAGGGTTAGGGTTGGGGTTATGGTTAGGGCTAGCTTCTTTTGATACAGTTCTGGTAACAATTACAGTAAATTTCTTGGTTTTCCTAATTCTATAGATGTTGTTTGGAAGTTCTTTATTTAACCGAGTATACTAATGATATAACTTATTCAACAGATCGAACCAGAAGTAAAGAGAACCCCTTTGAAGTGGAAAAAGAATGCAATCCATACAGTGTATACTGAAGGAAGGAGGTGATTTACTATGTTCCGCTCAAGGTGTTGCAAAATAAACTGATTGGCTATGAAATGATAACGCCATTGCTGCCAGTAAAGCATGATTTCCCAAACGATGTTCCTTCCCTCGAAACATTGATTGAAGCCGAGAGAGGACTGAAGGAAAAACACTGGGACAGGTATTAAGACTGGAGAGCAATAAACCGTTGCAAAGCAACTTTCAGCCTGAAAGCAATTAAGGAAAAGGTTTTCTTTGAGATGCAGTTGTTTGAAAAGGTTTCCAAAGGTGTACGGCAAGTCTGGGATTTAGTATACTAGATGCCAGGATATTAAGTAAATCTGTGTTGCATGAATCCCCTTTTTTAAAGCAAGTAGATAACAATGATGGTGTTGGCGCGATATTGATAATCTAAAGGATCTTGTCAACTCAAGATGGATAAATGGCGTGATTATCGACCGTTTAATAGAAATAATAAATAAGCAATGTCATGGTACTTTTACTTTTTATCTTAATAACATATGAGATGAAATAGCACAAAGGTTAGTTTAAAGTTGAAAAGACTTGGAAAACTCACAATGCCTAGAAAACTAAAGTTTAATGTCAATGTTGGTAATGTTAACAACACATCATATCTAGGACACAACACAGGTGATGATGTGTACGAAAGAGGAGATCACTTTGCAGTTTGCTTTTATCATACAGATACCAACACATTAGTTTATGGAGATTTTTTAAGTATATATATTCCAGACGATGTTATCATACTGTTCACAAACCTTCTGCGTATGGTATGTGATAATGACGTAGCCACTCCGTTAACTGCAAATGGCAAGGCACTCGGCATGGATTATCAAATGCTAGTTAAGAGATTTTATAGCTATTGGAAGGTACGTTTTTGATTTGCTTGCACTTTATTTTGTATATCCCTCCACTTGTTCGCTGTTTTTTTTTGTTTTGGTTCTACTAATATGGTGCCGATCTGGCTTCAAATAATTGGCTTCTAAAACAATACGTTGCTCGATCCAGTCTTTTTTTGAGATAAATGATCAGCAAGCCGTGATCAACTTCCACTTTCTTTGAAACCAACTGAAATTACTGTTCTGAGTATGGAGGCACTGTAACTGGTCCCTACAGAATATCTCATGAATAGAAAGAAATGCTTAAGTAGGGTAAAATGTCTCTGGCTAACTGTCGCGTGCAGGACTGGTATCATTTATGCAGCAAAATCCCTTTTACGAGCAGAGAGCCCGAGAGACTACATAGATATTCTTAGAAGTATGATGTTTAGGCCAAATGTTTTGTACTGTGATATGGCTCATCTAGCAGCCGATCATGGAAACCGCACGGAATCTGAGTTTTCAAGCCATTTAATGGGCGCATGGCTGAAAGCACCTCTGGAAATATCAGAAGTGCCCTTACTGGTACGTTAGAAGTCTCGTTGCCTTGGATAAATAACAACGAAAGAAGTAATTCAATCCAAAATCCAGGCTCGTCACATTTTCATCGCGTGAAAACGGTGACTCCCGACTTGTTCTCTGTTTGAAAGTTTCCATAAAACCAGTACAAGTAGGGAAGAAGAGTTACTTACACGAATAGGATGTATTATATTACTTTATAGGAGTCAAGTTGCAGGACAGCTCCAAGGGCATTTTCCAAATCAAATGTCACCTGCCAACCATGTTTTTCTTTTTAGATCAATCATTGATTTGCAAAATGAATTGCCAATATGGGATACTGCATTATTCATTTTTCTAATTCTATTATTTATTTATTTATTTTGTTTTTACACACGAATTCATGGAAGAGCAGTACCTAGCTTTAGTTAGCTTTTTTATGTAATTCTTGCAAATAGGTCTATTTCCTTTATTTTTAATGTAACTGAATAAATTTTCTTCAAAAACATAAGCAACAAAACATAACATGAATAAAAAGCACTGCAAAAACAATGATAGTTACGTTTTGGAGCATTTATTGGGAATCTCAGGGGTACATCAACCAATTTTGTGCTTTTATTGACGTTGTGGTGTGAGGAAAGAGGCTTAATCATCCAAGCTATCGTCATGTAATCGTTACAATAAATTGTTTAAAAATCCTGATAGAAATTATTCCACAAATTGATTTCAAAGGTATCTATATATAAGTGGAATTTTCTATTAAATTTTGAAAACTCTCCAGAACTCAATTGTTCAACTTTCTTTATCACAGGAGAATGATTTGACACTTGCTTCTGAGTGATCTCGCAGGAAAATGCAGCCATTTCCCTCTTTCATGTCCAAAGCCATTTTTTCAGCAGTCGTGATGTATTTGATGAATTTCAGGAAAGGAACAGTGGCTTGCAACCCTCATATCACTCAAATGAACCTTTGTTCCCTGGAAGACCGGTATTTGGTTTAAAAGATAAAACGAGTTATACAATGCTTTATTAAAGGTATTCTTCGGACAGTTATCTAAATATCTTTGATGTACACTTAGAGTTTAAACATATAAGAAAATGATGGCTCAATGGGCTACTGGTACAACATGAGAATCCCCTCTCTGAGAACTTTTTGCTCATAGATAATTCCCGCCCGTTTTAGAACATATTTGGCTAAAGATTCCTAAAATTTCGCTTTATGTAGTTGCCTTCCCTGCCCAATCAATAAATGGTTATTTTGTTTTATTATGCACATGCATGACAGTGCTATATTGCTAAGGCATTTGGCACATTTCACTTACGCTTTACCATCATTCAAATGCCTTTGATGTGATCGTGACTAAGGGCCTATCGAAGAATGCTGTTGGTATGAATTAAACTTCGGTTCAAATCCCTTTGAGTTTATACCGTGCTCCGTTGAATGCCCCTGTCGTATAGATCACGAACCTGTGAAAATACCACTATGCATAGGCCTGGCAAAAGCTTTTGCGATTTCAAGAAACAAGCTTCTAGGTTCCCATCTCCAAACTCTTTTTCACAAAGTATATGAAAAAATCCAATGACCAGACCAGATCCAGACCATATTACGACCTCGCTTAGGGCAAGTTTCCCCTATTCCTCGACACCTCCTCAAATGCCTATCTTTTTCTTAAAAGAAACCATGGACCATCCTCGGAAGGTGAACATTCTCACCCTTTGGCTGATCTAACGAGCCAGGGCCAACCAGATATTCATTAAACTTTGAGGTGTCCTTTTTAAAATGCTAAGAAACAAAGTAGGTGTCGTTGAGGTCACAACTTGGCGTTCACTGTAGAATAAATTGAAAGCCCAAATTAAATGTATCCTGTATCTTGGAACAGATTGCTTTTCTACCCCCAAAGACAACCATAATTTGTTGTGCATTAGCCAGGTTTTTCGCTGTACAATCCACGTTTTTAAAAGCAAGCTTTTGCCTCGCATAATTTGATGAATGTAAGAAGTGCCACCGCCTATAGGTAGTGTATCACTCTAGTGCTCACTAGATTATTTGATATTCTGACACTTTTTATAATAAGGGGATCAGCATTCCTCATTAACCTGAGATATACTTAAGATGTACCCTTTATAATTTGAACTTTCTACAGTGATAAGATTGATTTGCCTGATAATCATATTCAATATTAATGGGGTTTCTATTCAACTGCTGCTGAGGACGCCTGCAATTTAGGGTGGAGGGAGTAGAACCCTTTTTTATCACATGCATCCGCAAAATGATCAACTTACCCGCCTTTCTACGCTTTTTGCGTTAAAGTTGGTGCGTGGCGCCTTGTAGTTACATAAAAATATATGGTGCTATTTTTTACATTGCCCCCTCCCTCTTTACACTGCCCCTGTTTCTTATACTTCCTCCTTTTGGAAATTTTTATCCTTAACTTGCTGGTAAAAGTAAGGTTATAAAAAATTTTGAAGATATTCAATCTTTCCACAGCGACATTGAATCCTCCTTCATCTGGATTGAAATCGTAACCTTCGTGGGAAATTTCCTTTTCATTTAAAACTCCCCGATAATTTTTACTATCTATTCCCCTAAGAATCTCGTACACTTCTCTGCGTCGCTCCACCCAGTGCACTTTGATGAGGTCCTCCTTTCGAAAGCATTTGCTTGTGAGGTAAGTCTAGTACATCGATGCCGTGCTAAGGCTTAGAACCAAATGCATTCGTTTCTTGCCAAGCCATATTTGAGTAACTTCAGGTTTCTTTCAAGCTCTATCCGACACATTCGGCCTAGCAGTCAACAAACGTAAACAAGTCTACCTTTAAACGTCTATTGAAATCTTTTTGAGAAGTCTTTTGTTCCCATATTCAAATTGTCTTTGCAAAGGTGTGAATCCTTTTGACTCAAGAGTTGAGTAACTCTTCGATTTTTCCTGGTCGCAGATCATCATCAAATTTAACAATTTTCACTCAAATATTTTTATCCATTTAGCTGCTTACTATCGAATTTTTTGATAATTTTTCGTTCATATTTGATGAAGTTATTCAAAATTTTGTCGCCCGACCTCCAAAAATCCCAGTTTACACAGAGCACCTCCTTTGTTTCAGTCACAAAAGAGCAATTAAAACGGCAAAACTCGATTTTTGGCTTTGATTTACGTCCAATTTTCCAGATTTTTACTTAGAAAGTTGTATCAAACATTTCTCTATCTTGTGATATTTTTTTCAATTTTTTTGGACCATTTTTTGCAAAGTTATTCCACTTGTTATCCGCCAACTTCTCAAAACTCCCGTTTTACACAAAGAGATTCAAAAATGACAATGGCGACCTCGTTTTGAAAAGACAAAAGAAAATCGGTTTTTCGCAGTTAATTCCGAATTTTCGAAAAGACGTGCCCATTTTTGTTATACCAAAAGATGGGCCGTTAGATTCTGCATCGTTTGATGTATAATGCGCATAGTTTATTTTTTCAACGGCGGAATAAAAAAATATTTTCTACTTTTATCCATAATGGCGGAGAACAAAAGAATTGGTAAAAATTTTTTTCCAAAATGCGTCGCAGCGTCCGTGCTAAAATCGAGCCGGATGCGGTGGCGCTTTGGATTTCTTGGCTTTTGGGCTTGATTTTCTTGGTTAAAAAGAAGATAAAAACGCGAGGGAAACGTGAAAATATACTAAATTGAGCGACCTCTTTCTGATGGACTTGTTTAGGTGGATTTAAGGCTAGTTAAAGTTCAATTTATTTTGATTTAGATCGTTCTATCATGAAATGTTTTTGGTCGTCAATTGATCATACAATACCTGTTTTTTGTTTTACCAATGTCAACAAATCTACTGTCATAATCTGAATGAATTGATTTATTTGCAAAGTTCTCCCCTTTTTTTAGAATTTCAGCCGATTTTTGGAAACTGATGTTTCATACACCCGTTAATTCAAGAATTATCCTTCTTTAACATGATATCGATGTATGGTCAATTAATTAGATGTTGTATCTCGCTAAGTAAACATGATTGGTTTTATAACACATTATTGATGTTTCGAATTATTCAGTATTTCGTTAAAAACTTTTATTATTGATCGATGAAGAAATTATGCGATAATTGCAATTTTTTTCTCGTACACTCTACCCGTAGGCGCAAGGTGGTGATACTGTAATTCTAACTTATGTGTCCATAAATATAAAAGAAAAATCATGCTACAAAAATCAGTTCATGATAGATCAATTGCGATGATGGGGGCATTAAGGGTTGAGGAAGTAAAAATTACTATTTAATTAATAATGGTGAGGAAAACGGTTATAAAAAGCACCAAGTATAAACCAAAATTCCTCACAAAACTGCATAAAAGAGTGTTTTGTTACGGTCTCATGGGTTTCGTAGCCAATGGCAGTGAATTTAATTGCAAACAAATTTTAAAAGCGTGCATACGAGTGTACATATTACCCTGAGGAGAGCCTTGGAACAGAGAATAACACAACAGAAAAACAGCTGATTTGATAAAGAAAATCAATCTTGAACAAGCCAAAAATTATGAATTAAATAAGCTAAAAGTTGGTTCATAAATTTGAATTTCGAGCAAGTCCAGGCTACAAAGGCATGGGGTCTTCCATATCTCGATCGATCACATCGAATGCACCTGAAAAATAAATGAAATATTTTCAAAATTTGCTGGCCTACATCGAGCACGTAATAATAACCGGCTAAATCATTTATATCTAAATTCAATGCATAAATCATGAAAAATTTTACTAAGCAGCATAGGTCAATTTGTATCGTAATGAATGAAAGAAAAACCGAAAACTTTCTACCAAATCGCTCTGCAAATTCGCCAAAATAAGTGAAAAGTTGACATTAAAGTTTGCTGCTACAAAGTTATATGTATAAAGCAAAAAACTATGCAAAAATTACGAGAAAAAATCTGCTTAGAATTCGATTTGATGTTGCCCTCGTGCTGCAAACAAAGACCCACAGGCCAATGCGAGCACGAGGTATAAATAGCCTTGCTCAAGAGTTGCACGGCCTTTGCATCTCAAGCATTCGTTGTGGAAGGAGCTCCAAAAATTTCTCTGCTCGATCAGATTAGTGAAAGGTAAGCATGGCGAATAAATTTCAATTTTTTGCTTAAATTTCCGCTTGACTTTATTAGCAATCATTGAAAATTACTGCAATAAAACTAATTCGTTTTTTTCAATTTGCCAGGCATTCGAGCTCTGAAATTTGGTGATGTTCATGGCTTTCATCCCACGATCGCAAACAGGCATGCTTTGGCGCCAACGTGCAATTTCAGGTCAGTTATAGCTTAAGCTTTTCTACAGAATTTCCTTAAATTTGCAAGTTTTTCATGCTGCTTTTTAGTTCTCTCGAATCATTCAAAAGATTCACCTTCTTTTCTTGCATTTCAGGTCAAAGCACCCAGTTTTGCAATCTGCACGTGCATGACTTGTTTGGCGCGGTAATCTGACATTCCAATTCCAAGGCCAAGCTGTGATGCCCAAAGATCCTTGAAATAAATTGAGATAAGTTTATTTGTTTATTATACTTGTAACTATTTACAAAATCAATAATTTATTGCTCCATTTGGTCGATTTGCCTCTATAGCATTCTTAAAAAAAAGCTTAACAATAAGGTCCTTTTTGTCCAGCTGAAGGTAAATCTTCTAGCAACATTTGCTAAAACGATAGGGGGAATTTATAAGCAATCTTGATTTATTTTGACGAGTTTCCAAGCCGCAAAATGGCAATGCTGCTTAAAAAACAAAACAGGTAGCAAGGCAAATTCCTTTGGGAAGGGCAGAAACATGACTGGCATGAGAATTCAAAGAAATGAAAGGAAAACAATAAGGGTCTTTTTCAAACTGCACCTCTCTCCATTGAATAGGAACAATTGCATTGAAATTTACAGGTTCAAACAATTGCTTTATACAAGAAACTGAAACCATTTGCAAATCTCAGAAATAATCATCGTAATTGTTTCGCTTGGGTTTGATTAGAATCTACCCGCTCATTAATATATCTATGCAAACTTTTGCCGTATTTTTGGTGCCTAGGTCACTTTCAGGGGGGTCTTTTTTGGAAGGACAGCTTTCTCTTTTGATTTCTCTAATTCTTTAGAGAGGGGTAGGGGTGGGGGACTCTTTATCCGCCACTAGAAAGTGCCCATG
The DNA here is from genome assembly GCA_964019065.1 of Catostylus mosaicus. Classification (NCBI taxonomy): domain Eukaryota; kingdom Metazoa; phylum Cnidaria; class Scyphozoa; order Rhizostomeae; family Catostylidae; genus Catostylus; species Catostylus mosaicus. The sequence goes on along the minus strand of OZ025184.1, from coordinate 3,477,782 downwards.
TAAGAATGAAAGACTTTCTATTTCCATTTCAAGATTTCATTGATCAAAAAGCTCTTTTACAACTTGGGAACGTTTGCAAATATATGGTTGGTTAGTGTCTGGAAGAATTGTTGGTTAGAGGTTTGGAGGGGCGTGTTGTTGTTTTTGGTTCATGTGGATCCGCGGCGCATGTAAACGTTCTCAAAATTTAAAAGAGCCTTTGAAGATCGCCGAAAAAATGGGAATGGAAAGAGATTTACTGATATTACCAAGCACCAGATATTCCTTTTTATAGAACATACAAATAAACAATTTAAAATCAAAATTGGTCGTAGAATTACTTCAAGTTCCTATGACCTGTGCCATGAAAAATATTCCCTCCCTGTACCTTATTTGCAAGTTCCTAAACTGCATGATTGCCTTTTATTGCGTTCAATTCAAAATGACGAGTTATCGGGAAAACATCCCTAAATTAAGTATCTTTGGAGAAAACTTTATATAATCAGAGACAAGACGGGGGTATAAATCATGGTCTCTTTATTCACGGAAGAAAAATTTTAATCCAAATATATAGAAACTGCACGTACATCTAAAAAAGAACCTTATCTCTTCTATGGTTTTTACAGGTCTTGGTTTTTTTTAACTATGTGAATAAGGTTTGCAGTCACTACGTTTACGAAATAAATACAAATTTTATGAAATTTACGAATCAAGGTAATTGACATACCATAAAATTAGAATTTCCATTTGAGATCATCAGAGGCTTGAAAAAATTGCATCGTTTCTTTGGAATGAATTAGAAAAAACCGTTAAATGAAATTTTATTTAAGAAATATTCAAATATTTATCTATTTAAGGAATAAAAATTAAATTAATCAATATGAAGGTTTATGGCATCAACCATAGTACACAATATTGGTATTACATTGGCATAATATATGACAATTCATCTTAGCATGTTTGAAAAAAATATCAAACATTGGAGAACCTCTTGAAGAAAAAACTAAAAAGATTTGGTTGTGTTATTCATTTCACTTCATTTAAAATTCTTTATACATTGTGGCCTCATCAGCAAAGAGTGACTGCCTTTTAGGGGGAGGGGGGTTTATAAACCCTAATTGCATTGTTATTGACCCCATTTTCTGGTTCATTCTAAACCTCAGATCCAAGGAACGAAAATCATTTTTCTCCCTTGCTAATTTTCAAAGGCAGTGCAAGCAAATCAGTCCCATACTTTCTCTAATTTACAATTTCCAAAGTCGAGTTTCTCACAAAAAGTTAAGACGTAAATAAGCACGAAATTACCTTTTGATTTGAAAGAAATGGTAGCCATTACTTTATCGATCAAATCTTGCACTGCGGAAAATTGAGCTCTTTTACCAGGTTTACTTCTGGTGTATCATAACTGCTATTTGCAACTAATCTTACAGCATGAGTTTGCAACCTTTGTAGCACTAAAAGGCAGAAGTTCCAATTACCACACCACCCTCAGTAAAAGCAAGATTTGTTGCTCATAAACACCTCTATGCAACAAGTTCAAAGTATGTCTATTTATGTAATTAATTGCCTGATCTTCTTTATCTTTAATTGACAGAAGGAATGCAAATGAATATTGATAAGTTTTTGGAAGAAATCTCATTGAATTTTTGATTATTTTAAGATGGCAAAGAAATGGTGATTGAAAAGAGTCAAAATAGAGCATCCAAAGGTTTGATTCATCTCTATTTTTTATCATTTATTTTCTATTAATTTATTCGCACACTTCTTTGGTCAATTAATGGGTCTTTTGCACTGGTGGATAAGCAAAATGAAAAATGGTGATTACTGAATTGAAGAAAAGAAATTCATTAAAATTGGTTGTTTTCATATTATTGATGTCATCCATTATACTTTAAATCTATCTTGGTCAAGAAGAAAGAAAATAAAGAATATAGTGACAAAGGACGCTTGTGGCAGGATAAATGGAAAAAGACGATCAAAAAGGTTTGATTTACGATTATCAATTTCATCAAATGATTTGAACATTGATTATGATGAAGAGGAAAGAAAACGCTGAAAGTAGAATGCAAAGAACGGTGGTTGCAGAATGGGAGGAAAATAAAAGCATCGAATAATCTTGGTTCATAATTGTTTATTTCTTCAATTATACTGTGCAGCTATTATCATAATAAAGAAATACAAATCTACAAACTCAAATGAACATTTTATAACAGATGATAAAAGAAGAATAGGAGGAAAGCCACAGCAATTTGATTTATTCAATTCTCTGATTCATTCACACCAATTTGAATTATTCGATTTATTCAATTATTTATCGATTTAATATGTGAATTATTTCTGTAATTAAATAAAAATGGAATATCAAGTCTTGCTGTAGCAAAATGGAAACCATAAAAAGAGAATGGATGCAAAAGCCGAGCATCGAAAGGTTTGGTTCATTATTTAAATAATCATATTTGCATATATGTTATTAAAATGGTGGATCAATAACCAAAATGACAAGGCAATGGAAACTGATGAGTTTTGGACAGAAAAATGGATAAAATTCATGAAACATGTTAACATTATATCTTCTATAATATACTTAGGAATATATTTGATTTATTTATATATCTTTATATATGATACATTTAATGTTTTGATGGCAAATCTAGTGACAAGAGAATTGATTAACATGGAAAAAGAAGAAATTGGTTGGAAAAAGGCTCCAAAAAGGTTTGGTTTGTCTTTACGACTTTTTTGATGATGTCTACTATTGATTATAACAAAGAAAGAAGGAGGAGACAAAAAACATAAAAACAACGAGCAGGACTGAATGGAAGAAGAAAATCAACGAAAAAAGCATGAATAAATGTTCTAGTAACAATGGAGTAAAAACAATTTTGTTATGCAATGATGATGATATAGAAAAAAAGGTATGAAAGATGTTGGAGAACATCGAGGAAAATTGATGAAAATGATAATTATTATTTCAGATCAAATGTTTTACTTCTTTTCGTTTTTCCATGTGCAATAAAATAACGATAGCTGATAGAAAGAGATCGAAGATGGAGAAAGAGATGAAAAAACAGCACAGAGATTTGAAAAGTAAGAAGTTTTTGAATTAAACTTTTAAGACTCGTGCATATTCTCTAAAGCTTGAAATAATGAAATAGAATGTATTCATGAAGAAATCAGTCTAACAAACAGAGAAGAGATGCGATGAAAATGAAGATGAAATGAAATCAATTTTTATATTCATCAGGTCACGCCTTGTTTTAATATTTAATTCACTGTCATTCTGTTACACTCAATGTATATTTATTATTTTTTTTAGATACTTTAAGAGACGAGAGAACATCAATTAAAAGTTAAGTTAATATCTTTATACTTGGTCATTACTAGATGGGAATGTCGAGTGAAAAAAACTAAAATTGAGATGGAACTATAGGTCAGATAGGTAGAAATAACAGAAGCTTACTGATATCTACAATCCGATTAGTTGCCCATATCTTGCTTTAGGCCAGTTTCTTATAAAACGCCACCATCAATACATGCTTCCTGTAGAAATGGAATGTTGTATAATATAGCATATTTCAAGCTTCTTCATTTCTTTTAGAGCAAGAACAATGCACTGAGAAAAAGTAAGAAAATCCGTTTAAAACAGTGGTTCAAGTGAACTTAATGTGAGTTTCAGTTTTAAAGTTGCATAAGTAAAAAGCAAGGAGGCAGAGGAAGATTAAAGAAATTCCGGTGTTAAGAAACAGACGTAGATGTGAAATGAATGAACTAAAGGGCTAATACCATACTAAACGATTCATTTCTTAGGTGTTGAATGAAAATTAGTGGGATATTTTTCCGTCTCAGTCATTTGGGTTGTAATCTATGAAATGATCAAAAATGTTTTGCCTGTAAGCAGGGGCGTAGCCAGAGGGGAACCAGGAGAGTTGCACCCCCCCCTTTCAAAAGATAAGATACATAACCTAATCATTTTGTAAAATTGTTGGCAAAACTTTGCATATGCATAGAACTACCCACAAGTTCGTTGACGGTCTTAGTGTCGATTCAGAATAGTGTCTCTTGATAGGAATTCAAATCTTTTCCTCCATGGATAGCATAGAAGTTTGGCGTAATGAAGCAAGTCTATTTTGAACAGAGCATTTCCCTTTTTGAGTAGACCTTCTTGAAAGCATTTATCGCAGTATGTAGTAATCAACTTTATTACAAAGAATACGTTTGAGCTATGGTAAAAATTTAAATAGAAAATATACTAAAGTGAAACATATGAAGTACTTGAGAATGTCACCAATCACTCAAAATTGAAAGGATCATGCAAGCAGTACAAAATCTTCTGAGAAAAGGTCCCGATTTTGTTTAAAATTCCTTAAGAAATTTGCTAAATTACAAGACCAAAATAACAAAGCATCAATCTTATTTTTGAAGGTTATCAAAAGACAAAAGATACCTTGCAAGCAGGCAAACATAAAGGATTTCATGTAAGTTACCTTTTATATTATCGTTTATTAAAACAGTTAAGCAAAAGAGTAAGGTACAAGTCCAGAGACAGAATGGGGGCCGATAACAGAAGCCAGACGATTTGAATACACAAAGGTGTTAAACATAGTCAATAAAACTGTAGCACAATTTAAAATGATTTTAAATAAAGGAGACAGATGAAATATTATTTCTTGCCAGCAACAGATAACAAAAAAATTTCCAAAAATTAGTTTTCGGTATCTGGTTTGCTTGCTTTATTTGACGCTTACGTGGCAAAGATATTTTCTTAAATATATTTTCATCTCCAGAATGCCACTCTCAACCTCAAACAATGTTTTAAGTGCATATATTGAATTATGAAAAGCCTAAGATAAGCCCACAATTATCGATTTAAACCAAGATGAACCGAGGTGTTAATTTTTCCAAAGAAATTATAGATCCCAGGAAAAAATTAAGTGAAAAATTGGTTATTTGTACAGAACTAACTGAAAGTCTTATCTATGAGATTGGAATGATTTTTTGGCTTGAAAAAAGTAACAAAACGAAGCAAAATTGGGAGCATTAGTTAAGGGTTAAAAGGGATGACTAAATATAAAATTAATCTTGTTGCAATTTTCTGTAATTGAAAAAGGGTATTGTTTTTAATAGGAGCATGGAATCCAATAATGTTGATTAACAAAAGATAAATAATGTTGGTTGTAGTTGGTTGCAAATGGTTGTAGTTGGTTGAAATTGGTTGTAGTTGGTTGCAGTTGATTGCAATTGGTTGCAGTTGGTTGAAGTTGGTTGCAGTTGGTTGATGTTGGTTGCAGTTGGTTGATGTTGGTTGAAATTGGTTGTAGTTGGTTGTAGTTGGTTGGAGTTGGTTGTAGTTGGTTGCAGTTGGTTGTAGTTGGTTTTGATTGGTTGAAGTTAGTTAAAGATGGTTGGAGTTGGTTGTAACTGGTTGTAGTTGGTTGCAGTTGGTTGGAGCTGGTTGAAGTTTGTTATGTGGTGATTAAGATAAGGTGGTAGATGTGTTGGATGTAGGGTACGATTTGGAGGGTGGTGGATGTGGTTAAGGGTAGAAGGTTAGAATTGGGGATTATTTCATCTTATGTTAATCAACCAACACTGGAATGATACAATGGAGAAAACAAACAAGGGTCCTCAATATTTCCAAGTTATAAAAATCAAAGAACACAAATGAAACATCAATTTTGTTATTTTATTTAACAAGTATCATTGTAATAGGCTTCATACAATAATGACATACATTTGTCAAAATTTCTCGGGAAAGAGTAGAGGAGCTAGGGAGCATTGTCCCCCTTGCTTTTTGCATAGCTGTTTTATAAAGTCATCAAGACAAAAACTTTGTTAAAGACCTAAAGTCCTCAGCATAATAATTAAGCAGCATTTGCTTGGCATTTACTCTTTACTCAAATTTTCCTTTACAGATTCATTTAAAACTTAAAAATCGAAACGTTTAAGGGCATCGTATTTTTCAAGTTTAATGAAGCCCGCATTTAGTTACATGAAAACGAATAAAGAGTTTTGAAACTTCAGGACCTAATCCTAAATTTAATGAAAACTATTTAAGTTTGACGGTTATAAATTCAAAGGAAAAGCAAAAAGATCCCAGAGGCAGCTCAGAACCAAAGTTCCTAGTGGGTACCAAAGCCGGAAGATGAGGCATAAAATTATGAACAAAAGCTCTTTGAATCCAAGCATTGTTTAATACTGTTCTCTAGACAAAAGAAACAGAAAAGAAACTGCACGGGGACGGAATAAATAAATTCAAAAACCAGTGCTTTTAACAGAGCAGGACATAGATTTATTCGAACTTCATAACATGGCGATTTTACTGAAAGGCTTTTTTCTAATAACTTTTCGTGCAATTATGGACAGCAAACATTGAAATTGATAGCAGAATATCATTTTGAAAGTGGATTGAATAATTTCCTTACCTCGAATAATCTCATGTTTTTTGCTTATTATCATCAAAGTATGCACCATTTTGCTGGGTTTTTTATCCTGTTTTCAGGTGGAAAACCTTCGCTGATGCTGAGAGAAAATGATGAAGAAACATGCAGAAAGACGAAGATAGAAGAACTATAAACATTAAATATTGAAGAATTATCTGGCATTTAATAAACATCTTAATTTGTTGATTTGCTGATGAACATAGCCATTGCCAATGAAAAAAGCTTTTGGTGATTCGCCCGAAAAAATCCCCAGTATTTCTAAAATTGGCCTCTCAAATTGAATCTTTAGAAAAAGTAGAATGTTTGAGCTCACCATTCGGCTTTTTCTCAACGATTCCGCTCCAACTCTTTTGATGATATTGGCAGAGTACTGGTTCAATGCGAAATTTGGCTTTTTGCTTCCCACAAAATAAGCATGTACTCTAGTTCATTCCCTTCATCTACCGATATCATTTCATTTTGCAAAACTGATTGGAATTAGATTGCGTTTCGCTGGAAAAAAAACTAATCCACTGGTCCTGTCTTTGGCTATGTTTATTTATTTTTTTATGTGAAATTTGTTGTGTATTACTGTAATTTATTTAACCTTTGTGATGGGTGTCTTGGTTTCGTGTGGTGTTTCTTTCAAAGTCAACAAGTTTTTCTTGTTGGTCTTTGATTAAAACACCACATTAAATCAAGCCACCCTTTACTATGTCAAATAGTCTCTTAGGCTTTTTTGATAATGGCTTAATCGGTGTCAGGGTTGTAAAAATAAGTCTTAACTTATCTTTACAACCCTTACACTGATTAAGCCAAGTAGAGTAAAACCTATTACTAACTTGTAGGTAGTAGAATTTAAGATCATTGTGGTTTAAATTTATAAAACTGATTTCTTACCCCCGTCTTTCTGCTGGTCGGCAAACGAGGCTGCCTGGCCCGAACGAAAAGGAGGCCCAAAACGGCCAGAAAAGAAGCCACGTTGATTGGCTAGAAAACAAAAGAAAAAACAATAGAAGAATTTAAATTATAGAGCCCTGATTGGGCGAAATTTAAATGCCTATTCAAAAAAGTGGTCCCTGATTGGTCTACATGTAATAGACCAGTTTTAAATAGAGCAATGTGATTGGTCCATTCACAATTGATTATTTGATCCTCGGCCGTTGATTGGGCAATTTAACAAAAGAGTGAGGCCAGATTACTGAAAACTGATTGGTAGGTAAACAATAGGCGGCCAGCGGCTACGAAATTTGCTATATTTTATAGGTGACGGCTCCTAGCCGCAGCCGCCAGAGGGGCTAAAATAGCGCCTTCTGATTGGTTAATAACAATGAGCCCATTGTTCTACGTCAGAGTTGATGGTTTGGAGCCGCTATTTTTTAGCCGCGGGGCCATTTTAAAAGAAAACAATGGGAAATTTTGGAGTTAGAATCTTTGGCGAAATAAACTAAAGCCTTGGTTGTTTGGTAGAAAATTAAGCGTTAAAATCAATTTTAATCGGGTAAAACACCAAGAAAACGATGAAATGAGCGATCTATAAAAATCAAATAGGGTAATGCGATAAATTGATTTCATGATGTGTGCAAAACAAAGATAAAAAAAAGACGGAATTTAAAGGGGAAAATCGCAATGAAGGGTAAAGGTTCTGGAAAGCTTGTGGGCAAATTAACGATGTTCGGACTAGAAAATGTTAAAATATAATAACAAATTAAATAGCGATTCTACGCAATCTTCTAAAGCTTAAAGGAAAAATGTTATTTAGCACTTGGTTAGAAAATTTTATGGAGAAAATCAGCAATATGGCCATGGAAAATTATTAGATAGCCGATGATTTAAATGAAAAACTACCAAATGTGCAATATAAAATGCCACACAAAAAACAGGAAAAGTTGCCAGATTTTTAAGAGTTAAGAAGTTGAATGCAATGTCCTTTCTACCTCAAATGCTAAGAAATTAACCAAAACAAGGCTAAAATCACCCAACTGCTTTTCAATCTTTTAGTAAACTCAGCGGAGGATCGATAGAAAATTCTTGACGATATTTTTGTTGTTTTCTCCGTTTGACAGGATTTTTGGCTTAAAATTCAACAGCTAAACCGGCAAAACATAGGCAAAAATCATCCGGTTATCTGAGGTTCTGACTATGAAAGGATTGTGTCTCGACCTAAAAATGCCACGACAAAATCCAAAGAAATAAGGGCTGAAAGTGTTTATAACTACTGCAGATACTCGGATAAATTAGGCGGAAAACATACCCAAACTACTGTTTTTTAATCTAATTAAAAAGCATTAATTTGCTATTTTGAATATTCGATCAGCCTCAACGGTTGCAAAGGCAAGGAACTACAACGCTTCAAATCGAGTAGGATATATCTGTATGGAGTGAATAATTTTGAAAAATTTAGAGTTACCTGCAGAAATATAGGGCATCCTTAAGACAATTTCGGAGATTTTATAAGCGAGACGCCATCCGATCAGAGTTTTAGCGTTTTTATTCCTTCAAAACATCCAAAAACATTTGACAACGTGGAGTGTACAAAACTTAAGCTTTTCAAAAAACAATTGTTGTCTTCACACGTTTAACAAAGCAAGCCAAGTAGCTTAATAAAAGGAGCATTTGAATAGTGTTTTGAAGCAATATTTGGGTTATTGCAAATAAAATCAGGTTTACAAGAAACTGGCGGAAGGAAATGAGGATATGAAAACTTATTGCCTTGTTTCTCATAAAATTTATGTTGATAAGAAACAGAGAGCAGATAGAGCAAAAAATTAAACCTTGCTTACAATTTAAGAAAATAACAAGAAATATTCATTACTGAAATCAGGTGAAATACTAATATATGAAGTATATTTAGAACAAAAAACGTGTTTCCGATAAGAATGAGCACACTCCACGAATCGATATAAAAATGAAACACAAAACTGGCGAAAGAAAAAGTACTGCTTAAGGCAAAGCCTTACAAAAAAGGTCTATTCTGAAGAAAGTAAAATTTTGCTCTCCAAAAGATTACAGGTTTTGTGGCAAAACCTGTTAAATTAGAAGGAATCGTTAAGGCCCTTTACAGTCTAGAGATTATATTTTTATTAGATGGATTAGAAGATAAGGAAATAAGCTGAAAGAAGGGACTTGAGAAATCAATATTAAGTAATTTCTTTTATAACAATTATTTTATAAAAATTAGTGGAGGATGAAAACTCTATCGGAGGATATGAAGGATGCAAACAATTTGCTGTCAACATCTTGTAAAGAACAGGTCATTAAGATGATAATCGATGTTAAAAAATGACGGCAAATTTAATAAATCTGCAGCCAACAAAAGGAAACATGTTTCTTTTTACAAAATTTCAGTCTCAAGAAAATGATGTTAAGGGCGAGAGCACTTAACAATAATTGTTCATAACAGGGCCTCATTGATGACAACACGTTTGTTGCTGAAAAGGCAACCCTGTATAACTATTTAATTATCATTATTATGCTTAATTCTGATGGGCCAATGACCATACAAATAATATTTTCGTAGTTGGAGAATGGATGGGTAGGAAAATAGCACAACCTATCAAAAAAAACTTTATCATTTTTAGTGTAGTAAAGGGTGCATAACAAACTGAAAAGAAATGAAACTTAAAGGCAGGATAGGAAATTCCATCATCTATGGCCATACTAAAGAATTATATGCTTGGGTGAAAACAACAAAGTGTGCTATTTTTATCTAAACGTTTTGATTTTATAGGCATTGAACCAAGAAATTATTATTTCCAAAGATTGGTTTAGAAAATGCACCATGCTGCAATGGTAAATATATCTAAAAACATCCAAGTGACATTTCAAATTGCACTCGATTGAGTTGCAAAAACCTATTTGGACCTGGGAATGATATTCAAAGTAAAATTTTGAAAACTGCATAAATCATTTCAGCTAAGCCAAAATTCTCAGCAGCTCTATCTAATGGTTTTTTTTTAAAGGACCAAATACCAAGAAGTGTAGCTCAGTTTTAATAATCAAATGGTCTGTAGGAATATATGGTCGGCCCTCTTGCACTAGAGACAATAAATACCCCTCTCCCAGAAGAGAATCACAAGTTTCTCTACATCACACGAGTGAGTAAGATAAAGGGAAGCAAGACTTTGTTAACTTGAATTTAGATTTAAATTGCGCAAAAAATTTCCCAATTTAAGTATGGAAAAAAGCTCTTGCACCAACAAAAAAAGGTTTTGGAGATTGAAAAATGGTTTATCGATTAGAATCAAACTATATTGTAAATTTTTACAATGTCCACGAACCTACTCTGACCCACTCAAACGACTGTAATTAGTTCAGTGAATTTGGACTGGTTGTAAAATGTTCAATGTTCGTTTGATTATTTTTGCCAAAATGAAAAGATTGGACAAAACAAAAATATATGATTCCTTCGAGAAAATAATAAATGCAAAACATTATTTACAATGCAGAAATCCAGCATCATGGCGACACATCTAAAATTTACTTATAACACAGGCTACCTAGGGATGCTAACTCACATTGTCTATCTTGTCTGGGATAAGAGGGGGCTGTTATATGGGGCTTATTGTGGAGGGGTGCAAAAACTGAAGAGATGTATCAAAGGCTATTTAAGCACTGTAGAACTTGTCGGAAAAACATTACAGTTTGGAAAAATAATTATAAAATTAGATCTAGAAAAACAGCTCCACATTTCAACTTCAAACTTCATACCGTCTAAAACAAACGAGAAAGCCCTCAACTTAAAATTACGAGAGAATGGTACAATGAGTAGAGACTAGTTCTATGTCTTTTAAGAATTTTTAATCTCGATCCAGCCAAATCTTTATCTAAACTTTTGTTGGATAAAGCCAAAAAATAACGATAATTGACGATGGAAAACTTTTAAATTGTTTCCAATTTGAAGATGTGACTTGCGAAACTTACATTGATTATTGAATAGGCAAAGTTGGCTGAGCTGCAATTAAAAATATACTCCAACTATTGTAAGCCTTTCTACATGATTTCATGTACTTGAACAACGAATCATTTCCAAGACTGATGTCGAATGTTTTAATATTATATAACTGGTAAAACGATAATTCCAGACGAAACGCTGCAATTTAATATTTTTCAGAGGGCCGAAGTAGCTCATCTTAAAAGGACCCAATGTAGCCAATACTATCATCATTGAAGGCTTGAAAACTAAGGATCATTGTAATTTCATAACATGGGCCTGAGAACCCTTATTTTATAAAACAAACCATTGTAACTTTTAATAGAGACTCAAAAATGGCTTTAAAAACTATGCTCTTTAAAAATTTGGCTATGTGGAACGAGTTATCTGTGGAAAGATTTAATATAATATGGACCAAAGTAGCAGGAACTAGTATGAAAATGGCCCTGAAGATTGGTTGTAATGATTTGGCCATTTCGATCCAGTTATCTGTCGACAGGTTTATCGTAAATGAAACCATTGAAAACTATCCTTTTAATGATAACCTTTATTGACCACCGCGTTTCAGATACATTATAAATTTTTCGTTCAACTGAAGCCAATAGAAAAGGTCAAGGCAAAATCTAAGTTGGTATTCCCTGTATCAATTGGTTTTAACTATGTATCGTTTTGTTAACAAAACATTATAAAAAGTCACTCACATGATAAAATCAATTATAAGTTTGTGATCTTTGTCCCCAAAGGGTTCTAGCATCATTAGTTTATAATTTCTTCCAAAAATTGAATGCTTATTCGTTTGATGCTCATTTTTTGTTGTTGTAAATTCAAGCAAAGGTGTCCACTGGAAACTTCACCTTTAACATGGCCTAAAAGGTAAGAAACACTTTCAAGAACTTTGGATTTCAAATGATTAAAAAATTTCAACTCGGCAATCCAATAGAAAAATTGGTAATGATTTGCGTTGAAATTGGTTGTGAGCAGAAAAAGCAAAGAGTCAAAATGAGAAAAATTGTCCCACAGCTTTTGTTTGGTAATAATAAACTAGAAAATTATGGAAACCAATTCCATCGTTGCTCAAAAACATGAAAGTAATTAGCAGTTTGCAATAAATATACAATCAAGCAGTCACTCTTTACTTTGTTGTTTCTTAACAAACCTATCTAGCTATTATTTTGCTATGTTAATTCTAATTAGGGGTTTGCTGGTAACAGCAATCAGTATAACTTTATGGCTGCAAGCTTCTTTCAAATTTTTATAATCACTAATCAAAAATAAACCCCAATAAATGTCTCAATCCTGTTAAATGTATTAACTTAAAATCACTGATATTTAATAATATTACTCTTTTAAAAGAACAGTAATAGTACTGATCTATTTTGTTGCAACATTTATAGCACATAAAAAGGAGAATGATGATGATGGCAATGATGCTTTTATTAATATTTAAAAAAGATTTGTCAACAATACATCTTGCCATTGGTAGGAAAAGGTCCTCCAACTTGAATAAAACTTTACTTAATTTTTGATAGATTCATAGTCCGTGCCTTGCTGTGAATTTTACTCAAATATCATTTCTCATCAATTTTGTCCACTAATCTCTAATTGTACAACTTGCGACATAAGGGTCAAATAAATAAAATTTTCAACGGAAAAGGGGATGTTGTTAAAGTATTCGTTTCCAACAGAGAAATGTTGAATCAGTGTACATCTAAGCACAACAAAATCCATGTCAAGAGATCTTTCTGGCACTCAAAGGGGTTGCTCTGTCGCAGCCTCTACTGACTGTCTGTTGTTTTTATTCATTGACCAGTGGTAGATATACATTATGCACAGAGGTAATCATCTGAAATGAAATTTGATGGTGTCACAAAATACTGACCAACTTTTAACTGAAAATTTGTGTCACTTGACAGAAGCTTGGCTTTACCAGGAAACAAGTAAAGTGGGATAGAACATTGACGTCCTTAGGTGAGACTTTTAATGGGAGTGTTTTACATTAGAATTAGGAGAGTCTTGGAAGCCTGACTTCATAACTTGACAATGTGTACATGTCCATCTGAATCTTAAATCGAAGCTATGAATTAAACATCATTATCATATGAACCTTGGCTATTAATGATTGCAATTTGGTTATTTAGACTGATTTATTCAAGGGATGGTTCCTCTTTAAATGAGCCAAAAGGGAAAATATCAGAAACATCACAGGACTACCTAGACAAGTCGATTTGAGGACTGAGTTATCTCAATGTAAACAAACCAGACAGCTAACTTTGCAAAGTGCAGGCTGAAGATTTTATGAAAGTGATAAGTGTTGGCAGGGATGCTGTTTAGAACTATTTGGCTTAAAGTTGCATGAAGCATGGTGTTGGAGCTTGACTTGAACTTTAGCACAGGCAAGTCAGTATCACAGAAAATGGGTGTGTGAACCCATTGCTGTACGCTTCAGGACATAAACTGTGCGTTGAAGGAATTTCCCGAGCACAGCAAAGTTAGCAATCTGGCAAACAAATATACTTCTTTGCAAGGTTTATGTTGTCTAAAAAACAGTTGCGTTTAGACCATGATCAGACCTTGGTATGAAAGTAAAGCGATAAATGATGAGCGGTGTTGTTTCTTTAAAATGTTGAATTATCATTTACAGCCATGAACCCTCAGGTTGGTCAGCACCTGACTTCCCCTTACTCAGTATTGTCCAAAGCCAATACCAAAATGAAGATATGTAAAAATGTATTTTCAGCTTTCTACACTTTTGAAGGGGAGGGAATAGAGAGCGTTATACATATCAGTAAGTTTACCATATGAAGAAGGGGGTACTAATTGAAGGGGGTAAGTATACCAGTCAATTTTTTCCGTTTTCCAGTAATGACCTGTTTCTATAATCTAATAGGAAGGGGGCTGTTTTTAAAACAACGGGGGGGGGGGGGGGGTGGGAGGTCTCCTGAAATTACGGGGCACGACGCATCCCTTCTAGGAAATCAAGAATAATATATTCTAGGTATTATAAGTACTTACCTAAAGCTAAAATATTTCACCGCCACTCTGGTGTATCTTGATTCTAGGTGATTAATCAATCAGTCATGACCATTAATACGGCGGCCTTGGGCCTTGTAATAATAATAGTCCATCCATCCACAGATCAGCATTTTTAACGATCAATTGACGCTTTGTCGAAGATCTAAACACATAAATATCCACAGTTCTTAAGCACATTCTCTTCTGTTCCACTGTTTCTTTTAACTTCTTTTTATACATGTAATATGTGTTGTGATCTGTATATGGAAAATGATCAATTCAAATGCAGTTGTTGTTGCTCACTGTTTTTAGGCTTTTGTTGTTGTTGTTGGTGTAGTTGTTTATGTACAGTATTTCCATTTGAAAGTTTCAAATATTGTTATATCTTGCAATTTATCCCAAATCTTGCCATGTTACTTGTGATTCGTCAGGTCTCCTAATGCTTTATATACCAGGCTTCTTTCTATTAGTATTTTATTTCTGGTCTTTTCCATATTTTAACTTAACAATAGTGCTGTTGTTGTTGTGTTGTATTTATTGGATTGTTGTATTTATTCTTAGCCCTTTTTTCGTATTGGTTGTATTTCAGTCTGTTGAAATTTAATATAGGATAACTGATGATGTTCTAAGAATCGCAGCTTGAGACTTGTAACTTGCTTTGCAATTTAGATAGGCCTACCAAAGTGCAATTGTAGGCAATGAACAAGCAACAATATTATTATCTTCACAACTTTTCTTAGGTCGCCTTTCATCGTAGGTCTAACTAGCTGATGTTTCCTAGCTATTTTTTGTTGTTTTGGCTCTAAATTTTGGTACAAGATGCTGCAAAGTTTTATGTGAACCAGGAAAGCATAAGTAAAAACATGAAAAGAAGTGGTAGCTAACTTGCAGCATTGTTGACTGGAGATTTAAAAGAATAAATCTTTTTGAAGCAGCCACATCAATTCGTTTAAAGAGTTTAATACAACTTTGTCTGCAGATTAAACAAGAATATTTATGATTTCAAAAAATCTGGTATCTTGGTATCTTGGTTTACAACAATAGACCCATCATTTAGAGATTCCAAATACATTCATCGTCTACATGATGACCGAATCATTTGAAAATTCATTAACAAAGAAAAAGCAAATTGAATCAACCAGCCTTCATGATAACAATATAACTTATTCATAACATATCATAACAATATTATAAGTCTGTTCGAACCTTCGATATGATTAGGTTCAATGTTCACATTAATTTCGACTCAATTTCTTCAAACACTGCCTTTAAATGTACAAAAATCCATGCATGTCTAAAAACTTCACGAACTTGAAAAGTAATAGGTTACTGCTGTTCAGAATATACGTTTAGATAAGTACTATCAAAATTGTGAAAAATAGACTTTGTCTCATTCGAATCCCAGCCTTTGCTATTTAAGAAATCAAGCAATTCCGAATAAAGTGTTTTCAAAAATTCGACAAGATTTGGCGGGGGCCACCCCTATAAATTCTACACATACTTAAATTCTCTACAGCTTGAATTGGCAGAATTTTTTTATTGCTTAAATTTATATTTCAGAGAAAATGTATATTTGTTGGTTTCGCTTCTGGTAGAAAATCTATCCTCATTTTGAAACCGTTAGTGACATAATTATGCACACTATTCATGAATAATTATAATGGTTCAATTTCAGTTTCATATTTTAAAATTCAACTAAATACAATTTATTAATTACAATACTACAATACTGCATACAATATATTGAACATGAAATAGAGTTACAAGATACTAACATATAAATTGTACAATGGTGAATTTCTTAGGAGGGAGTCCCTCAGCAGCTAGGCTAATCGAGGAGGGAGCAACCCCAAGATCGTGGAGGGAGCATCCCCAGAATCAAGGAGGGAGCACCCCCAGTATATTGGATGGATTCAATTAGAATTGTAGTGTCACCATATTAAAATGCAAACACGAAATCATCTTCTACCACTATAAACGACACTCCTAGGACAAGTCGCTGCCAAAGAAATTAAATTAAGATATAGGGACTCTATACTTTGGAACCAGAAACGTCGAGAGCCAGCAAGGGCCCTGGGGTGGAAATAGCGACGGCCCCCCGGCGGATGGACTAAAAAGTGTCACATTACCATTACACTAAAATTCTCTCAATACAAGCGTACCCCATTTTAATGCACAACTATTATTTGAAAAGAGATGTAAGGCAAAAAATTTCAGGCTCCTAAGTAACCGAAAAACATTATTAGCCTTAGACATTTACGCACGGGCCCCTTAGAGGCCTGACCCCTGGAGAGGTTACCCCTCCTCTCCCCCCTCTCGACGGTACTGTTTGGAACAAAGGTGTAACAAGCATGAAGTTCCCAGCTATCTACTAGTTCGGACGTGTTATGCATACTAGATCTCCAATTTTAGCATTCAGGTAATACCTTAGCCTTGGATTACTTTATTACAATGTCATTTTAACGTTCCGTTCAGAAGAATAAGACTATGGGAGAGCAGAGCTTTTGAGAGAGCCAAGATTTGGACATCAGCTCATTGCTTTTTTCCGCTTGCGTAGTTCAAAAAAGTGCTAACTTTCATTAGGCCTAGAGTCAATAATGTGTAGAAGGCTTCTCAAAAAGCAAAGGAAAGTACCGTGCTCCTTGTGTTGGCATTTTCAATTACAAATTAATCCGGCAACAGTCTTCATGGCTGCCTTTGAATTCGAACAAATTTCTAGGAGGCCGGTGATCGTTTGAGCATAATGCAAAGCTTCAAAACATTTTCATAACACGAAAAGGACTCCAAAATGAGAGATATTAATATAGAGGGCGATTTTGTTCATCAGTGCATTGAAGAAATTGGATTTGGCAAGTTCCAGATCCTTGCTCTAGCCATCATGTTTAAAAAGATCAGTGCAACTTCCTTTCAGGAAGCCTATGCTGTTATTGTCAACCCGTTGTAATGTATTGTATTGATGTGTTGATTAGAATTCGTATATTCACGTGTAAAGTAAATGATAGATCAGTCTTGTTGTTTAATGATTACTGTCAAGATCATAAGTGTTTTTATATAAAGAGAATCTGCTTAGGGCTAGGCCCATTGGCCTAGCCTTGAAGACTATCCACCATCGGAAGAAGAACCAAATAATCGTTACAAGATCTTCATACATGCGTCAGTTACAAGTATGGTGGTAATCTTGCAGCCATTATTGCGCTGCCTGATGCATTTCACCACTTTCCAAGCAACTTGGATCATAACAGCAGATAGTATAGCCCGGGTAATCTCATCGGTGTGTTTAGGAAAATTTTCAGATTCGTACGGCAGAAGACGTGTTATACTACTGCCATTTGCTCTACATTTGGTCATGTCGGTACTCAGTGGTCTGTCTTCAAGCTTAACAATGATCATCATCACAAGAACAGCCGTTGGACTAGCTACATCTTCTCGGAGTGCAGTGGCTGTATACAACTTTGAGGTGTTACCTGTTTCAAAAAGAAAGTACACACCCTTGTTAAAAATATCTCTTGCTCGGGTCTGCGTTTGGCATGGTTCCAGGAATGCTCACTTTAAATTACCTAAATTGGAGGTGGTTTTTAATTATAGCTGAGTGTATACCCACTGGTATTGGTCTCATACTTTCGTCTTTCCTACCAGAATCTCCACGTTTTCTAAATTCAAAGGGCCTGCATGAGGAGGCAGTTGCTGTATTGGAATACATTGCAAAGCGAAATGGTAGAAATCCGACTCTGGTTAAAAGAATACACGAGACAGGTTGCTTGGATTCACGAGCTGAGGAAGAGGAAAGAGCGCTTTCTACATTAGAAGTATATCAAAGGATATTTTTTACATGCCTTTTCTCTTACGTAGACGCAGTTGTAGGTAATGCTGTCAGCTATGGTACCAGGCAGTTTGGAGATAATGCAATGATAAAATCCTGCGGAAATTGTGCTCATCAACTCACATACCGTTACCGTTTGGCATATGAAATTGCAAGTGCTTTTTCTGTCTTTGTGACCATACTCTTGATGGTGAAATGCGAGCGAATCAAAGCAATCAGAGGATTGTTTGTTCTCTTAGTTCCTAGTTTGGTCCCATTCTTCTTTGACACAAGTCAATGGGGCCTCATTATGACATTTGTCATCTTCTCGCTCTTGTACTCCTCACTACCTATCGTCATCCTTACCTACCTGAACGAGCTCCTACCGACCAAATGCAGATCTCTTGCTATTGGATCTTCAACTTCCTTCGGCTATTTTAGTTCGTCGTGTGCTGGTTTTCTATCCCTGTATATATGCCACGAAAATAGTTTTCTCTGCTTCGGAATTCTACATTTTTTAGTATTGATAAGCGTCGCAGTCACTTTCTCTGTGCCTTGGAAAACAAAGGGCAAAGCACTGAAAGACTATTAATCAAGTGCCTTAGAGGTTTATCAAAGAGTGTTTGTTACTGGATGATGGTACAAGGAAGGACTCCCTCTTTCACTATAAAAACATCAAATGCTTTTGCAAAGCAAATGTGCCAAGATGTGCCACTGCATCGCCAAGGTAGATAATCAAGTAATCTATCCTTAACAATGATTACTTATAGCCAAGACAATATAAACCTGGATCTGGCAGTACGTCCAGGTAAATAACAAACCATTTAATAAGTTCAGGACTAAGCCAATATTGGGAATAAGTCTAAGGTTAAGTCAAGGCCTGGAAATAAGTCAAAGCATGGAATAAGTCCAGGTACATTACTGGGCTTTAAGGAAGCCCAAGACTTAGTAAAGCCTGGAAAAAAGTCTAAGTTTTACTCAAGGCCTGGAAATATGTCAAAGCATGGAATACGTCCAGGTACATTAGTGGGCTTTAAGGTAGCCCAAGACTTAGTAAAGCCTGGAAAAAAGTCTAAGTTCAAGTCAAGGCCTGGAAATAAGTCAAGGCATGGAATAAGTCCAGGAACATTACTGGGCTTTAAGGTAGCCCAAGACTTAGTAAAGCCTGGAAATAAGTCTAACTTTTAGTCAAGGCCTGGAAATAAGTCAAAGCATGAAATAAGTCCAGGTACATTACTGGGTTTTAAGGAAGCCCAAGACGTAGTCAAGGCCTGAAATAAGCCAAAGTACGGAATAACTCTAGGTAAATTATAGGCCTTTAAGGCAGTCCAAGACCAATTTTAAGCCTGTGAATAAATCCATGGTTTAGTCAAAGCCTAGAAATAAGTCCAGGTTTGAGCCTGGAAATACGTCAAAGCACGGAACAGCTCTAGGTGAATTATAGGCTTTGAGCTATGTCCATGAAAAGGGTCGAGGGCAAGGGCTGAGAAATCAATTATCACACAAACGTAAAGCAATAAAAACTTAGCGTTAGCACTTGAACAGATTGACTTATTCAAAGAGATAAGTTTACTCCATTAAAGAAACAGACTTTTTGTAGGAATGGTAAAACTACTTAAATTATTGTAACAATCCCGTCCCTTTTATCAAAGTCGGTAGTAAACATTGGCATTAATCTTACAACATTATATCGAGGCAACATTTTTAGGACCAATAATATTCGCTTCAGAAGCAGGATTAGAAAAATTAAGAACAGTCTTTCAGACAATATTCTAATCCAGTTCTGAGAAAACAATATTGAAGTTTTACGTATTATGATTTCTATCATTAGACCTTAAAGATAATATGATTTTGGTTTGGGTGGTTTAATTGACCTTAAACTTATGAAATTGAACACGGGGGATGTCCATGGTTTAGCACTTTGAATATTTGGGTTATTAATGGGCATCAAACTCCATAAGAAGTCATAGGTTCTAATTTAAGGTGTCCAGTGGCGTAGTTATGGGGGAGAAACGGGGGGCCACTTTTTGAAACTTTCCTCTCGCTCCTACGATATTATAAGAAAGTTTAGATTTCTGTTCCATTTTCGGTTTCATTCAGACATCTTTTTCGCATAAAATACACCCGATAAGGACGCTGCCCCTCTTTTCCGTGAGCCTAGAGGGCCTGGCAGCTCCACCCCAGGCCCACCACTCTCCGGGGCTGCATACGCCCCTGAGGGTGTCATAATATATTAACTAGTAAACTCGGGAACAAAATAGCAGGCTGCTTACAGGATTCTAGAGGAATTAGGCAAAGCCACATAAAAACAAAGTGAATATGACCAGAAAGTAACTTTATAGTGATATATCATATTAAACAAATATAATATAGCAATACATGATTGTTATCTATTCATATTTGCCGTGTATTTTTTCCGCTTTACAACAATATTTTCTTCTTTACTTCTAACTAACACGTCCCCCTTATTCAGGGTGAATCTCGCTTGCGTAATCCTTTATGCAGTTGCCTCTCTTTCGCCCGTTTTAGCATCTGTCTTTAGAACTCGATTTAAACTGACGTCCGATTTATTTTGCTTTTCCATACACACACGTGGTTTTGTCCTGCAAAATTAGAGGCCCTTTCGTCGCCCCAAATGTTTGCCTTTGCATCCAGAAACTGCATTAGCTTTGAGGGGAAACAATTTTTGCTACATATCTTTAATGCTAGTCATTACATTGAACATTTGTCCTATAAACTAGTTTTTTGATTAACTGGTAAGGCGTTTATCAAGAGGTTTGTCCCAATATTCTGGTTTATTTGAAAAGTTGTCTTCAAAACGAATATTAATCATCGGAATAGCTTAGGAATTTGATTAGCTAAAAGAAAAGGAACTCAATTGGCCACTGCAAGATATAGAGATAGGAGAAAATCAGTAACATTTAACCCAGCCTAGCAGGTGAGATTCAACAGTGCTTTTTATCAAAAAGAGACTAAACCTTTTGTCAGGTAAGTCTTTTTGTGCCCACAGCTCCAGTAAGTTTGTAAGTTAAAGGAATATCTGGGATCTGATAATCCTCTGAACTTACCTTCCTAGTTTTTAAGTTTTAATCTAGGGTTGAGTTGAACACAGAGTTTAAATGATGTTTCGACATATTTGGTATTTAATATAAAGTAGTAAAACTGTAGTATTGCAACTTTTGTCTACACCATCAGCCTGGTGGAATTCTGAGAATTCTTTCGATAATTAACATTTTGAAAAATAGCCCGGACTACCAATCATTGCATTTTGATTTGAAAAGACGGAAACATTGTTATATTTCACGTAACAACTTGTTCATGCGTTTCTTCTATGGGTGGGTGAGGGGGGGATGGGTGGTTCTCTTCCTCGATAAGGTAACCTATTTGGAGAGCTCCTACTGCATTAATCCATGCTAAATATAAAAATGTTATGTTCTCTTTTTCTCTATTTCATTTATGACACTGTAGTTTCTAGTTATCGCATTGCGATGCTTTCTTTGCATCTTGGATTAGAAATTTTATGTAGTTTTACATAAATAATTTTAATTAAACTGAAAAACTTACAGGGAAAGCTTAAAACATGATGTGTGTAAGTCCAAAAGTATTGTTATTAGCATTGGACATATGACTAAATCTTTGACCAGGGAAGAAATGGGTCTAAAGAGAAAACGACCTCATTGCTACTATGTATGTCTCAAAAAAGGCCTGACTTATGCTCCTCAAAGCACCATTATTGGAAATGGTTTATTGAACTTGAAACATGTTTTAAACATCGGCTTTAAAGCTCGAATTTTATTACTATTTGATTTTAATTTTAATTTGTAATCAATTTATCTATTTTAGCTTGTAGATTATTTTCATTGTAAACATAAAATTGTAAACTAAAAAATTTTCCACGGGCCCCTTAAAAACGGCCTTTGCCGACGGGGTTATCGTGTATAAAGAATGAAAATGAATTGAAATGAAATGAAACAAAAGCCAGGCCTGTCGGGAGCCAGCTCGGGCCCCTGGGCTATGAACGGCAAGGCCTTTGGGCAGGTATAGCGGGGTAAAGGCAAGAGAGGGTCAAAGGACGAAATCAAGTAAAATTACGTTCATGGAATAGCAAATCTTTTTGCGGGCCCTTCTTGGAACCCGGGCCCGTAAATCTACTCCGGCTACCCCTCCCCCCCCCCCAATCTCGATGGTATTGAATAAACATGAGTGCATCTAACGGCACCGTGTGGAAACTAACGGTCGAATAGAGACCAGGCTAAAATAAAAACACTCTGGCAGAAGTAAACCTTCATGAAATAACCAATGATATTATCGAAACAAAATCGCCAATACTGATATTAAGCTTTGCTCACCTACAATCGATCTATCGATATCAATAGATATTTGAATAGATCTAGAAATTATCAATATTAGATATTGGAATACTCAACTAATAATTTAGAACAAATTGAATGTATTGACCTAGTTGTGTGGATTGAACACAAATATAATTGTCTAGAATAATGTCTATGCAAAATTTTCTAAATGCAGTTTTTTCTTACAGAAATATCTAATTGATAATTTCACAGCCAGCTATGTGTTTAAAGACGTCACCTCACTTGAACAGAAAGGCTTTTGCAATGAAATAGAAACAAATGAGTGGGCAACAGTATCCAACCAAACGAATGAAAAACCAGCGGATTACTAGCAACCATGAAATTAAGTGTTTGAGCATTGGCGGCGGAAGAGCCCAGGAGGGACATGGGAGGGGGGAAGAGCCCACGGAGACAGTCAGCACTGAATGGGGTTAGAATAGGCCCCAGAGCAGTAGTACAATCCTTTATTTGCTGACAAGTTAGCACAATTTGTCGATGAAATACTCCATCATGGCCAAAACGCCTTTTTTGAAACACAATTATTTCTCTAGGGGAAGGTGTCACACCGCCCCCACCTAACTGTAGCTATTTTCCTTTAGATGCATATGGCTTGCAAGGGCTTATTCTATGGAAGAGATTCAGCAACAGCGCCAGCAAATGATGCTGCTTTGCAGAAAAGTTGGTTTCTTATGGAATGCTGCCCATCACTCAGTTATGTGTAAACACTAATCGCTGGAAGAGGGGAAACTCTTTAGCAAATTGCATTTATTATTCTATGCTCGCAAATGTTTCTTGGTAATGTTAAGGGTAGATGACTTAGAAATTAAAAAACTACAGGTAATGCTGACCGATTTGTGGCTTACGTATCACAAGGATAATTTAGCATATGTTAACTGTGATGCGATTCTGCATTTACCATCATAATACGGATAATACACCAAGATAATACGGAATCGCGTTAGTTTTAACTCTTCTACAACTACTAGTAACATGATAGAGGAGAATCTTCTTTGGATTAGATTAATAAGGGATCCCAAGCTTTCAAATCAGTAATATCATTGTACTTGAAACTACCGCATATTCTGGGTTTTTTTATCTTCCAATGAATTAAATCGGCCAACCAACAAACATGTAAATCACTCTTTGAATCGTATCTGTAGCAATTTTTATTGTGTTGCTTATTGAATTGCTCAGGAAGTACAGGGGACCTGAATGAATGGTGATGGTAAAGATTTCGAGGGCCTCCCTGATTCAACCATGGTTTATCAAGATTGAAAATAATCATGGGTAGTAATTATAATTGTTTTTTTGCTTTCGGTTATTTGACCTGGTTCTATATTGAAAAATCCATTGAATGAAAGGCTGCGTTCCTACTCAATCTACGACTTGAATAAAAACGAAAACGACAACGACGGGTGAGACAGCATAAGAAACAACAGCAACAAAGAAACAAAAATGACATAACAGCAAAAAGAGCAAAAGAAAAAAACAAACAACAAAACAACAACAAAAGCAAAAATAGGAAAGGAAAGAATAACAAAAACAAGAGCAAAATAGACAAAAACAGCAACAGCAAAAACAACAACAGCAAAAATAAATAAAGAACATAACAGCAAAAAGAGCAAAAGAAAAAACAAACAACGAAACAACAACAATAGCAAAAATAGGAAAGGAAAGAATAACAAAAACAAGAGCAAAATAGACAAAAACAGCAACAGCAAAAACAACAACAGCGAAAACAACGAAAACAACAACAAATACAAATAACTACATCTACAATAGAAAACAGCAACATCTAAACAACAAAATCAACAACAACAGCAACGGCAAAAATTGCAACAAGAAACAACAACAGCAAAAAACAAAACCAACGTCGACAGCAAAACAAAAAAAAAAATGACAAAAACTGCAAATGAAAGCAAAATAAACTGCAAATGAAACAACAACTGCAACAGCGAAAACAACAAAACAACGGCATCAGCAAATACAAAAAACAACGGAAAAAACAGTGAAAGAAAGTGCAACAGCGACAACAAAAACAAAGATAATAACAACAAGAACAACAACAGAACAATCTACTTATCAATTGGAATGTAAATTTTTAATGCACCTAATCAAGACGAGCATTCGATTTACACATTAAAATACTTGCAAATGCTTTCCTGAAATGCACGTTTAAAATTGAATACAGAAAAGGGTTCAATCCAGAGTTAAAATAATGCAAACTCTTTATGAAGGCTGACGTTCGACCGCTTAGTATAATTTTGTTCCATTCGTATAGCATGACGCCAATGATGAACGGTGTCCAAGTCAACAGAAAAGCACCCATAATAACACTGAGTGTTTTTGCAGCCTTCAGTTCTGCTTTATGAACATTCTGCTCGGTGCTCGAGCTACTTTGTGTTTGAGATCTATTATCGGAGGCCGTTTGTTGCCTCGCCTTCCCCCATCCAGCTGAGTCTTGGCAACTTTTTGCCCACGTTGTCTTCTTGTCTCTACTTTCAGTCAGTTGAACGATACTCGCTGATCTGTTATCATTCGTGCTTCCCGGGCGTTCATTTACGGCAAAACCGCCTTGTAAGTTGACCCCATTCCCGGAATGATTCATGGGAGAGTCTGAACTTCTTGAATCCGCGGGAACCTGCGCTTGAATCGGAGACTTCTGCGTGTTTGAATCAGCTTGCTGCAGTTCAACTTCATTGTTCTGAAATTCCCGGTTTTCCAAACCCTGATCGACACCTGCAAACGTGCCTAGTCGTTGAGTCTGCTGCATTTCCCGTTGCAAACGAACTGTTACCAAGAATATATTTATGTAACAAAATGCCATTACAGTGACCGGTATGATAAAACCAGCAATGAAAATGTAATAGCGGAAGATCGTGCCTTTCATGATCTTTCTAGTCTTTAAGTACGATAAGACTACTGGGATCAAGGAGTATGCCCAAATAAATGCCAGGCAAAGGTAGAACCTAGTTTTAGTTACGAGAGCATTGTATCGTAATGCGTCTTTGATGCAGACGTATCGGTCAATTGCGACAAATGCGAGACTTGCGGCAGATCCGATACCGCATAAAATGTCCACACATTCCCACAACCAATAAATGACATCGAATTCTCCTTGAACTCGCGTTGGCTTGTTTGTAAATAGATACGATGCCCAGAAAGTTATAGGCAAGCAACCGACAAGAAAGTCGTAAACTGCGAGGTTTATTATGAAATAGTTCGTCGGCCTACGGAGCTTTCTAAACTTCAAGAACGCACAAAACACTAAGCCGTTACCAATAAGAGCTGATCCTGCAATGATGACGGTGACAGTTCCTGCTACGTACCTCTCGGCATCATGGAAAGTCTCCGGTGAAGTTTTATTTGACATCTTTAGTTAGCAATAGAGTTACTATGTCGTTCGAATACTTCGCTGCAAAGTGTTAGCTTGCTCTACGGATGTTACCGAAACTGTCACACGGTTGGTGTTATTGCAGCACCGGAGAAACGCATTACACTGAAAAGTCGTCAATATTCACAAAAGCTGGTTCGTCACTGCTATCAAAAGTCTGAAGATAACTTACGGCGATGTAAACATAACAAATTACTACTGGTCGTTAGGAATGACAGCAAGGAATATAACTTACACACTCACAGTAAGCTCGATTACTTGAATTCACTGCTGTAATTTCGATAAGAATACCCTCTGTTTGGCCAAAGCACTCTTGCCTCAGACATCCAGAGATAACTGAAAAGATGAAAGACTGTTTAGATCTATTTAAAAAATCACAAAACACTGAAAGTTTCATCAAACAACCGATCTAGCAAGGCGGACATATGGAAGTTGTAGAGAATTAGCAACTGAAAAACTGCAGTATGAGATTTGCTGAAAGATAAGACCCTAATTTGAATATCCAAATAGTCAAATCAAATAACTCCTATTACTTGCAAAATTGCTGCTTTCTTAATTATAGGAATCAAATGAGAAGCAAAAATCGCGGATATTATTTAGCATGGATAAGGAAAGCCACATTGAGGAAGTCCTTGGTTTCGCTCGTCTCGAGAAAGGAAGATTTTGCCAATAATTATCGTCAAATCTCAGAATACAACTAGGAAGAAATGAAGCCAGTTTTTCAAGATACTTTGAAACATCCAAGCCCGTATTAGCTCCAGAAAAACCAACCAGAGAGCCCGTATTAAGGCCAGAAGGTGAGAGCAAAAAGCAGTCTTGCATAGCAATTAAGCTTAACAACAGGCAGTTATTGTACAATAAGGGCTACAAGCATATCCAACAAATTCTTTTATAACTGAAAGATGTATGAGGAAATAGTATTCGGCTCAAAAAGTTAGGAGATTTCAATTAAGCTTTGCTTAAAATGGTCAGTTAAATACAATTCTAAGATTTTCCCATTGCTTAGAAAAGTAGAATATTGCGAAAATCCGGTTTAAGCAATCTCTAAAAATATTTTTTCCGTATTTCAGCTTTGCAAACGTACAAACTAGACAGCTATATGCCATTAGTATCAGTTGGTTATATGTTTTATATCTTTATTTACTCAATCATTTCTATAACATTTTAATGAAGAGTTAGTCAATGATAATGCTTCCATCTTCAACAGAATTATTAGTGTCATTAAGGTCAATTGTGGAACAAGTTCTAGGCAACCATCCTCCTTAAGAATAGATCTAAGGATCAGTATCCTATAAGCTTCTCGTAGGCTGACAACAAAAAACATTTGCTTATTAAGGGCGAAAAGCCAAACTGAGATTGTGGCAGTACAGCTACGATATTCACTTGATTCACTTGCGTATTATCGGGACAAGCATCGACTAAATAGCTGGAGTATATATTTCAATGAGAAATTCGCTTGTTTACAAGGATTGATTGCCATGAACTGCACAGGATAAAGCAACTACTTCATCAACATAATTTAATGAATCGTGTCACCTGTGATTACATGCAATTAATTGAGCAGGTCGTAATTTTGTAAATAGAGGGCTCCAGTTTGCACACCGCCAGCGTCGTTAAATAGGAAATATTTTGCTATAATATTTGGGTACGTAAATTCAATCCTTTGATTTGCATCAATGCCTGTGTCACAAGATGCTGTCAATTGCTGTCTCTATCAATCTATTATTTAACCAGGGGTGGCGCCAGAGGTAGTGCAGAGGGAAAATTTTTTATGCCTCGGGGAATTTGTAACGGAAAATTGTGATCCTAAGCTCAGAAAGATACCATCTATTCGGTTATTTAGCCCCCCTGTCGGGAACCTAGCCCCCCCGTCAAGCAAATCCAGGCGCCACCC